>CM062615.1:46476602-46863617 GCA_025617555.3 Puccinia polysora
ATCATCCGCACACATCCTTTGCTGTAGGTCCTGCACAGAACGGAACCGCAGCTTTTGCCTTTGCTCACAAGTGTGGCACAATGATAGGGTTTTTAAAGCGTAGTACCGTTGGGCAATGCATACTGAGAAAAGGGACTTACTTCTGCAACATGTGCGCCCTGCACTTTCCTTCCTCCCCCTCCTGCTCCTCATTAGTCAAACCGCCCGCGCAAAACCGGAACTTGTTCCGTGCGGTCTCCTTGTTTGACTAGGAAAAATCCTCCAAGGGTCGCCCGTTGCAGGCCAACCCCACGTCCGGTTCCTCCTCATACTCCAACACTCTCCTCCGCTTTCCTTTCCCGTGATTGCAGATAGTTGTCTTGAACCTTCCGCCGGACAAATCCTCCACTGTCAACGCCTCTGTTCCTGCCTCCGGATTGAAAACCATTTGTGCTTGGAACCCAAACATGAACGGCCTTCCCAAAATCACATCCCCACAATCAACCAAAAGAAAAGAAAGAGGCTTACGGACCTTGCAACCTTGACCTCCTCCTCCTCAACTACCCCATCCACACAACACTCCCCTCCATTAAGCGCGCGGAGAACCATCGCGCATTCCGCCAAACCAACCCCAAATCATCCACCATCCGCAATGGCAGCAGGTTCACCATTGAACCTCTGTCCACCATAGCCCACACCTTCCTCCCCGCTATGACCATTGGAACGTAAGCAAGCGGAGTCAACGATTTCAACTCACACTCCTTGGGGCCCCTCCTCCTTCTGCGCCACATGAACCTGCTGCACCGTCTGAGGTACCCGGCCCTGACCGCAATCCCGCAACGCCTTCACCATCTCGTCTACCACCACCGGAGACACAGCCGCCAGTTCCCGCAAGGTCAGCGGGACCGGAGTCTTGTTCCCCATCACCCTACGCACAATGTCCGCCGCTTTCTTCTTCCCTACAGGATTTGCTGCCGGCGCCTCAATTCAGGGCACGCGTGCAGCTGGTTTTGGAACGGTCAACGGGGGTTGCTCCTTTGCATGCACCTCCATCTTATCGGAGACTGCCACCTTCTCTTCTGTTTCCACTACCCTTACCTCAGCTTCCACCCAAGGTGGTTGCCGCAATCCAGGACCGGTAACAATGCCTAGTGACGCTCGCGCCGTCCTTCCCGCCTCCTGACCCTGTGTGCCCACCTGCTGCTTTGCGGTTGGCTGGCTTGGCTCCATCGGAATCTGTTTGCCCGTTGGAAACATGTACCACCATCCCCGCCGGTCAAACCAATCCTGCGTTGAGATCCTTTGTAAGCTCCTTGCACGCTGATTGCCAATGAGTGTTTGCCCCGCAGTACAAGCACCCCCTTGGCACAAAGGTACCGGGCAGCCAAAACCCTTCCACCATGTGAGGTGGAGGCCCTTGCGGCTGCTGCTGGCCCATGCGGCTCATGCAGATCTTCAAATCCTTCATCAGTTCTGTCAATTCACTTACTGGAGGGGCGGGCGCGGGTTGAGGAACCAGAACAAGCGTGGAAGTAGCTGGAACCGGGGCCAAAAATTGCGCCGGAGCCAAAACCTGGGGGGAGGATTTCTTTGGTCCCGCTGGGAAGGACTTAGCGGTATCCTCAATAAGCTCTTCTAAGTTGAGCTCACTCTCCACAGCCTGGCAAATGACAGCCAACTCCAGAAGGAGCGTGATGCTCCCGTCCAATGACCGCTTTACCAAGTTGTGATTGTAAAGATGCTGCTGCACCCTTTCCCAGGAGTTGAGCGCCTAAACCGCCCAGAAACGCACGTTTCATGGCCCCCGTCTGTCTCCCCACCACCTTGTTCTTTGACAAGTACCAATAGATCCAATTGAATGTCAAGGTGTAATCCGCCACCTCCACCCAAGTTCTGACTCCTCCGCACGCGCTCGCCTCCGAGGCCACGCGGTCAAAACTGCTTTCCGGAATCAAGGTTCGCGCCTACCCCACCGGGTTAGGATCTCCGCCTTCAGTTTTGGCCAATCTTGATTCTTGTAGCCTTCCATTTCCTCCACATCCCCGGAGCTTCTCTTTGTCCATAATGAAAAGGACAACAAGCCGGGCTTTATCAGCGTCCGACGCACCTCCCGCATCTGCAATACCTTTGTATCTTGAGATGAATTGTTCCACATCCGCAGTGTTGAATTGGATGTGAGGGTAGTCGCGTGGCCTGATGCAAACCAAATGAGTGGGTTCATGGTCACTGGAGACCAATGGGGGAACAGCGTAGCTTTTTCCTGGGTCAAGCAGAAGGAGGGGAAGGAGGAGGGATGGAAGATGCAAGTGGGGTTGGAGTAGCGGACCCGGAACGGGAGGGGAAGAAGAAGAAGAAGAGGAAGCAACTGTAGGGAGGTATGGATAGGACATTGCGCCCAGTTACCTTCAAAAGACAAGAAACGGAAGGTTACTTCCCGGCCAGACCCCCAGATGTGGAAAGAATAAGGGTTTTCTCCCTATAACTGTCCCAAGGTTTGGAAGTTAACGGTTCCCTGCGTCTGAAAGGAGATGAGGATGCCCAGAGTCGCACTTAAATGAGAAATAGAAATAAGGAGATGAAGAGATAAAGAAAAGTAGAGAGAGAGTGAAATCGCCAATCCTTTGTTCCTAAGAACTTTCCACCTGGATTTGTATCCAGTATGAGTTCCTTTAATCTCTTGGTGAGATGATTGATCCAATCCAATGATGTGATGGTCTGATTCCATGCCCCCCTCCGCTCCTAACCCAGAGTTGAGAGTGAGGATAAGTACTCCCTCTTAACCCTAACCTAAGTACACATGCAAATAACAGTATGACAAAGAAACAGAAAAAAATCCCAAAACAGAAACCCTAGCCTCCTCTCCCCACCTCCGTACCAAACTCCCCCCGACGTCCGTACGCCGTTCCGTCCATCCGGTTTGTCCTTCTCATGACGCAGTCCTTGCACCGCGCCCTACTTGGAGCCCCCGCACCTGTCCGTATCCATTCGTCCACGCCCGTTGTGGGTGTCCGGTATTATCCGGCGTGATCTGCATGCTCCATCCGTTCCTTTATAGCCCGCAGATTGCTCCTCCCCTACTTATCCAAACCAGCGCGCCCGCAAACCTAGTTGAGCGCACTACCTTCCCAATCCAATCTCCGGGGGCGGATTGCCGCCCACGCCGCATTTGATTCTGAGCCCGACCCGTCCACTAGGTGCGGAGCCAAACAGCGGCTGCTGCTGAGCACTCCACACACCCTAATGCTGAGCCTGCTTGCCTCCAATGCTGAGCAAGCAGCCGCGATGCAGTTCCCAATCCGTGTCTATAAATTGACACCACACCGGCTCCCATGAGATACCCAGGAAAGATTCCATTTCAAGATCAAGAGGAAGGACAGCCCTCTGACCAAAAATGATTTTGCAAGGTCAGTAGCCAGTGGTCTGTTTAGTTGAGATTCAATCAGAGAAGAGAACCAGAGGAAGAAATTTGCAACAATTCTTTCCACTTTCAACAGCCAGTTTGACAAGAGCAGCCTTCAAAGGAGCATGGGATCATTCCACCATGCCTTGGCCTTGCGGATAATAAGGAGTAGTAACCCAATGTTGTCCAGGAATTGATTGGACCATTTCAGCAACTTTGCCACCAAATTCAGAGCCACCATCAGTAGAATAAGAGTGAGCCAAGCCATAACACATTATCCAGTTCTCATAGAAAAAAGCTGCCACTGATTCAGAGCTGAGATTCTTAAGGAATTTTGCTTCAACCCATCCAGAAAAGTCATCTCTAGCCACAATGAGATACTTAGCACCACCTGCCTTAATATGAACCACATCCATAGCAATCCTTCCAAAGACAGTGGACTCCCCAGTAGGATAAAAAATTTCAGCTGGGTTCCTAAGATAACATTTCTGACAAACTTCACAACTCCAGCACCATTGAGCAATGGAATTCTTTAGTGATGGCCACCAGAATGGTTTTTATATGCATCAATGAGCTTTGGTTTACCCATGACAACCAAGACCCTCATGGAGATTTTCAAGGATTCAATCTTGCTTAGAAGCAATAGTAACAAAAATGAGAGAACAAGGAGTTTCTCTTTTCATAAGCCTAGAACCTTGGAAAAAGAAATTAGATGATTTTCTTTTAAGCAATCAAAATTCTTTGGTGGAAAGATCTGGGGGGTCTTTGGAGAGTTGAAAGGTACTGCTCTAATTTAATCCAGAAACCCTGCTGAAAGCCAGAATAATCTTGAGAGAAGATAGAGAAGACAGCTTGAATTATAGGTTCCTGCTCATCAAAATCCACTCCAACATCCAAATCATCAACTCCCCAAGGAAGTAGAGATAAAACATCAGGCATGGTCAATGATTTTCTAGGCCTGTGAACAATATCAAAAGGGAACAACTGAATCTAAGCCACCCAACAAGTCATACAAGCATTTTGGAGGCTGGGTGAATTGATCATTTCAAATATGTATCTAGCGTCCACTTGTAATTTGAAATGTTGACCCCAGAGGACTGTTTGAAGTTTCTTCAAGATTTGAGCCATTCCACAGAGCTCCAGTTTTGGTTGAGAGTATCTGGATTCTACATCTGAAAATAACAAGGATTCATAAAGAGCAGGACAGTCCCAAACATTTTCATCTTCCTGTGTAAGGCAAGCCCCAACAGATTGATAACTAGAATCAACAGCCAGCTTGATGTTTCCAGCTCCTGGTCCATAAAAAATCTTCTTCAAAACTATGTCTTTACCAACAATCATTTTGAGAAACTGAAACAAATGTTCAAAATCTTGGGTCCAAATCCATTCAGCTTCTTTCCTGGTTAGACAACTCAAAGGGGCACAAATTTTGGATAAAGATGGGATGAAGATTTGAACACAAGTTACAACACCTAGAAAGGCTCTAACTTCAGTTGGATTGATTGGAGTGGGCCAAGAGATGATCTTGTTGACTTTGGATGGTGAAATCCTTCTTCCTTTCTTGCAGACCACATGGCCAACAATTTACAGAGCAGGGACACACGCACCCACTTTGGATCCCAAAACAGTCAGGCCCAATTCCTTGATTCAAAACAGAATCCTTTCCAAATTACTAGCGTATTCCAAAATGAATTGATGAATCCCTGAATGCAAAGATAAGATCTCATTATCATAATCAGACCGGACCTTTGATTTCACCACCATTAATAAAGATACCAGCATGATCCGGAATTTCATCCTGGAGGATCCATATCATCTGAGCATGATAGACTGCAAAAAAATTGGTGGAACCTTGAGGCAACGGAGTAAGCTAGAATTGACCAAGAGGAGTATCAAAAGTAGTGAGAGGAAAAGAGATAGGATGTAAAGATCATTTTTCATAGCCACCCATAATGTCCCCCAGACCATAGAAAGCCCTCCCATAAAAAGATTCCACAAATTCTTCAGTAGCAGGAGGAACACCAGAGTCTTCAATTGTAACTTTGTTGAGAGGTTGGAGATTGTGAACTACTCCAAGGTTACAATTACTTTTAAGTATGCAGAAAACAGGGTGGGAATAACTGGAAGCTTACTTTATATATAGACCAGTATGGCCTTGTTTGTGGATCAACTTGATAAATTTGTTGACTTTAGTAGCAGGTATCAGAATCTTTTTCTTTTGTCAAGGATTGTGCTCAACTACAGGGATAATGTAAGGGATGCCATAGGATTCTTTCAAGAGAAATATCTCTTCTTCACAGAAGGCAATAGATTTTTCCCTCAGAGATAAGACATTTATGATCAAATTCAACTCTTCAGGAAGAATCCATCCATCTGGACTAAAGTTGACCACTTTCAGACATTCTTCAGTGACACAACCACAAGGCACAAAGGGACCATCAAGAGAGCAAGATAAACCTCAGTATGGAGCACGGGATAAGGGAGAGAGCATGAGAGTAGGATTAAGGTTTAGGGGCATGGGCCAATTGATGGTTTGGAACTTTTTTGCAACTGGTTTATACTTGGTGGCAAAAGAGATCAGCTCCTGTTTCCTCCAAGAATTGACCAGCAAGACCTGACTTCAAGAACTGAGACCAAGTTCCAACATTTTCCACGTCCTATGTTCTGAAACATCCTTGAAGGGCGCCTTTTCCATAAAAGAAGAACCAAGGGATAATATATTTCTCACAGGTGCGGCACAAGACAGAGTTTAGAAAATGATGGTAGAAGAATGCCCTAGCGGTGCATAATTGGGAGGACTTACTTTGACCCCCAAATGCCTCCACTCAAGTCCATACTCCTCCATACCAAAACCATTAAGCGGAGAATCAATATCAAGATATATTTTATACTCATTGCAGAGATTAGAACCAGAGCTAAAAGAATATTGAACAGGATTAAGAGAACAAGGACAAGAAGAAACCACCAATCCAGAGGAACAGAATTAGAAGATTTGGGAGCAGCAAGAGCAGAAATCTTTTGATCCATTTTATTTTTGAAAGCTTGGAGAAGTTTTGTGATTTCATCAATAGTTGCATTTTCTTTGTTAGCCTGAGTATTTCATTTAGGATGACGACTGGCCTCCATTTCCCTCATAATTTTGTTAGAACCCAGAAAATGAGGGAGCAGGAAAAGGTTCAGTGGTGTGGGTTTTTTTGAACTTTAGGGCAGTTTGAACTTTCATGAATTTATCCATAGCACTCCTAAGGACAAGAAAAGCAGGAAGCTTGAAATAGTTATCCCTAGTTGTGATAATAGATCCAGAATCAACCAATTTTTCCCTTATTTGCTCCTGGACTCCTAGCCAAAAAGATTGGAAAAATTGGACTTGAATTTTTTCCATGGTGTCCATATGATCATTTCTAAGGATATGAGATTGGATAGGATCCCACAATTTCACAAAAGATTGATAATCAGAGGCTGAAGAAATACCATCCTTTAAGATCCACTGAGAGACAAGATCATCCAAGTCCTGTAGCATAAATCAAGCTATATCTATCTTTACCCAATATGCCAGCATTGCTTCCTTCAGAAGAGTCTAGTTATGAAACTTGAATCCATCAAAAGACTTCATTACTTCCATAAGTTCATCAGAGGAAATAAAGAATTGTAATTTATAGGCCATATTTTATTCACTAGTTCCATCCACTTCCCCAGACATTTTGTAAGAATCCAGGAAGTGTTCAACATTTGTCCCATTAAAACCCAGGTTCTTGTTCTGAGGTTTGATATTGACCATCTTAGCACAAAAAGAGGAGGAGGTTTTACCAGTAGATTCCATTTTGACAGATTTCCTAGGGAATCAAAAGAGCAGATTTCCAAAGTGGCTTACAAGTTTGGCAATTGTTGGGTTTGACAAAAAAACAAAAAGAGTCTTTCCCAAGCAGTTCACAATTAGCAGGACTTACTTCTGAGATAAGTTGCCTCCTTGGATCAGATCTGAGAAAAAAGAGAAACAGAGAAAAAAATAAAAAGGATTGGATTTTGAAGTTGATTCCAAATGTATTGGGACTGTAAATCCCAAGCTTGCTGGTTTGATCCTAGACCGGGGGACCAAATCTAAGACTCCAAACAGTGCTGAGTCACAGGCAGTTCAGTGGAGGGGAAAAGGTGCTGTTTAGGCTGCCCTCCTGAGTGTTACAAAAACATTTAAATGTAACCGGAACCAAGATCCAGAACCTTGTAAATAAGGAATCAATGGAAAAGATAAATTTTGATAGTAGTCAGTAGCAATGGAACAACACTATCTGAGGCAAGATGGTGTGCGTAAAGACTTGAACAAACTAAGTTGAAGTTTGTTCAGAGTTCAATAGAACAAGGCAGTTGTAAGTAACAATGCCCACAAGCTAATAACTCTGGTTGTCAGCAGAAGGTTAGGAAAGATCAACCCAATCCCAACCACCTCCAGGTTCTCAATGAACCTGCCCAACTCTCTGAAATCAAGTGCTTGAAGGGTACAAGATAACTGTGGGTGGCTGTAAAAAACAAAGCAATTTTTTTCATGAAGCTCTGGAAGCAAAGCAGTAAAAAATTCAAACAAGAATAACCCAGCACTTCTCAAGGTACTCAAGAGTAGCGTTGTTGAATTCAACTTTAAAGAAATAAAGGGATGTTCAAAACTCCAGGTTTCAAACTTAAAGAAACCTCTCAGTAAAATGTGACTGGTTCCAGAAAGGAAATCAAATGAATGATCAAGACCAAATTGGTCAGAGAAAGGGATCAAAGGAGTGGTTCAACACACTCAAGAATTCAACCAAATGATTTCTTCTTCAACCAAAAAAGCTATTGGTTGGTGATAAGGAACAGGGCCACAGGAGGGCAGATCAGGAATTTCAGTATGAAGCCTCAAGGATCAGAGGGAAATGATGGATATACCCTGGATAATATGATGATGAAGGCTCAGATAAAGGGGGAAAGAGCCCACAGATTTATTGCCTTATACCACAATGATGGATGATGATGATAGCTGGATGAATAGCTGATGATGGAAAAAAGGCAGGGGAGAGCCCCTAATTGTATGATCAAAAGGCCCCTGTAGACTATTTACAAGTGATACTACAGATGAGCACGTAAAAAAGTTTTTTTTTTTTTTACCAACACACTTGCAAGACATGATCAAAGATTTGAAAAGAAAGGAAGAAAAAAAGAGGGGGAGAAGAAAAAGATGGAGGATGGAAAAAAATAGTCCCTGAGGCCAAAGATGGACACCCAATGAAATCAAGCGGCCAAGACTATGGGCGGAGAAAAATTGACAATGGCAATGGGATGAGTTGGGCATGTGACAGCAAGCAACGGTGGATTGACAAGCAAATGGCGGGGATTGAGGGGTTGGACAGATGGATAGGGAAAGATGACCAGGGTTAATGGATGTGACCAAAAGGATGGGCTTCTTGATGATGAATGGGCCAACAGGGAATGGTTTTGATGGATGGAGGTGAGTTAGTGATGATGATGAGACTCTGCTGGTTGGGTTTGACCTGCCAGGGGTGGAGAGGGGGTGATCAAAGGGATAGATTGTTGGGGGCTTGGTTGATTTTTGTTCTTCAAGTGCCTGGATTTGTGCAGGTACTAGGTCCTTGAGATTCATTGGGCAATGCCTTGGTAATCCTCTTTGACCTCTCTTCCTCCTCTGTGGCCTTTTTCTTCCTATCCTCCTCTTTGGCCAAACTCAATCACATGGCTTCCATGATAATCAATTCTTCAAGGTTGAAACCATACCTTGAATTCTTTGTTTGATGAAAGTGCACTGAACCACCTGGGGGGGTGGTGGTAGTTGAGTGATTAGGCAGGTAGGTTGGATGAGGAAATGGTTGATGAGGATGAAAATAGCCATCCAGGTGCGCTTGGCCAAAAATCAGACCGCAAGCACAATGAGGAGGAGTTGAACAGGAGATCTGTGAATTTGAATAACCATGGACCTACCCTAGATCACTAGGACAGGGAGAAATTGGAGGAATAAAAATAAAAAAATGCTATAAATAATTTGTTTTTTCTGATGATGAAATAAAAAACTAAGCATTTTTTCTTTTTTTTAAAAAAAAAAAACTTTCTCCCTTTCTTGAGGTGTACCAAATTGGTCACCACAGCATTTGAAAACAGGGCTTTACATGAAGTCCATGTCAAGCTATTCTATCCCAATCTTTGTGGTTGTCAAGCAGGAAGGGAAGTCATTAAGAATTGTTCATGATCTGCAGAGGCTCAAATTTTTCACTATCCAAGATGCAGGGTTTCCCACACGCGTGTAGTAATTCCTGGAATCAATGGCAGGGAGTACGTGGTATGAACTGGTGGATGTGATGGGCAGGTATGATCAGCGGGAACTCCATCCCTATTTGCAACCCCTGACTGTTTTCAAGACTGGGTTAGGAAGGATGCAGCTGACGCGGCTTCCACAAGGCACAACCAACTCAGTGGCGGTGTATCAACCCCAGATGACCTGGATACTGCGCAGTGTACTTTGTGGGGGTGTCCAGATCTATATTAATGAAACCAGTATCAAGGGCCCAAAGACAGACTATGGTGGTGCGGTTTTGGTTGGAGGCCCCGCAATCCGTTGGTTTTTCTGGGAATAAGCAGAGATGCTGGAACGGATCTTGTTTTGGATTGAGGAGGCAGGACTTACCATTTCCAGGAAGAAACTGGCTGTCTGAGTTCCAGCGCTCAAATTTTTGGGTCACATGGTGACTTTCAAAGGCAGGCGGATTGCGGAGGAGAAGCAGTGTAGAGACTCCTGTGGGATTTATATAAATAAAGTAGAAAATAGCTTTCGGGCAGTCCTTGAAGGGGAATTTAGTATTACTTCTACTCCTTTAGATTATTATTAAAACTAAGATTGGTTTTGAATTGCCTGTTCTAATACTATAATCAGTTGCACACAATAATTTATTTAAATTAATGGCTGGTTTCTTTGAGACTTAATATAGGTCTCATATCAGACCTATATTAGTTATTAATTGTTATTGGTAGGGTTTTGTTGAAGAGAATACCAGATTTATTTGGTTATTGGTTAGTTATTGGTCAGATATGTTTGATGTTAAACAATATCCCAATATTAAAGGGTTCAAAGGTTTATAAAAGTGATGGTTCAGGAGAGTACCCAAGGATGAGTTTACCCACAGGGGGCTGGGTAGAAAAAAGTTTGGTTGTTTCTTTTTGTTGTGCTCTCTTTCTTTGTAAGGGTTATTTATTTATTAAGGGGTGGTTTTTCTTTTATCTTGTGCTGAATATTTAGGCCACAGAAGAACCTTTATTCAAGCATCTGGTGGGTGGTTTAATTGGCTAAAGATGGCTAATAACTTGGTTTCCAATTTCTTTTTCCCTTTTATAACTGATTCACTACTAATATTTCTCTGGGTAGGTACCACAGATGGATGGGCCAAGAGTTTGATATGTGAGAGACGGTAGGTGAGTGCTGATAGGCCAGATGGCTTCTGAGGGCCTGGGGGTGGATAGGCCAGATGGCATAGAGGTGGATGATGATATAACCTGGATAGGGTAGAGAGGCCCTTCTTAAATAGAAAATCTGGTCCTCAGGGGATGCTCAGGGCTGCCCCTGAGGGTGCCCTGGGGCTTCCCCTGTTACAGTGGGATACAGGTACATGAGACATTTTAGCTGGTTGGAAAAAGATACTGCATGAAACTGAGGCAATTCTGCTGGTTAGACAAAAGACACTGCATGAAACTGAGGCAATTCTGCTGGTTGGGAAAAGATTGTACAGGATTTTCATGCCTGCAAAGCCTTGCATAAATTGCTTTGAGTTTCTTACAAGGTTGGTCTGGTTTTGGTTGCTTATTTGGTACTGACTTTTCTTCCTGCATGTATTGCTGTGCATTCATTGGTGGTTTGTTTGGTGCTACTTGCTTCTACCTTCATGTATTTCTGTGCATTACTGGTGGTTTGTTTGGTGCTGCATGGTCTTGACTGCCTGCATATATTGATAGGTAGTACTGGGGGTTGTTGTTACTGGTGGTTTGTTTGGTATCACATGCTTCTGACTACATAAATTGCTGTGTGGTGCTGGGGGTTGTTGGTACTGGTGGTTTGTTTGGCATCACGTGCTTCTGAATACATGAATTTCTGTGTGGTTCTGGGGGTTTTTGGTACTGGTAGTTTGTTTGGTTCTGGTTGAGACTGGTCCCACTTTCTCCTGCCTATACTTCTCCTTTATACTTCTGCACAACTTTCTGTAGGTATATTTGCTTATTTTTTTTGGTTCTGGTTGAGACTGGTGTCACTTCCTCCTGCCTGCACTGTTTCCTGTATAATTCTGCACAGCCTCTTGTATGTATATTTGCTTGTATTCTGGGTGAGGTGATAGGGTTGTATGGTCCTGTAGTTGAGGGTTAGCTGCTACTGGTATGTACTTGAGGGTTTCAAAGTTATTTCTTCATGCCTTCCACAGAGCTGTGACACCTAGTTGGGTATGAGTTTGCCACAGTTGGAGGATTGTTGGGCTGTATCTTCTAATCCGTGAGAGATAGGAGGGTACTTTGGCTGAGTGAATATGGGTTATTTCTGATGTAGAATTGATTTCTGGGGTTAATTTGAGGGTTTGAGCTGTTTTTACACTGGAAAAGTGAGTCTGATGGCTGTAGAACAGATTTGTACTACCACATCTCCCCCAGACTTAATGTTGTCCACATCATTCCTGTCCATAGACATCAGACTCCACATCCTATCCTTCTTCTTCTTCTTCTTCTCATTCTCCTTCTTTTTCTCCTCCTTCTTCTTCTTGGTATTGATCTTGAGAGACATAAATAAGAAAAAAACTAATAATCACATATTAAATAAAACAAAGGTCCAGAGAATCCTAGTGATCCAGTTGTTCCTTTTGAAATCTTGATGGCCTATCTCTAAATCTTCTCCTCTTATCTTTTTCTTGATTGTGCCCATGTAGCAAGTAAAATTATAATTATATCCTTTCCATTATTCCTATGCATATATATATATTTTGGTTCATAGCTGGGTTTCCGTGGGAAAAGACAGGTTGTGCATACTTCTGGATTTTATTTCTTCAAAAAATCAATCTTCTTTTCCCTTCTCCATCTATTATGGTACTTCATGGCCAAAGCAGAATTCTCCTCTGATTACCTCTTGTCTCACTTTCAATCTTCTTTTTCCTTCTCCATCTACTATGGTACTTCATGGCCAAAGAAAGATTCTTCCCCAGTCTTCCAATTTCATCCATGTTTCCCTGTTTGTATCCATTCATACTTCATATATTCCTTTTCCCTTTATGCCTACTATGAAACATTTTTTCAGAAATTTCTAGCTCAAGATTAATTGGTCCTTGTTTACTTTTCACCTTGACACATCTTGAAATATTCAATTGGTTCCAATTTTGAGTTTAAGCCAGTGTTGATGTCTTCAGGTCCCTCCTTCTTCTTATTATTCTATGTTCTCTTTGGGTTGAATTCTTTTTAAAGTAATAATATTCTTGATAAAACTATATTTTCACTATTTCATTCTTTTATTTTTTATTCATTCATTAATTTTATTTATTTATTTATTTATTAATTTTTATTATTTTTATTTTTATTATTATTATTTTTCATTTTTTTGGTATTTGCAGTTTATACTCATGCTTAGGAGTCTTGTTCTTCTGATTGTTCTCTGTAATGATAAATTTAGAAGTTTAGGCTCTTGCTTTGGAGCCTTTTTTTTAATTTATACAGACTCTTTTTTTATTTTTTTTATATATTTTTTTATATTTTATATTTCTTTTTATTTTTTATCCCTGTTTTTTTTTTAAAAATGTATCAGCAGTTTAAACTCTTGCTTAGGAGTTTTTTTATTTATATATTTTGGTATTTTTTTTTATTTGTATATTTTTTTTGTATAACCCCTTCTTGATTCAGTCTTGACGGCGGTCTCTTTTTTTTTGCAGATGCGCGTGGGTTTTGGTTGCAGGCGGTTGGTCAACAAGCAGATGGGGCGCAAGGTTGGCAGGAGGTTGGGTACAAAGGCAAGAAAGGCACGCAAGGTGGGAAGGAGGTTTGGGAATGGGTTCCATGAACAGTAGTTGCCAAAACAAGGTGCATTGTGCGCGTGGTTGCCCTGGAGTCCGCCCTGGTCTTTGATCCCCACGGCTCCAGATCAATATCAACCTTTTGCAAGTATTTTGAATACCATGACATACAGGGGCGCGGCTTTAAATTATTTGGTAAGCCAAAAATCCATTTTGTCCCTCCTTTTCTGTATATCTTTTTTTTGCTATGCTTATTTTTGTATTGATTTTTTTATTTTTTTTTATTTTTTTTATTTTTTTCATTTTTTTTATTTTTTTTATTTTTTATTTTATTTTATTTTTTATGACTTGCTGCCCAACTAAATACCCATGCTGAGGGCCTACTTGTGGCTTGGTTTGATTCATATGCATGTAGATCATAACTACAGCGCCTCCTCCTTAATTCAACGCAGGCATTCAAAAAGAAAGGGGCCCAGCGTTCTTGTGGGCGGTTGAAGTGAGTGTTTCCTTATTTTAGATTGATTGGTCAATCAATTCATTTTTCTATTTTTTAATTTATCTTATTTATTCATTTATTTTTTTTTACCCTTCCGATTGATGTTAGATCTGCAGGGCCCCATGCGGTTGCGGCGAATAGGGGTGTCGCACAAGGTGGTCGTACAAAGATGGGGCACTACCGCGCGCGGTAGTTTCTGAGAGCCAAACTTGATCTCCAATTGCCGCGGCTCCACTCAATGTTTATCTTTGCGGCGTTCACCTGATGTGGGATTGGTTTGAATACAGTGGCGTTTAATTTAATTGGTAAGCCACAATTTCTTCCTTTCCTTCCTGTATTTCATTCTTCCTGAACGTCTTCTTTTTTTTGCTATGTAATTGAACTCATCTCGTCTTCTTTGCCTAGCACAACTGTGTTTCCCGGCCCTCTCCACTTGTATCTCCCTCGACTTCCCTAGAGATTGTGGGGTCCTCCCAGGATGGTTCACCTCCCTTCAACCGATTAACTTCCGCGTCAGCTTGCCAGCTTATTGGTACGGACATCATGTGGTGAGTTGCAAGGTTTGCATATTCGTCTTTGTTCTTGGTCTCATCATCGCTCTTTTTCTGATAGACTACCCGGCATGCATAGATTTCTTTGCTGTCACCAAACTGACTCCATGCTTTTTTTTCTTCTGCTTTTTTTTTATTTGGTCCTTGCTTCATCTTGGTTGTTAGTGCGCCCCAACCCTTCCCCCTTTTTTTATCATGCCTGTACAGACATTATGGCTGCCACGATTGCCGTTCTTGCCGTCTCCTAAGCTATCTTCTGGAACCTTCCCCCCATTGCCCTCACCCTTAATCTGCATCTCTTCTTCTTTGTTTTACCGTTTTAATTCATTTATCCTTCTTCTTCCTTCCAAATGACGCAGACTGCGCAGCAACCAGGTTGCAGCAAATCGCGTGATTGACTAAACGATCTGGGATTGAATTACTTATTCTGATCAACCGACCGCTGGCATTGTTGATGGGTTGGTGAGTACGTACAGGCCAGTGCAATCGGTTCTCTTTTTGGTTACTATCTGTTTTTTCTGATCATTTAGTTGTTTATGTTATTTTTTTTTCAGTCCAATCGGATTGGATCACGTGCTCCCCATACCGCGACGCTTGCTATTGCCAACCAACTCATCCGAGATCGATTGAAGTTGCTCCAATTGGAGTCAATCGTGAGCAACTTTTGCTGCAAAGCTTGCCATCACCGCCGGGATCGCGCGAAGATCATTGAGTACCCTCCGATTGATCGGAGTTTTTTTGGTCGAGTGCAAAGTTGATATGAATTGATCCCCTGGGGATGGTCTGGTGATCAACATAAAAGGAGGTCCTTTCAGCCTCTGGTCAATCTTCCATCCCCCATCCCTTCATGGTTTGTCCAGCCGGGGGTGTTGTTTGTGTGCCGCAGTGCCCATCTGTCTGCTGTTGTATGTGGTGGCCCTTGCTGCTTTGCTTATCCTTCAAAAATTACTTGCAATGGCTCCCCCCTTTTTTTTGTTTCGCGACCCCAGATGATTGCTGTGCCACCTTGCGCTGAATAGTTTTTGATTGTTGGTGCAAATCCTGGTGAGTTTATTTATATATATATATACCTCTTTTTCTTCTTTTTTGTTATGTATTCTAATTGCTTGCAATCATTTCCGCCATAGCTTGCGTAATTTAGTCTGATCATGGGGTGCAAGTCACAATAGGTTCATTTCACAGTTGTGAGCAGTTGATTGTCCCTTCATCCATTCTTTTTATTTTTGATTGATCACAGCCTTGTTCCCATTGCTGATCCCCTCCTTTTTTTTGTTCTTAGGCTACATTCAAGCATATCATTCCCAAACCCCTGGCTTCTTTGATTGCTACCTCTGAAGCAGAGAAAGGAATCCTTGCCATGATCACTGGCAATTTGTTTGGGTGGTTTTATTATCCAGTTGATTGATATGTTTGCATTGGTAGGTCTTTATCTACTTATTTATTCTTCTCTCTTTCTTTCCCTTTTTAAAACCCCTTTTTTGTTTTGGTTTCTAACAGCTGCTTATTTATTGCAATGAACCTAACAGGCATGGCCCAGCAACTGAGAAAAAAAAGGACCCAGGTAATGGCTTGGAGGCGCGATCCAACCACTGCTGTTGGCAAATTGAATTTGCAAAGGCAACAGGGGCACCAGTGATGCTGAGGTTGATTTGAATGGGAGGGGGGATTGACCGCAGTGATAGAAAGGAGGAAAACCAAGTTTCAATTCTTTTCTTTGAGAACAAGATGAATGAAATAAAGATGATTTTGATACCTCTCCTTTTTTTTGTGATTTTTTTGTTTTTTAATATATATATCTTTTTATTAGACATGCAGTGGTACAGCCCTTGCCCTTGCCCTCAGCACTTCAAAGGAAACAGAAGGCTTTACTTTTTCATCAATAAGAGAAATCAGTCCCAATTTTTTTGTACATACTGATAAGTAAATATATATGTTTTTATTAAAATACATATATTTATGTATATCTGCAATGAATATCTTTCTTTTTCTTTTTTTTATGATCTTTATGCTGAGAAGAAACCTTATCAGTTAGGGTTATCATCAGTGAGTTTTCTCTTTTTTTTTTTTTTTTTTTTTGGAATAAAGGTAGATGAGCCATGACAAAGTACTGAACATTTTTTTTGCTTTACTTTTCTTTTAGATACCATATGTTTTACAGTGAGAATGAAAATTGCCCACCCATTCCCTCATTACTTCAAAAGAAACTGAAGGCTTACTGCTGCATCAATTATAAATGAGAATCAAACCTACTCATCCAATTGGCCTGACCACCAGACCTCAAATGGGGTAACCTTATACATATTGATCAAGTTTGAAATCCATAATCTGGCCCATTCCTCTCCATAATAAAGGATGGTTCTAACTACCCAAGGGATGTGTCCATAATGAGAAAGCCAGTCCCCACAGTAAAGTAAGGTATTGTCCAACTGATTGTTGAGGAGCTCTATGAATTCTGAGTTGTCCAATACTGCTCCAGGTAATTCTTCCCAATTGGTTCCTTCCATGTCTTCAAGGTTTCTTCAGAATATTCCAAATACTTGTTGAAACACTTCCAAGCTTTCTTCAGCCTCTTGCCTTTTCAAATCTTCCTCCCATCCTCTTTCTGCTGGCACTTCAGGGGTGATGATTTTACTTTCCCATGGGTCTGGTAAGCCTTCAAGGTCTATTTCTGGTATATGCTGTCCACTGGTCCAAACCTCTTCTTCCTCTAAGGTTGCTGTAATACTGTTCATCCCCATTAGTCTTCTAGGTAGTGTGACCTGCCATCCTGCTTGGTCTGGTGAACAAATTGGGATGCATAATCTTTCTCCTTCTGCTATCTCATAGCTAAAGACTTCCTCTTTATGCTTTGACAGCTCCAGCCTGACTTTATGGTCTAATAAGAAGGGTCTTCCAAGTACTGTATGAATTGATCCTTTGGCTATGAAGAAGTGGGTAGACTTTAGTTCCCCAGGTGTGATTTCAAATACTGTTCTTTCAGCCAATCCAATTAGTGGAGTAGAGTGGCCTCCGATTCCTGTTACCTTCATGAATAATTCTCTGGACACCAAGCCTGTCTAAATGGCCAAATGTTCTGGTATGACATTCAATTCAGCACCAGTATCCACCAGGGCCTTGATACTTTTTCCTTTGATCCAAATATCAATGAATCCCAATGGACAAGAATAGGTGAGGTTGTTGCCTATGGAGAATGGGTATTCAGCATCTGAATAGTCTTCAAATTGGTGCTGACATCCATTGATCCTCCTACTGTTTTTTCTGGTTGTTGATTTATAGGTCTTATTCAAATCCAAGGTTCCTTCAGGGGTCATATCTTTTAACTTTTGGAAGAAATTTGGTTCAACTGAAAGGAGCTCCTCCAAAGTAAGGTTAAAGTTCTGTTTTAATATCTTCTTCTTCAAACTTTCTTCCATCTTGGTTCCTTCCTGAGTATCCACTGTTTCTGACTTTACTGGGTTCTTCTTCACAGGTTCAGTTACTGGTTCCTTGACAGGTTCTTTGGGGGTTTCTCCTTCATCTTCAGAATGATGGTCCCTTTCCACCCATGCTCCTGGATAGCTTTTCTTTCTCTTCCTTGGTTCTTGGGCTATTTCTTTAGTTGGAGCTGAAGTTCCCTGCTCTACTACTGGTGCCTCCTGGGTTTTATACTTCTCTTGTAGATTTCCAGCCAACCTTTGTGATCTTCTCATTCCCCATTGAACTTAGATTCCTTCATATTTACCTCTGGTGGTGTCCAGGCTTCCCAATTTCCAGTCTTCAAGAATGCTGCAACATTGGTTGGTTCCTCCTGCTTCTGGGGTTCCTCCAATTTTGGGACTTGTTGAGCCTCTGAGAATTTCTTGACCTTATCTCTGAAACTTTCCTGCTGGATATAAGGTATGGGTTCTCTGTTTTCAAAGTAATAGTTGTGTCCTTGTTTGAACACCCCCCTGGCCTTTATGTCTTCTTTAAAGTCTGGAAAGTTGAATTGGGTATGAAGTTCATCCTTGCAATAGTAACATCTGATTGGCCATCTGGGTCCTGCACTGGGAGATGAGGGTCTGTAGTTTTGTGAAATCCCTTGGTTGATCCTATCAAATTGAGGAGGTGCCTGCTTCTGATTTAAAGCCACAGTGAGTTTTTCAATTTCTTCCTTCATTTTCAAGAGCTCATCTACTCCCAGTTGCTGAAACTTGACTTCTTTCTTGGTCTCCACTAAGTTCTTGATGATAGGTTTAGGGATTTCTTCTTCATCCACATCCCATAAGGCCAAGGTCATTTCCACAAATTCCATCAAGGTCTCGAAATCTGGTGTGAGGTATCTGCCATCTCTTGCAATCTTGATTCTTCCTGCATGGGCCAATTCCCTGTTAAATTCCCTCCTAAGATCAGTGGACAAGGCTTTCCAGAGGTTTTCTCCACTTTCCCAGTTGGTGTTGTCATAACCCATTCTGATGAAATAAATAACCATCTCCTCATAACTTCCAATGAATTTCTTGAAGTCATGCTTGGTCTTGATGCCTCCCTGTTCTTGAGTCTGTCTGAGCATCCTTGGTATGGATTCTTCATTGAACCTTCTATGGGGGGTAGATGTGCCCCATTTCATGGTCAATTCCTTCTTCAAAAGGTCCCAGTCCCCATATTCATGTCCTTCCATATCTTCTATAGACTCCCTGATCCTCTTGTCATGTACTAGAAAAGGTAACTGTAGACCTATATATATCCCTCCTTCCTTCTGGATCCTTGCCAGTTTCTCTACTCTTTTAATAAACTGCTGCACTTCTGTCCCATCAAATTCAAGGTTCAATTTATTTCCATCTAATAATAATCCATTTTTTTCATCATTGTTTATTATTTATTTATCCTGGACTGGTCTTCTGGCTGGGTTTCTTTCAGTATATTGGCTCCTATTATCTCTTCTTCCTTCTTCTCTAGCTTGGGGATATATATTTATTCCTGGGCTGGTGGAGGGGTTTTTTTATTCTTCCATGGTTTCTGCTGGGATTATTCCATATGCTGATCTTGGGGTTGGGGTCTGAAATCTGGTTCTGGGTTGGGTGTATGGGTTTTCTGAAATTCCCTGTGCTGTTGTTTCTTCAAGAATTTGGTTTAGGAGTTTGGAAATGTTGGCAAGGTTCCCCATTTCTTGTACTCCAGGGTCTGGCTGATTCTGACTTCTTTCCTGGTCTTCCTCTAGTTTATCCTGGGATCCACTGGTAATTTTGGTTTTTTCTTGCAATTCTTTCTCCATCCTGATTATTGAAGATAGGGCTTCTTGGTTATTATCTTCAATCCCTCTGAGTTGGTCCTTGAGGTCTTCAATTATCTGGTATGGGTTTCTTCTTTCTTCCTCCTGAATTTTGAGTTGGTTCTTAAGGCTAATATTCCACCAATATTGTTTTTGTTTTAATAAATAATAAAATCTAAAGGAAACAAGCCACTGTTGGAACACCAATGGTAGAGAATCTTGTGGGATTTATATAAATAAAGTAGAAAATAGCTTGGTGGCAGTCCTTGAAGGGGAATTTAGTATTACTTCTACTCCTTTAGAGTATTATTAAAACCAAGATTTTTTTTGAATTTCCTGCCCTTCTAGTACTATAGTAAGTCTGCAAAATAATTTATTTAAATTAATGGCTGGTTTCTTTGAGACTTAATATAGGTCTCATACCAGACCTAGATTATTGATTAATTGTTATTGGTAGGGTTTTGTTGAAGAATAGACCTGATGTATTGGGTTATTGGTTAGTTATTTATCAGATATGTATGATCTTAACCAATATCCCAATATTAAAGGGTTCAAGGGTTTATCAAAGTGATGGTTCAGGAGAGGACCCAAGGATGATTTACCCACAGGGGCCTGGGTAGAGAAAAGTTTGGTGGTTTCTTTTTGTTGTGCTCTCTTTCTTTGTAAGAGTTATTTATTGATTAAGGGTTGGTTTTTCTTTTATCTGGTGCTGAATATTTAGGCCACAGAAGAACCCTTATTCAAGCACCTGGTGGGTGTTTTAATTGGCTAAAGATGGGCAATAACTTGGTTTCCAAATTCTTGTTTCCTTTTGTAACTTATTCACTACTAATATTTATCTGGTTAGGTACCACAGATGGATGGGCCAAGAGGGCCTGTTAGGTGGTTTGATATGTGAGGGGAGGTAGGTGAGTGCTGATAGGCCAGATGGCATCTGAGGGCCTAGGGGTGGATAGGCCAGATGGCATAGAGGTGGATGATGATACAACCTGGATAGGGTAGAGAGGCCCTCCTTAAATAGAAAATCTGGTCCTCAGGGGATGCTCAGGGCTGCCCCTGAGGGCGCCCTGGGGCTTCCCCTGTTACAGTGGGATACAGGTACATGAGACATTTTAGCTGGTTGGAAAAAGACACTGTATAAAACTGAGGCAATTCTTCTGGTTAGACAAAAGACACTGCATGAAACTGAGGCAATTCTGCTGGTTGGGAAAATATTGTAAAGGGTGTCCATGCCTGCACAGACTTGCATAAATTTCTGTGAGGTGCTGTTAAGGTTGGTCTGGTGCTGGTTGCTTATTTGGTACTTACTGTTCTTCCTGCATGTATTGCTGTGCATTCACTGGTGGTTTGTTTGGTGCTACTTGCTTCTACCTTCATGTATTTCTGTGCATTACTTGTGGTTTGTTTGGTGCTGCATGGTCTTGACTGCCTGCATATATTGATAGGCAGTACTGGGGGTTGTTGTTACTGGTGGTTTGTTTGGTATCACATGCTTCTGACTACATAAATTGCTGTGTGGTGCTGGGGGTTGTTGGTACTGGTGGTTTGTTTGGCATCACGTGCTTCTGAATACATGAATTTCTGTGTGGTTCTGGGGGTTTTTGGTACTGGTAGTTTGTTTTTCATTGAATGCTACTGGCTGCATAAATTTCTGTGTGGTGCTGGGGTGTGTTGGTACTGGTAGTTTATTTGGTTCTGTTTGAGACTGGTCCCACTTTCTCCTGCCTATACTGCTCCTGTTTACTTCTGCACAGCTTTCTGTATGTATATTTGCTTACTTTTTTGGTTCTGTTTGAGACTGGTGTCACTTCCTCCTTTCTGCACTGTTTCCTGTATAATTCTGCACAGCCTCCTGTATGTATATTTGCTTGTATTCTGCGTGAGGTGATAGGGTTGTATGGTCCTGATGTTGAGGGTAAGCTGTTACTGGTATGTACTTGAGGGTTTCCAAGGCATGTCTTCATGCCTTCCACAGAGCTGTGACACCTAGTTGGGATGTTTGTAGTGTGCGGAGGACAAGCTTGCTTTGGTGAGGGGATGCTCCAGCCTTTTCACAGCTGGAATAACTAGACACCCCAGAATTTTTGTTTTGTTATTGTCTCTCTCTCTCTGGTGGTTGTGTGCGCGCGCTGGCGGCTTGGTATTTGTTTTTTTTTGTAGAAGGGGTACCGGGAACTGTGTGGAAGTTTGTTTGGGGCCAACCAGGTACCTCTCCAGGATGCTTGGGGACTTAAAAAGGCGCAATGGACTCAAGACGCTTTGCCGGGAATTGGCTGTCCACAATTGCACGCAGAGCAAACTGGGACTCAGATTTTCTCTCTTACTCACTCAGGGAGCGGTTTTTTCTCACAGGACTACTCAACTTAAAAAGGAACGCACATTCAAAAAAAAAAAAAAAGACATGTATTTCTTATAACTTAGGGAATGGCATGGATACAAGTAAGAGAAAGGAAAAGAGTGAAAGAAAAGGGGGGAAATGCACCTAAGAAATTCTCATCATTTCCTCAATCTCAGACTGAAACAACAACAGTAGAGCCCGTAATGATTCCAGGGGCTTGCTTTGGGATTCCAAAGATTGGGCGCTGGGGGTTTCAAGGAAAGCCCAGAGTAGTGATTTTGACCAGTTGGCAAAGGCTTCTATATTTGCTGCCAGGAGGGCCACCACAATTGGGATCTCTGTGATCTCAGGAAGTCTTGGTGGAGGAGGAGCCAGTGGCAATTATGGGGCCTCCAGATGACCGTTTGGGGGGCTTGGTGCCGGGGGAGGCAATGAAATAATAACAATTGGAGATGGAGGCATTGGAGGCACAGCGGGTGGAGTTGAGGCCCTTCCCTCCAAGTCTGACAAGTAACTTGAGTTGGGATCTGGGGCCCAAGCAGGAGCAGGCCAAGTGGTTGAGGGAGGTGGTGGGGGAGCCACATGTTTCCCAAATAGCTCCTTGATGTGGGGGTCCTTTGCGCCTTGATAAACCCAGATGCAATCAGCCCAGTATTGGAGAGCAGCCTGGTAAGTTGCAAAGTCAGGAAATTCCCACCTCTGGGGTGGCCCTGTGTGGCAAAGGGGGGAGGCAGAGTCACACTCATCACCCAAGGTTGCCGGGGGAGGAGCGCAACAAGGAGGAAAACCCAGTGTAGTCCACAAACCCTCCAAGATGGTGTTGTCATCTGACACCACAAACCAACCCAAAAGTGCCCTTTTGCGTGGCCAAGGACAAGATCCAGATTGGTGGGGAGCCCGGGGAATTCCCTTGCTGAGGGAGCAGCGGCGGTGGGCACGGTGGCAAGAGGTGCATGCACAAAGACCAGGAAAAACTGGATTTGCATTGTGGCAGCCAATTTGGTGCACCTCAAGAAAAGATCATAAAATTTAAAAAGTTTTTTTTTAGTTTTTTATCCTATCATCAAAAAATAAATAAATAAATAAATAAAAAATCTTTTGTTGCTATGGGTACTCTCCTTCTTTCCCATTTCCAAACTTATTCTTGGCCTAGTGGTCTAGGAAGGGCCTCCAGGTGCTCCAATTCCCAGATCCTCTGTTCAATCCCTCCTTGATTGCGCTTGTGGCCCAAATTTTTTGACCAAGTGCAAGTGATCATCCCCCTTGACAAATATCACCTTCTCCTAGCTTGGATTCATCCTTTGCACAACTTACAACAATCATCCATCCCAACCACTCCAGTCTTGTTGATCCCTTCTCTGATTTTGACCCAGCAACCCTTCCCACTCTGATCCTCTCCTAGGCCATTAGTTTGGTCCAATAAAAACACCTCATCAGCACATCCAATCAATCACCTCAACTACCGCCAATCCATCCAACTTGAGTGATGAGATCCTAGGCCTACTGGTCACCCAAATCAATCAGTTAGCTACCCATTGGCTCAAATCCAAAGCCACCCAACTCTCCAGTTCATCATCAACATCTGATCCCTCTCTAAAACCTGCAATCTTTTGCTTGCGGCCATCAGAACCTTTCACACTCCTGCGCCCTGGATTATTCTTGAAATCCTTGTGAGCTCAATCCTTCATTGCTACCAATTACCTGCCATACTGCCGGTTGTTTCCTTGAAATCTGATGGGCCCGCAAGTGGTTTCTTGCATTGACTGCAAGCCATCATCGACCCATCAACCTCCTCATGTGACAGACCGCAAGCTGTTGCTGGCAGCTATTGGAGTCATTGCAAGCACCTGATCAATCATCCCCTCCAGTTAATCCTCCTCTTCCCAATCTCTGCAACTTTCACCATCCATAATCTGCAACCGCTGTTGTGGACCCGCCTCCAGGCTGCTGCAGTTGTTCATCCCCTTTCCGCTAATCTACCAACCTGTGGATGCTCATTGGCTATCCGCTTTCACCCTTGATGCGGGTTGGTTTTTTTTTCCTCATCTATTTTTTTTACATGTCATGATTTTCCTGTCACCATCATTATTTTTTTTATCATTTTCATGACTGTTATCAAATATATATATATATATATAATTTCCGCTCTCATTTGTAGTTTTCAATTGTAAATATTCAACAGGGTCTCTTTCCCATAAAATGAGGGGCTCTCCCCTTCCTTTTTGTCCCATATATCATCATTTTATCATCAAGCTATCATCTAATTAATCAATCTGTGGGGCCCTTCCCCTTTCTGAGCATCCTTATCCTGGGTATATCTTTTCATTTCCCATTGATCCTTGAGCCTCCATACTCAAAAACATTGATCCATCCTCTTTTTAAAATATGTAAGCACTTACGCCTGTGCTACGTATGAGTGTAATCCAAACGGGATGTACATGAGGGCCTCTGTGGCCCATTGGACATACACACGGACCATACGTGCCTGTTTGGATGTCACAAATTTGGGGAAACTGGCCTCAAAACGCGTGAAACAGCCCTATTGGTACACGGGCCCTAATGGGCCCGGTGGGGTATATGGACAAATACAGCCAGATGGGCTTGTATGGACATTAGTGGGCCCAAGGTTTATTTTTGACATAATTGGCCAGATGGGCTGGCCCGCCAAAGTATGTTAAACTCACTTTTTGGGCTTGGGGGCAGCCGCCCCTGTTGCGGCCTGCTCAGGGCCGCTATTTTTCCTTACAGCCCATTTATGGCTATTGTAGGGGGCAGGGGGACTCAAAATGGAGCCCCCCCCCCACCCCAGTTGCAGCTGTTGAGCCGGTTGCAGCTGCCACGCTGGGTGGCAGCCACAGGCCTGGGGCGAATGGCCCTTGCTCCTCCCCCTCCCCTTGCTTGCCATTGCAAGGAGGAGGGGGAGGGCTGGCTGGATGGAACCAGCTAGCAACCGGTTGCAAGGGGCAAATGGTCATGGTGGGGGGGACTTGATCACCCCCCCCACTGAGTGTGGTGGCTAGGCTGGTTGCATCAAGGCAACCGGCGGTGGGGGGGAATTGACCACCCCCCCACCATTGAAGGGGCGCTCTCCCCCCCCCCTTTACCAAGGGGGAGGAGCAATGGGCTGGAGGGGACCTGACCACCCCCCCAGCGCATCTAGCATGACAACGCCCTGGAGGCATCAACCTCCAGGGCCCCTGGTAGGGGGATTTGACTGCCCCCTCCAGGGATTTGGGAGAAAGAGGGGGGGGAGGCATGTCTGCCGGTTAAACCCCCCCCTCCCCCCCCATGTGTGTCTGAGACCAGACCCAGGTGTGTCCTGGGTCCCTCCTGGCCATTTGTATGGCCAGGGGCTGGTTGCATGAGGCAACCAGCCCGCATGTGAGGTAACAGGCCGGTTGTAATAGACAACCGGCCAGGGGTTTGAACAGCTAAGGGGCTGGTTCAGCCCCATTGAGGTGGAAACACCAGAAATAACTGGAATAGGCTGGTTGTAAGAGTACAGGCACTGATGCCATGCTGGCTGATGTAGCCAAAACCAAGTAACAAGGCCTGTAGAGCCTGTAGAGCTCTTTTGGAGCGGAAAATTTGCCTTTTTGATTGTTGTATCATGGGCTCACAAGAGGCCAATCTTTTGTACTTAAGGAGCTCTTTTCCCTGCTGTTTTCCATCATCCATTCATCATACAATTGAATTCATCACCAATATCATCCAACATATTGCCCCATTGTGAGAGCCCATCAGCAATTATTGACACAAGTTGTTCAGCATTTCTTTTGCTTTAAATACTGCTCATTTGCCTAAGCTAATTTCTGGCCATAATTATAACACCTCTGTGACCTGAAGCTTATCATCACCCAATAGCCTTGATTGTTGAAGAATAATTCATTGGGTTGAATTCTTGAGTGTGTTAAGCCACTCCTTTGATCCCTTTCTCTGACCAATTTGGTCTCAATCATTCATTTGATTTCCTTTCCAGAACCATTCATGTTTAACTGGGAGGTTTCTTTAATCTTGAAACCTGGAGTGTTAAACCTCCCTTTATTTCTTTGAAGTTAAATTCCCCCATGCTATTCTTGAGTCCCTTGAGAAGTGCTGGGTTATTCTTGTTTGAATTTGTTACTTCTTTGCTTCTGGAGCTTCATAAAAAAATTTCTTTGTTTTGTACAGCCACCCATGGTTATCTGGTACCCTTCAAGCGCTGGATTGCGGAGAGTTAGGCAGGTTCATTGAGAACCTGGAGGTTGGTTGGTATTTGGTTGATCTTTCCTAATCTTCTGATGAAAACCATATTTATTAGCTTGTGGGTGTTGTTACTTACAAATGTCTGGTTCTATTGAACTCTGAACAAAACTTTGGCTTGTTTGTTCAAGTATTTTCCCACACCATCTTGTCTCAGATAGTTTTGTTTCCATTGCTACCAAATACTACCAAAAATCATCTCTCCCATTGATTCTTTGTCCATAAGGTTCTGGTCCTGGATTCCAGTTAAACTTAAATATTTTTCTAACACTCAGGAGGGAAGCCTTAACAGCACCTTTCCCTCCACAGAACTTCCTATGGCTCAGCACGCTTTGGAGTCTTACAGCGTAATGGCAGGTGGGCTTGAGGGATTGGGTGGTATGGGTATGGGTTAGGGTCAGTCTAGGGTTCTGGTTTCAGGGTTTCTTTCTTATTTTGTTTTTGGGCTGTCATTTCACTTTTACTTAGGTTAGGGTTCAGAGGGAGGGCATAAAAGTCCTCACTCTCAGCACCTGGTTGGAGGTGCATGCACCACTGACTACAGTTTTGGGGAAGGAATTCATCTCTCTATCTCTCTACTTAAGGACACATCCTCAACCTTACAGACACTAGGACCATTATCTTCCAAAATTGAGGAAAACTAAGGGGAGTTCCTATCTCTTATTTCCACAACAGTTCTTTCTCCTATTTTTATTTTGGCTGTAATAAGGTGCAGGACCTTTTTTCAGCTGTGCTGTCTTTCTTGTTGGCCTTTTTTTCTATTTTTTCTAAGTCTTTCTCACCTGATCATCCTCTTCTGGTCTGTGGCTGTCCGCTTCTTGTCTTAGGTGTCCATTGACTGTCTTTCCTCAATCTATATTTTGATTCATGGTTTTCTTATTAGCTGTTTATTCTCATGCTTTTTCTAATGTTTTTTTTAGTAACTTACAACTTTTTCTGTTTTCTGTGCTGCCTTTTCTTTCTTCCTTTCAGTCTCATCTTGGCACGCCCCCATCCTCCTGTCTGCAAGGGCTGGAGCAGAGCATAGGATTTTGAGCTCTTGTAGGGTGCAATTGATTTCTGCCTTTGGGCAGGCTTTTTTAAGGAATTTGGCATTTTTCTTTGCAGTTGCTATGTGCTTCAGCTTGACTTCCCCACTTTCTATTAGTTCTCTAACATGGTGCAGCTTCACATCCATGTGCTTTGTTTGGAATCAATTTTTGCTAATGTTGCTGTGTGCTGGATTGATGGAACCTTTGTTGTCTTTGTTGTTAAGATTGTAATCCCTGTTGAGGGAATAATACTGATTATAACAAATTAATCTTATTTCCAATTGAAGGATAAGATAATTTGGTCTATGTTAGAAAAAAGAATCATCTCAATATGTTGCTTTTTAATAAAATTATCAAAGATTAAGTATCTGTGAAATATGTCACAGAAATATCAACATAACCAAGTAACTGGGTACATCATAATAATGAAGAAAATAAGAGATATTATAAAATTTATAAAGAAAAAATTAAAAGGAATTTCTATGTATTTAATCCTGAAATGTCACATACAGATAAGAATAGCAAGGACTATAAGAGCAAATGAAAATTCCATGTTCATTGCACTCCGTTTTAAAACAAATAAACCAAGGAGAAAAGCATTTTTCAATTCTTTTACTCTTAGCTTGTACGTAGTCATACCATGAGCAAGATCTTTTCTATAAAAGACCCCCTCTAATTGGTTGTATTTCCCTTCCATTCATTCATTGAATCCATCAAACCAATTATAAATATCATTTAACTTATCTACCAACTATATAGCTATCACCAATATTTGTGAATGACAATTGGCAACCAATCTGTGGCATCCAAGACTTCTTGGACTGTTTTCTTGATCCACGTGGATTCTCTGCATGTGTCCAACAGCACCTTGTATTAATATTTGGTTGTTGATAAGTAAACCATTTTTTGTTTTTTCAATTTCCAAGAGATCACATTTTGTCCCATCAGGATTACAAAGCCTGTAATTGAATTCTGTGTGATGGATAATTTGGAATATTCAGCATAAACAAATGCATTGACATTGTTTTCTCCCAGGCTGAAATTTACTTGTAGCATCTTGGTCCCCTTCAGATACTGAAAGGCACAAATATCCACCTGACAGTGTCTTTCTGCTGGCCTTTCCAGGAATCGCAATAAGTGACTTACCAAAAAATAAATGTCTGTCCAAGTGAGAAAAAATAGATGATTTAATGATCCAACTAGGGCGCAAAATTTGAGTCTGCTGAAAGTATATTTGGCATGTTCTTCATCCGTGGCTGGAGACAGCTGAATTCTTACAATCATTGGAAAGCTTAGTGGGTGAAGGTATAGAAGGTCATACTCTTCTAGCTCTTGTTTGATATACTTCTGCTGCCAGATGCTGAATCCTTCAATTGTGTGTTCAATCTTCATACCCAGCAGGAAGTTTGCAACTTCAAGTTATTTGATGTCAAATTATTTTTCCATCTCTTCCTTGAAAGCCAGGGGTTTCTTTCTGAAAATGGGAATGTTTTCCACATGGATGAAGATCCAGGTTGGAAACTCCCCTATCCTCCAAAACTTACAGGGATCAAATCCTGCAGCTGTGGTGCTTCTGCTCTTGAGAAAGTTTCTCAATCTCATGCACCAGACTAGTGATGCCTGCTTCAATCCATAAATGTCCTTGCGCATCTCAAACACCATGTTTGGGGTCACTTAATACCCTTTCCATGGAAGCAAGGTAACTTACTTGTTCAAGTCACAGTTCAGGAAGGCACTCCGCACATCCAGTTGGTGTACTTCAAGCTTGGTGGCAACAGCATTCATAATGAGAATACAAAGTGAATAAGGTCAACCAGTTGGTGTTTATTTAGAGAGCAAATTGAGCCCATAGTTCTGTCACAAGCCTTGTGCACAGATGTGTTCTTTTTACTCAATGACTTGATTGTTGGCTCCAAGTTTCTTTTTGTACACCCACATTGTTGGAATGGGATGATCTTACCCAGTGTGGTTGGTCAATTCAAAAAAGATTCTTCTTCATATTCAAGACTTCCTTGCTCTCAGCTTCAATAAAATTGATAGCTTTTTCTGTGGAAATTGCCTCTTTGTTTGTTTGGGGACTTAAATTTCTAGCAGTGACATATGCTACAGGTGGATGGGGTCTCTTGTAGTTCTGATTTTTTTCTGCAGGAACATCTCCATTGATGAGAGTTGGATTTTGTGGTCCTCAAACAAATATTCTCCTGACAGGAGTCCTGCTGTCTTCCTGCACTGAGGGTAACTCCTCAATCCCCTTGTTGCTATTTTTTTTGCTGATCTGACCTGGGTTTGGGATTCTGTCCTCTTCCTTGTAGGGTAAGGCATAGGCCTTTTCAATGATGGGATAAGGAAGCAAGAAGGGATTTCTTAGGCTGGCTGAGGCTTCCCTCAGTGGTGGAAAGAGTGTCTTGTCAAATGCAGCATGCTTTTTCACAATTTTCTTCAGATTGTCTTGCTTGACTATCCAATAGCTGGTCATGTGATTCAAATATCCTACAAATAAACCTTCCCATGAAACTTTGTAAAACTTTGACTGATGAAGTTTCTTTGGCTTCAATGCCCAAGCCATGCATCCAAAGGGTTTGAATTTATGTATGCTTGGCTGGTGTTTGAACAGAATGAATGTGGGTGTTGATCTGCTTTTGGCCAGAGAAGTTAGATTTTTATTGCCAGTGGTTGCTGTAAGAAATGTCTCCCCCCACCATTCAGGTCTGATTTTGGATTGCAATAGAATGCATTTTTTCATTTCTAGAAAATTCCTGTTGGCTCTCTCTGCAAAGCCATTGTGCTGTGGAGTATAGGATGCAATAAATTATGATTTATGCCTTCAGCATGCAGATAACTTGCTATTTCTTGGTTGCAAAATTCTCCTCCTCCATCTGTCACCAGCTTTTTGATTTGGTGTCCTGTTTTTTTCTCAAAGAAGTTTTTGAACTGGATGAAGGAGTTAGCTGCTGCGTCTTTGCTACAAAACAGGGATACACTTATTTATCCAGAGTACTGATCAACTAGCATAAGGAAATATCTCATTCATCCATTTGTCAAGAGCAAGATTGGTCCTCAAAGATTGTTGTGGACAACCTCCAAGGGATTTATTTCTGGTTGAAATAAATGATTAAATGTTTTTTGGACCATCTTCCCTTTCATACAGGTTGGACATGGCAGCTTTTACAACTTCAGGATTTTTGGGATTTAGGTGCATATTCTGGAGAAGCCTGCATGGCCAAGCCTCTGATGCCATGTCTTTAGGCGTCCTTGTGTTCTTGTGTCCATCAAGGCGTGTGCTTGGTTCTGTTGTTGTGGACAAGAGGCTGGGGCAAGTACGCCTGCATCAAGACTGCATCTAATCCTGGCTTGTCTGTTTATTTGGGCTGTGGCAGTATTTCCATGCACCTCCACAAAGGCTTGTTGTTGTATCAATTTTCAGAACAAGATCAAGCTCCTGCTTAGATTGGGAACAAAGCAGCAATTGGTTGGTTTGAGATTACTGCCATCCTCAAGGTTTATAATTGCATCTCCCTCATGTGTTTCTCTGAGTATTGCCCCACTCTTCCCAGTTAGGATGTTCATGTTAATGGATGTGAATCTGGTGAACCAGAACCAATTGTTTAAAAGATGGTGGCTGTCTCCAAATTCAATTACAATGGATTGGTCACCCCCATGGAAGTTGATAAGGCCAAGCCCAAATGATGGAGGCTGGTAGAAGGGTTTTTTGGAAGAAGTGGTCATGGCCATCTGTTGTGCTTGCTTGGTGGGTCTAATTTCTGGATGCAAGGTCCAGCACTGGTCTTCTGTGTGATTGGTGTTGGGATTTTGTTTTCCTTTGCTACAGCGTATTTGGTCATCCCTTTTGTACTATCTTCTTTTGGTGGTCAGGAGTGCTGTGGCATTGTTGATAGGTGGAACGTAGGTGTTTGAGGCTAGATTGTGGTTGGCTATGTTTTTCAGCCAGGAAATGAGCTTTTCTGTGTTTTCAAGAAGCAGATCATCACAGAGGAGGGTTTGAATGATTCCTGGTTGTCTATTGGTGATCCTGGATATAATTCAGCATGCAATTATTTTCAGAGGAATAGTCAGCTCAATTATGCAAGGGTTGGCCACAGCTCCCTTGAAAGTTGGGATATCCTTATCATATTTGACTCCTTCAAACTGTTTCCATACTCAATAGACTGATTACATGTTGACAGTTGTGTAGGTCTGCTTCATCTTGATCCAGATGGCATTGGTTTGGAACTCAATGTTGGGGGTTACAATTTTTGACAGGATTGTGGTGTTGAGATTGGAGGTTAGTGTTATGTCTGCTTCTTCTGACTTGGATTGATATTCCTTTTACAGGTTTCCAGAGGGTGGATTTATTGTGATGTAAAGGAGATTTCTGAATTTGAGGAAACCCCTCATCGATTTTACCCAGTGGGAATAGTGGTTGTCCTCTAGGGTGATAGTTTTTATACCATCATTGTTGGACTGCATTGGACTGCTAGTTGGATGCTGAGTAGACTGTGATTGAAAGGGTGCCATGTTAATTATGTGCAGGAAATATATAAGTATTGTTTTTATTTTGACTGTTAATCTGTTAAAATAAATGTGCAATAAGAGGCACTTTTTTTCTCAAGGATTGTGATTGCAACAACTAGACTTGATGATTTTAGAGAAGGAAAAGATTTCTTTGAACAAAAAATGAGAATTAAAATTGGATGACTTAAAAGAATGATTGGAGCAGGAAAGGAGGGGGGCCTCTTGGCAAGATAGAGAGAGATCTCTTTTAATAGTCTTTGATAATGCTGCATGCTTCTTTCTACTATTTTTATTTTGGCTGTAACAAGGTCCAGGCCCTTTTTTCAGCTGTGCTGTCTTTCTTTTTGGTATTTTTTTTCTTTTTTTTTCTAAGTCTTTCTCACCTTATCATCCTCTTCTGGTCTGTGACTTTCTGCTTCTTGTCTTAGGTGGCCATTGACTGCCTTTCCTCAATCTAGATTTCAATTTATATTTTTAAAATTAGCAGTTGATGCTCATGCTTTTTCTAATGTTTCTTTAGTAACTTACTACTTGATCTGTGTTCTGTGCTCCCTTTTCTTTCTTCCTTTCAGTCTCATCTTGACAGTTAGCCACAGATTTTAATTTTTTTTTCCTGTTCTTGGTGTTCACTAGAACTTTTTGACGCTGTTGTTGTATTCATTGTGTTATGAATTTTGTGATTTCTTATTCCAGATTTTTTATTTTTCTTATTTATTCTTCTATCAGTATTCCTCTTTAATTTTTCAGTAGAACTTGCAAGTCTTCCTATTCCCCTTGGCTTTATCATAACTCAAATCTAAAAAAAAAAAATAAAAAAAAATAGGGAGTCAGGTATGCTTTTAACCTGTAAAGAATAAATAATAGACTGAATTGAAATTCTCTATTATTTCTTATCCCCAAAAAACTATATTTAATACCAGATAAAAGTTTCAAAAGTTATCTGTGACATGGTATGGAATTCATCTCATAGTCTATTTTGGTTTTACCTCAACAAAATCTGAGGTTTGTCTTTCACCAGGTTCTTCAAACCAAAAAAAAATTGTGCATCCTCAACTTATCATTCTTCATGGCACTGATGAAGATTATCATTTACTTTGGGATCTTTTTTTTTCTCCATCAACCTCATTTTTTGAACCCCCCACCAAAAAAAACAAAAGGTATATATGTATACATCTATATACTTCATCAGTCTATGAGATTTATTCCATTCATGCTGGATTGATTGTCCTGGGAATGGGGATATCATATGACAATCATTACTTACTTGGCTACATCAAGGCCTGTGTTGATGATGATACTTTTTTTTTTTTTTTACCTTCAAAGAGTTCCTCAAATTCTGTTTTTTTTTTGTTTCTGTTAGAAAAAGAAGAAAAATTTTTCTTCTTCATGGCTTGAATCTGAAAATTTATGGATCCTATCATAAATATTAAGCAGTTTGGATCATGCATTGCTTATCCCTTTGATCAGAATCAATTGATTTTGATCAGATTTGGAGAATCTGAAGGATTTTTTTCTTTTCTTTATTGATAAATATAAAAAGATTTAAAAACCTCACATGCCCCACCCTACATCAAGGTCCTTGGGTTAGTATTCATTTTTTGATTTGATTGTGTATGCACCTCTTGCATCCTGTTCAGTCCTCTTTTTTTTTTTGGTTTGCTTTTTTTTTGCAGCTTCTTTTTGTTCTCTGTCTGATTTTTTTTTCCCTGTCTGCTTTTTGTTTTTCCCTGTCCGCTTTTTTTTTCTTGGTCAACTTTTTTTTCTCTCTGTCCACTTTTGTGTGTACATACATCCAACACATTTATGTTATGTGACAAGGAGGGGATCATACAAGGGACAACACATCAACACATGTAACAGAACAGATGAAACAGAGGACATGGAAAACACATGCATGGAAAACAAATGTAATGGAAACTGATTACTCACTTGCTTCAAACTTTTGGTTTGATCATTGAACATATATGTAAACCCCCTTCCATCCCACTTTCATGTTCTTCCCCCTCAACCCAGATATCAACACCAACAAGGGTTTTCCTATATTGATATTCAAAAATAAAATGAGTCACTATCCAAATTCACATAGAAGAAGTTCCTCTTCCCCTTACTTGGTTGTTCCAAATTCACTACACCAATCACATTCCAACACCCATCTTTATGATACCCATCACTATCATATTGGGACCTCTCCCTTATTCCCACCTCCACCATATCCTCCCACCAATGCTCTGCATAGAAGGAACAATTCTTTATTTTCATCCCCATACAATACCAGATCAACATGTGTTCATTATCCCATTCCTGATCTTTACAACTTGCCTCATCACCATCATATGGGAACCTCTTCCTAATTTGAACCTGCACCATATCCTCCCAACAATGCTCTACATAGAAGGCACAATTCTTTATTGTCATCCCCATAAAATACCAGATCAACACATGATCATTATCCAATTCCTGATCTTTACAACTTGCCACCTCTACCTGCCAACTGCATCAATCAGCATGGATGTTAAACTCTTCCTCATTCTATTTCCATTTCAAAAATTACCCATCCTGATTTATTCTATGATCTACTAAATTAAATTGCACTTCCTCCACCTCCTCAACAAAATTTTTATACTACTCCTCAAAATCCCAACATTCCTACTTCTGTGGAAAGTCATCCTCATTTTTTTTTTGCATCAATGAGGATCTCAATGTTGCTTTGAACCATTTGGAGCTGAATAAACATCAAATTAACGAACATGTTGAGCAACTAAACTATGAAAATGACCATGGTTCCCCACAATCTGTATCACTTGGAATTGAAGAATACCTTGCAGGCCAACCACAAGATACTATTCTTCAAGGTGATCCCATGGAGCTCACAACATTGGGGAACAGTCCAATCATGGTTGAAACTGAAGATAAAATTCAAAAAGTACGGATTAGCCACCCTGTTTCCTGGGGGTGGATGAAACCAACTCTTTTTGAACCATACACTCTACAACCCACCAGGTCATTCCAACATTGCCAAGCAATCCTTTTCCAAAATGAGACAAGCTACCTGTGCTGTAGCAATGGACAGGTGCCAGTACAGAAGCAAAAGACCACCACTTGAGTTGCTCTTTATTTTCAAGATTGCTACTAGGGATCATCATTCCCATGAGCATCAACTTCTCTCAAATTTCAGACTGATAAACTCCAATTTTGGCTTAACATCAATTGTTCTTAACCAAAATACTTGCAATTCCCTCAATTTCCAAACAGGGGGAACATACACTTTTAGGGTGAATGGAACTATTCATCATAACATTGTTAGTCCTAATCCCATTGTTGTAAATCACCCATCATTCCTCCAATTTTACATATATGACAGGGGAAATGAATTGCACAATTGGTACAGATGGAGCTCACATGTGGCACAGGATTTGTTTCTCAGGATTCAAGAGATTTTACACCAAAATAATGGTTTGATAAATATCTTTCAAAGAGTTTCTCCTGAGGTTGGTCCAAATCAATCTATCAGGCTTGCTGATCCATCTTCACAAAATATGGATCAAAGAGTTTATGACCTACCAACAGGAGACCAAATAGCTTCAATATGGATTGAAGGTATGGTTTTTCCTATTTTTTTTGGTTTCAGATCATGAAATCAAACCTTTTCTAATGGATTTGAATTTCACACAGGTGATGATCATGCTCAATTGAACCATAGAGATGTTTTGATCAGGCACTCAGATGGCCCGCTCAGCAGAATTAGTGAACTGAGAAAATTTTATGACCCTCTGCACTATTTTCTTGTTCATCCTCATGGTGAATATGGTTGGTTTCCAGAATTGAAAGATGAACCAGACAAGAATAGGTTGACTACCATGAATTATGATTCAAATCACCTGGAATTTTTTCATTCTGATTACTCCCTTTTGCACTGGGATGGTAGACTGTTCCAACAATGTTGTGTTGACCAATACGTAAAAATTGAGACAGAAAGATTATCCTATATTCAAAATCATCAAAATAATCTAAGGGTTGAGCAGTTCTGTGGTGTTGTCGATTCAATAAACCATGGGTTTGATTTGGGTCATGGAACAGGTAAGTTGGTTTCTCTGCAATTTTTGTTGTGAGATTTATGTCTATATTCTACCAATACCTATGCATAACTTGATATTCTGTTATTCTTAGATTGTTGTTAGATTCTTCCTCAATCATTTATAGGTGGCCCAAGGGACATGAAGGCTTGATATCAAGATGCTATGGCTATGGTTCAGCATATGTGAAAGCCTGATCTTTTGATAACAGTCACATGTAACCCAGCATGGCCAGAAATTCTACATAATCTTTTTCCTGCTCAAACAGCACAGGATAGGCCAGATATTGGAACACGTGTTTTCAACTCAAATTTGAAAAGAATCTGTGATGAAATGTTCAAGGATGGAATCTCTGGGACCACTATGGGACACACTGATGTCATCTAATTCCAGAAGAGAGGCCTTCCACATGCTCACAAATTTTTGATCCTGCATCATGACCACATTCCCAGAACAGCCAAACACATTGACATGATTGTTTGTTCAGAGATTCCTAATGAAAGAAATCAGCCTCATCTTTTTCAACAAGTAAAGAGACACATGATATGGACCATGTGGTATTTTGAACCTTGAATTAACTTGGATGGATAATGGTACATGCAGGTAGAGATACCCCAAAGCCTTCTGCCCAGAAACCATCATGGGTGAAAATTCCTATCCTGTCTATCAAATATGCCAAGATGGAGTTAAATTATCTCTCTCCCACATCTAAAGAAGGTCTCTCATTGATAATTCCTGGTTTTTACCTTACAATCCATATCTCCTGTCAGAGTATCAATGCCACATCAATGTAGAAGTATGGGCAGGTATCTCAGCTGTAAAATATCTGTACAAATATGTCTATAAGGTCCATTATTGTATTACTGTGGAGTTTGTTCAAAACTTGGATGAAATCAATTGTTTTAGAGATTTAAGATGGGTTGCTGCACCTGAGGCATTCTGGAGAATTTTTTTTTTCCCCTTTAAATTGTCTGCTATCTCACCTGCTGTTATACAACTCAACATTCACCTGCCTGACCAACAAGATGTCAATTTTGAAGCTGATGAAGCCCTGATTGAATTGGTTCAAAGATCAAACCGTTCTAAAACTATGCTGACAGAATATTTCAAAAGAAATTCAATTGACCCTTTGGCAAGGACCATCAATTATTCTGATTTTCCAAAAAAAAAAAAATCACATGGCATCCCCAGAGAAATGAATGAAGTCCAAGACAGAGAGATTTTTCAATTGGAAGGATTTATACTGTTTATCCTGTTGATGCTGAGAGGTGGTATCTCAGATTGTTTTTGAATAATTGAGTTAATGCAACTTCTTTCAATCACCTAAATCAGGTAACTGGAATCTCTTAAACATCTTTCAGAGAGGCTGCCTTGGCAAAGGGTCTACTTGAGGATGATCATCATTTGGAAAAAACAATGGAAGAAGCTTCAGAACCTCTTGGGCCTGCTGATCTAAGGAGGTTGTTTGGAATGCTGTTAGCACTTTGTCAGCCTTCAAACCCACAACACCTTATACGGAATTTTTCTTTTTGATTTGATGGTTGATAATTTAATCTGTTCTGGAATCAAAGATCAAATAGTTCTCACTCATGAAATATTAAAATCCATAAACTCTATTGTATTTCAAAATTTTGGAACAAGTGTCAAAGAAGCTTTTTCCTGGAGCTTCCAAGAATCAATTGATTGGTGGAGGAAGCAAGGAACAACAGGAACTGGATCCTTGAGGAAGAATAAAATTTGGTAATCAATCAATCAGACTTGCAAAGCCTTTCTCTTCTGAATCATCATAGACAGAAGCAAATATTTGATCAGATAATGCATGCATGTGATTGCTCTCACCCCTCTTACTTCTTTATCAATAGACCTGGTGGATCTGGAAAAACCTTCCTATATAAATTCTTGATGCCCACTCTCAGATCAACTGAAAGAATAGCTTTGGAATGTGCTGGTAGTGGAATAGCTGCCATGAATTTACCAAATGGAAGAACAGCTCATCTCAACTTTGGAATTCCCTTGAGTTTAAATCACTCCTTGGTATCAAGAGTATCAAAGAACTCTCAAAAGGGTGAAGCTCTCAAAAAGGTTTCTTTGATAATCTGGGATGAAGCACCTATGAGCCATAGGCATGCTCTGGAGTTGGTTGACAGGCTAATTCAAGACCTCATGGATTCTAACCTACCTCTTGGAGGAAAAGTGATGGTTCCTGGTGGTGATGCATGTGACTCTAGGCAAATTTTTTTACCTGTGGTTCAAAGAGGTACATGTCCCCAAATTCTTGATGCAAGTTTGGTTGATTGTTCTTGCTGGAGACATTTCCAGTTTTTGAACCTTACTTCAAATATGCATGCTGCAGGGGATCCTGATCACCAGAATTTCTTACTCAATGTTGGAGATGGTCAGAATTATAATATACAGGTTTCAAAAAAAAAAAAAAAAAAAAAAAAATTGCTTCCTCATCACATGGTCATTCATGGTTATGGTCAAGTTGAAACTTTGGGTAGATTAATCATCAATGTTTTTCCAAACTTGGGCCATAGCTACCTTGAAGATGGTTATCTCATGGAACGTGTTAGTTTATGTTGTAAAGATACAGCACAAGTTTACAACTTGAATCAATTTCTATTGGATTCTCTCCCTGGAGATGAAGAAAACCAAACTATGAAGATGTATGACAGCCATGACTCTGTTGAAGATGATACTCAAAATCTATACCAACAAGAGTTCCTCAAATCATTCTTTCTTCCCAACTTTCCTCCTCATAGCTTAACTCTGAAAGTGGGTGCCCCTATAATACATGGACTCGTACGATTGGGATTTGCAATGGAACTTGCTTGATTGTTGTCAGATTGGCAAGGAATGTTATAGTTGCAAAGATTTCAACTGGTGATTCAATAGGAAGGCTGCTTGCCATTCCCCAAATCCCCTTGGTTACTGAGCCTGATGAAATTGGCCTGCCTTTCAAGTTGATTCCCAAACAGGTTTTCAGTAAATTTGGCTTTCTCATTGATGATAAACAAATCTCAAGCTCACATGATTTCCAATGTTGGTCTATATCTGCAAGATCCAGTGTTCAGCCATGGTCAGTTGTATGTAGCATTGTCAAGGAGCAGGTCCAGCCACTCAACAAGGGTTCTGGTCACACACAGAGCTGACAACCAAATTTGATTTGAAACTGATAAGATTGTTTGCAATGAGGTTTTAAACGCTATACATCTTAGAAACCGATTAATTTGAAATTTATATTGTGTTTGAGTTACTCCTACATCAGGAAATTGCCATGGTTTTTTTTTTTTTTTATGTGTAATGCTGATTTGATCGAAAATTAAGAATGACATGTATCTTTTAACTTAATCATCATCATGATTTAATTCATAAGTTAAACATAATGGTCTTCCGATCGGTGCCCAAATCTTATTAAAGCCCAATCAGTCCCCCAAATTAAATCCCAGAAACCGATGGGTTTAAAATTTTACTATGTATCTCGTTTGACTTACTCCTGAAATTAATAGATTGACAATAGCTCAAACCTGATTTGATGTAAAATTCAAATCTGTCTTTATTCTTCACATTATGACTATCAACCCACATTCTATCCAAATTATTAAATTCCAATCGATCCCCAATTTTGGGGGCAATACTTCGAGTATTATACCTATGTATGCTTATATCCATGACTAGTGTCAATTTATAATATACCCTCAAATTTGGGGAGGCATGGCATTTTCCCAGTGCAGGATGAGCTTTGCCCGGTGTCAATACAAGGGATGCATAGTACGTACGCGATTGGTAAATGAATAAGGACGTTGATTCCGAACGAGCCGTGGGAAGGAAGGTCTTTTCCAAACCTTTCTTACCGAGCTGGGTAGATGGTGAAGAGAGGAAGTTTTAGGTAAGGTGACTAAGAACCAATCGATCAGTCCTTTCAAACATCTCAGCTGATCGATCATCATCATCCCCCTCATCGTCTATACGTGTGTATCAAGAGAGGTCAGGTTGAGCTTGTTGAGAGAGTCAAGATGAAAGGAAAGGGGGACTGGTTCGAGGCAAGACGCGTCTCAACTGGACCGTCTAAATCTCATCCTCCGACTCGAATCCGGACCGATTTTATTCTGCTTCTCCCTACGTGTTCATAGGGGATCATGGTGACGATGATGACGGTCTTCGATCCGGTCAAGAATCGATCCTAGTCGATCAGTCTTAACCATCCCGATTCATTTCACCATCCTCCTCCTTCTTCTTCTCCTCTCTCCTTTATTTTTAGTTCGTTAAAAAAAAAAAAAAAAAAAAAATCTTTCTGGAACCTCTTAGGATCTCGGGCAGTTGTCTGGGAGAGGCAAGGCCCCCTCGGATCTTACGTCCCTCGATCTAGCGATCAGTCGACTTCTCCCAGACCACATCTAAAATCCCAACCATCCTAAGTCCCAAATCCTTCGAGAAGACAGAAAGAGAGAGAGAACCGTCCCCCCCCCTCCCTTTTCTTTCTTCATTTTGAATCGCTCTTCAAACTTACGGCTAACGTTTATATACGTACGTATAGTGAGATATGTATCTCTCATCATTTGTTCAAAAAATATATAAATCAATAAAAGCAAGATCGATGTTTGGCGCTCATCGATCAACCCTTGAGGAGCTTCCACTCTCTCGCGTCTCCCTTCGCTTCCCCTCCAGTCGGACCAGCGTTGGAGAAACTAGCCAGTCTCCGTCGGTCGGTCACCCTCAAGATCTCTCAGTCGATGACCCAAACCTCAGCACACGATCCGAGGTTTGGGGAACAAAAAAGCGCTTGGAATTCGATCGAAGGGCCCAACCAAGAGGGCATTCTCCAACACAGAAAGAAAAAGAACAAGTCCCATCGATGAGTGTGTGGATGAGGGGGATCTGAGATTTATTCTACAATCGTCATCGTCATCACGGCGCCCAGGTTCCAGGTACATACCGACATACAACACAAGACTAAAAATTAATGGCCAGGATCTCACTGGATACAAGACGTCCATGATCATCACCTGGAAGGAGGGAGATATTCGGAGCACTTTCAAACTAAAATCTTATCCAAGAGGCCAGTGATGATCCAAAGAAGGAAGGGGAGGGAGAGACTAGACTTTTTTTTTGTTTTCTTTTTTTCGTTGGTTTGTTTCGAGCAAGAAACGAAGTCCAACATGGAGGAGGAAATGATACAACCAACAAGACCAGACCTATTGGGTTGCAAATCCAATTGGAAGCGGGTTTGGTTCATGGTATATGCGTATACACCATGAGGTAAAGAGCAAGTTTCTCAGAAGAATTCATCCCAAAATCCGATCGAACAGTTGAGTCGATTAAAGTCGATGAATCGATCGAGATGGAGTAACTTGGACACCAAACTGAAGATCTCAAGGTTCGAGAATCCAGGTAGGTTACCGACGATAAGCTGAGTATTCGAGGCTTGGTTCAAGTTTGAATTTGGTCGTGAACGTAGACGAGGTGAATCACCCTTACGAATCGAATCGAGTTGTCGAGTTCGAATTCGATCACTAAATGGACCGTGTCCGATAAATATCGATCGCATCGATCTCTCTTCGTTGTCGTATCCATGAACGCCCTGTGAAGTTTTTTTCCCAAAAGGAGGCGAAGGAGTCGTTGAGAAAGAGCTCGGCGCTTCGAAGAAGCCAGCGTTCATGGGTCGAGGGATAGGTTGACTGACCCTAAGGTTGTAGGTCCCATTCATGACCACCTGATGTTCGTGAGTGTTACTGATCACCCAGCCAGGTTTAGGGATCACATAGATCGGTGCGATTCTTTCACTATTCGTCTGAATTGGAATCACATCACCACCATCAGGAAAGAAAAAAAAACAACTCAGGAATCGATACATGGAAGAGAGGCAGATCGACTCACGAAATGCCATCGCTTGGGCATCGTATGATGAGTGTAAACCTCAAAGCCAGGTAGACTAGTCGACTTCTCCAACAATTTATCAAGGATCGGCTTGGTGTCGACACCAGCTGGGAATCGTAAACCAGCGGCCGGCCAACCTGAGAACACGATCCAAAGTATTAAGAAAATGGATGATGATCAGATAAAAGAAGGAGGGACCGAAGAGGAAGATGAGGAGGCAGATTGTGTGGGATGGACCATCTTGGTATTGAATCTGATTGAAATAATCCGAGCCTAAGATTTGATCGAGATAAACGATCCTTGAATCATCCGTGGCCATCATGCCATGATCTCCTACGTAGATCACATCCACGATCTCGGTCAGGTTTCGCCTCTTCAAAGAATCGTAAAGCGATCCAACGAATTGATCGACGGATTGCAGAGTTTGGTTGAGTTTGACATCGTCAGGGCCGTAATGATGCCCGATTTGATCCACTTCTGGTACGTATAGAGTGATTAACTGTGGTCTATCCTTCATCGGTAAATCTAATGCCCACCCCCCCCCCCAACCCAACCCAACCCAACCCAAACCGGATCAACGAAATGGTGGTGTATCAGTTTAACGGCAAGAAGTAAATTCTAGCCAAATTAGTTGAGAACAGAGGGATGATGATGAGCAAGCAATCTTTAGATGACCAACCCAACCATTTCTCCAGTTGCCTAATCTTCTTCCACCACTTGTATTGATCTTCAAATGCACGCCAATAGGTGGGTCTCGTCTTGTCACTGGTATAAGGAGGACCTGGCCACATGGAAACCGCGGTTGGGATGCCGTGCTTGGTAGCGATGGCCCAGATCTAAGTGAGCACCTCAAGAAAAAAAGGGGAGGGGGGAGGGAGGAGGTTAGAAAGAGTGAGCTTGGGTTGTTGTAGGATCATAGGTTTGAAGATGGAGACTGTTCGGGATCGATGAGGATGATGATCAGTGATGAAGATCGTCGAAAGTACTCAACCGGTTCACCTAGCCACCAAACCGGATCCCAACTTTTGTGAGGATCGACGTTACTGAAGCTCTTATCGATCTTTGGGTCTCTGAACTCGTTAGCCACGATCCCGTGTGATTCTGGGTATAATCCAGTCAACATCGACCAATGGTTTGGAAACGTTAAGGTGGGGAATTGAGGTTTGAGATAGTCTGCCTGGATGCCTAACTTTTCTTTGATCATCGTCATCCTTGGGGTGAGATTCCTTTTCAAGTATTCTGCTCTTTTTTTTTTTTTTTTTTTTTTTATGATGTTTTCGAGTGATCGGTTCTGGGTTTAGTTCCGAGGGGGGGGGGGGGGGTGGGGGTTTCAGGGATGAGGGGAAGGGTGGTGTTGAGGCCCAAATGAGCCTGGGGCCCAGGTTACTAACCTGAATCCATCGAGGGAGACGAGGATGAGGGTGGTGTTGAATTGATGAGTGCCGTTCGAGCGAGTTTGGGTGAGTGTCCGATCCGAGTCGAGAGGATGATCGTTCCAAGTAGCGGGTCGAATGGGTCGATGATCGGTCTCATGAGTCGTACTCTCGGCTGATGGGCTTGAGTGGGTGGTTTGTGGATGATGAGGATCGAGTGGTTGAATCTGAGTCGATGGTCGAATCGAATGAAACAGTCGATAAATCGTGGGTGCTAGTAGGAAGAATGTGAAGAATAATCCGAGTAGGATGATGGAGGAGATGATGAAACTCGAAGTCGGACATGGTTCCTGCTGGGATGGATCTTGATGAGTGATGGGTGGTTGTTGGTTGAGAAATGATGTCGATTGAGCTTGATGATGATGATGATGATGATGATCTTCTTCCTCTGCTTCCTCTTCTTCTTGGTCTGATTCGGTATGACTACTCGCTTGGTGATGGTCAGTCGAGATGGAGGATGATATCCTAGTGGTACTCTGAGCTTGATCTCGAGTGGTGCTCGATGGTAATCTGCTGTAATCGATCGATGAACTCTTGGGAGAACTGACCATGATGATGTTGGTTGGGTATCGATCGATTATTTATGTTTTGTCTTGTCTTGTTTTGTTCTTAATCGTTCCTTCTTCTCCTTCTCTTCCTCCTCCCGAATCGGTTTCACTCTCTCCTTCTTCTCGTTCACCACTCCTCCTGCCTTCCTATCCTCGATCTCGGTCAACAGACCCTGCCTGCCTGAGGCCAACTGACTCAGAGCTTCGTCCAGCCACGGCTTTCACAAGCCCTCCATCCGTGACATGGGCCGCTGGTCGTACAACAACCCATACTGTACTGGTCTGGCCTGACAAAACCAACTCATCGGGCGGGGGCTACAACAACCTGCAAGGGATCCCTATCTTGTCACTTCATCAACTTGACTTAGTCCTCAATCAACTAATTAGAATCACACAAAAACAGCCCATCAACTATCCTACTCCAACCCTGTAATCAAACTAGTAGCTCACTCCAGTATCATGATCACTTAAGCCCAGTTTCATCACTCTCAAGATTAACCTATTCTATCTATTATCTACCTAAGCCTTGGTCTCAATCAACCATCTTGTTTCAGAATCATAGGGTCATGTGGTGTATCATCAAGCTGATTATCCTAGTTCATCGCGCACATACTATCAGTTTCAACAAAACCATTGGTTTTCTTCATAATTCTTGTCCAAATTCTCATAGTTCTTGTCCTCTATTAAAAAAATGTGTGTTTTTTTTTCATCCTAGTTTTCCAAGTTATTGTCCTCAAATACCTCCTTTTTTTTAAAAAAAAAAAGAAAAGAAAAAGATCCTCATTTTAACTATAGTTAATTTCCTACCAATTAAAAACAAAAAAAAGAAGAAGTTGAATTAGCCTTGAAAAAAATAAAAACTGACCACCATTAATATTCTTTTTTTTCTTGAATTTTTGAGCTTTCTGCCTGCCTTTTAATTTTGACAGACAAGATGTTTTTTTTTTTTTTTGGATTTTTTTTTTTGGTGTTAGAATTGAGTATTATGGTGAATCCAGTGAGTTTGATCAGGTGGTCAACTCCCATTGGTCAAGTGACAAGCCATGGTTGATGGCCAGACCAAATGAGTTGATGGGGCAATAGCCAAGGGGGCCCAACCTTGTTGGTTCATCAACCTGGCTTGGTTTCTGATTGACTCAGAGAAAGAAGAATTGATTTTGCTGCTGCTGTTGTGATCCTCATGACTTTTACAACCAATAGGATGGCCTTCCATCAATACCAAACTCTTGGTGTCTTTGGTTGAAAGCTGCCATGGCCAAGTTGATGGCACACCCCCATTGGTTGAACACCTGGCAAGTGGTGTTTGACTAACCACAATGCAGCTTTGAGCACAGGTGTGGTGTTGTTATCTAGCCTTGGATTGGGAACTGTAACGCGGGTGGCTAGTTTGGGAGGATAGAGCAGGGCAATTGGGGATATAGGAGCGGGCCAGGTGCCCGCATGCGCAGGCCAACCTGCTGGGCAGGAAATCACGCAGCATGCTGTGGTGTCATTATATAGCCTCGGGTCGGGAACTGCGTCGCGGCCTGCGCGCTCAGCATCTGGTAGGTTAGGCTCAGCAGTGGGGTGCGCCGGTTCTCAGCAGTAGCCGCTGCGGGCTCAGCAGCAGTTGCCGCGAGGCTCAGCAGTGGGCCGGGCCTGACTAGGGGAGGCGGGCCGCGATCCACTTGGATATCCAACTCACGGATGGAGCTGGGCCGACCAGGTTCTTGGGCGGTTAGTCAGGGGAGGAAAAGGCGGGGCGACAGCGGGGCTATATGCGTGGACAACCGCGCGCAAGCGCGGGCCGGCCACAGGATGGGAAATCCATGACGGCGCGTCGGGCGGATACGGGCAAGCGCGGTGAACTTTGGGAAGCGCGCGGCGGAGGGCTGCGCCACGCAAGGACAAACTGGATGTTTGGAATGGCAGGCAAGCTGAAGGGATAGGGTATGGGTATGGGTTGGTGGATGGGTTAGGGTTCTGGGTCTAGGGTTTCTTCTTCATGGTTGTCAGTTTGTCTTTGTGCTTGTACTTAGGTTAGGGCTGAGGGGAGGGGATATAAGATACCTCTCCCCTCAGCACGGGTTGGAGGACACACACACACAGAAGAAGGGGGAATAGGAAAAAAAAGGAAAATTAGAATCTCACTCTCTCCCACTCCCAGACAAGGAATCATCCTCGAGTCTTACAGACGCTAGAACCATCAAACTCTGTGACTTGGGACAACTTCGTGAGGGAAAACCTCTACAGTTTCCACATCTGGGGGTCTGGCCGGGAAATTTGATCCGTTCTCAGTCTCTTGAAGATAACGCAGGATGTTGCCGACAACCGCTCCGGGATCCAATGCTCCCCTTCCCTATCCTCTACGTTTGACTCCTGTTCCTGCTGCTCAAACCCCTCCGCCGCCATCAGCTCATGCTCCCAGAGTTAGCGGGTTCGCTCCTCCCTTGGAAGGGTCATTGGACATGGCAGCAGAGGCCCCTTGCCGCGTTTGGTTGAGGCCGAGGGATTTCCCTCACCTTTGGTTCAGTACATCCAACGTTGAGCGGTTTTTTTCTAGATTCAAAGGGATCGCGGATTTGGAGGGCACAATGGGCGCGGATAAGGTTTGGACCATTGTGCTGTTCATTACCAAGGAGGAGAAGCTGCGGGACATGGAGGAAATGATTGGTTACGAGAGGCAAGACTGGGGGAAGTTGAAAAGCAACATGTTGGCAAGGTGGGGAAAGCGCGAACCCCGGTTCCGAGAAAGCAACTTTGATCGAGCCGCCAAGGAAGCGAGCGAGAATGGCGGGGTGCAATCACGCGAAGGATTAGTGGAATATCTGTCAAAGTTTGAGCGAATCTACGGCTACCTGGCAAAGAACAAGGTTGTTGCGGGCCAGATGGGTGCCATGAAGCGGGCATTTCTGGGGGGTCTTGCGCCACAGCTCTGTTCCAGGGTGCAGCAATACCTGTATGACCACGGTCTGGTTAAGAGGTTTCTGGATGGAAGTGTCGCAATTCTTCCCGATCTTTTGGTTATCCGTCAAGCTGTGGAGAGCAAAATCGATTTGGACAAGCTCATAGCGGATACGGCACAAACATACCCGTCTTCTTCCAAGAAATCGGTCACGATCTTGGCGCCGGTCCCCAACCAAACCTCGGGCGCGCGGCCGCCGATGCCTTCTCATGCCGGACTTTCCCAAAAATCCGCGGGACCATCAGTCGGAGAGAAGACGGAGATTCTGCGGGACATAAGGGTTTTCCTCAACCGGACATTGGCTCCCACAGCTCCAACAGCCGCACCGTCTCCGGCGGCTCCTCCTCAACCGCGCGCGGTACTGCCCCACATGGTAGAAGGGTTCCAGCCCCCCAGTGGACCATCCGGGTTGTTTGGGTCGCCGCGGTGTTCATATTGCCGGAAGAGAGGGCACTGGAAGTTGGCTTGTGAGAACCTCACTCGAGACATGGACGAGGGGCTTGTTTGCACATCCGGGATGACATACATATTCCCAACAGGCAAATTGGTGGATCTGACCAAGGACAAGCCGCCACCAATGGTTCAAGTGCAGGAAAGAGCAAAGGCTAAAGCCAAGACCGCCCGGGTCTTGCTTGGGATCGTCACCGCGCCCGGAACCTGGGTAGCGCCAAGAGTGGAGGCTGAAGTCAGGGCATTGGCAACAAACGAGCGGATTGCAATGGATGTTGACAAGCAACTAATGGCCCAAAAGCCAGTCGCGCGCGTACCAGCTTTGGAAGGGCTGCCCGCTAATCCTGCGGGGAAGAAGAAGGCCGCGGAAATTGTCCAAAGGGTGATGGGGAACGACTCACCAATACCTCTGACCCTAAGGGAGCTAGCGGCAGTGTCCCCTGCGGTTGTCGACAAGATGGTCCAGGCCTTAAAAGATTGCTGTCAGGCCCGGGTGCCTACAACGGTTCAGCGAGTTAATGTGGCAGAGGAGGAAACGGATCCCGAGCCGTGCCGGTCAAAGTCAGTATCCGTCCTGCTTGCTTATGTCGCAATGACCATTGCGGGGCGGAAGGTGTGGGCAATGGTGGACAGCAGGTTGATGGTCAACTTGCTTCCGTCAAGGTTGGTGGACGAGCTCGGCCTGGTGTGGAGGAAGTGCGCGATGGGCCTTCGGGCATTAAATGGCGGCAAATACCGCGTGGATGGAGTAGTAGAGGCGGAGGAGTTAGAATTCGCAAAGGTTTGTAAGCCCCTGTCATTTCTCTCAGTGGAATGCGGAGATGTGATTCTAGGTCGGCCGTTTATGTTTGGGTTCTGAGCTCAAATGGCCTTCAACGCCAAGGAAGGAACGGAGGCGCTGACTGTCAAAGACCCACTTGGAGTGCGGTTCAAAACAGCGATCTGCAATTGCGGGCGAGGGAGATGGGTACAGGACCCAGTGTTTGGCGGCAACGGGGAGTCTGGCGCGGGGACTGACCGCAAGGGTCACCCTGCGGAGGATTTTTCCTAGTTGGCCGCGGTTACCGTGCGGGGCTAGCTCCGGCTCAGCACGGGCGGCCGACAGGTGAGGAGCAGGTGGAGGGGGGCGCGCATAGGGCACAGGCGCCAGAAGTAAGTTCCATTCCTCAGTATGCATTGCCGGAAGGCTCTACGCTTCAAAAACCCTATCATTGTGCCACAGTCGTGAGCAAAGGCAAAAGCCCCGGTCTGGTTATTACTAGGACTTACAACAGTGACGGCCGGGTCTGGATGGCGCGGTGCAACGCGGGCAAGTACAAACCGGTGGCACAAAAAGTACGGCCGCGGAATTAGCCAATGCCTCAGGGACTCAACAGACCCCTACGACCAATCGCGTGGTCCCGGGACCCATGGGAGACGCCCCTTGGGAAGAATGGATGGATAATGCGGTCGGTGCCAATCACGGACGAGCGGGTGGACGCCCTTAACTTCGGACCAATGGGATGGCTGAGTGCAGAGGAAAGGGATCTTCTGGTATTGGTATTGGTGCTGAGGGAGAAGGTGCTTGCCTTTGGAATGGACAAGCGCGGGTTGTTGAGAGGCAAGATTGGGGACCCTTATGTTATTCCCACTGTCCCTCACGAACCGTGGCAAATCAAGCCAATTCCAATCCACCGTACTGTTCGGGAACCCTTTCTGGAGCTGGTACGGGAGCATGTGAGGACGGGGCTTTACAAGCAGTCCACATCAAGCTATTCAAGTCCTATCTTTGCGGTCGTTAAACAGGATGGGAAGTCGCTAAGGATCGTTCACAACCTTCAGAGGCTCAATTCGTTCACTATTCGCAACGCGGGGCTTCCCCCGCGTGTGGAAGAATTTCTGGAGTCAATGGCCGGGCGCGCTTGCTACGGGCTGGTGGATGTAATGGGGGGATATGACCAGCGAGAGCTCCACCCTGACTCGCGGCCACTGACGGCGTTTGAGAACGGGCTAGGGAGGATGCAGCTGATGCGGCTACTGCAAGGTGCGACCAACTCAGTGGTGGTTTACCAAGCCCAAATGACCTGGATACTACGTGACGATCTTCCGGAAGGCGTGCAAATCTTCATTGACAACGCTGGCATTAAAGGCCCCAGAACGGACTACGGAGGCGCGGTCCTAGAGGATGCACCCGCGATCCGCCGATTTGTCTGGGAATACACAGAGACTCTGGAACCAGTCCTCTTCCAAATTGAGAAGGCGGGCCTTACCGTGTCCGGGAAAAAGTTAGCGGTCTGCGTTCCGGCGCTCAAGGTGCTGGGGCACGTTGTGGCCTTTGACGGTAGGCAAATAGCGGAGAAGAAGCGGAACAAGGTTCTTGAATGGCCGACTCCTCGGACGGTGTCGCACGTATTGCAGTTCCTGGGGTTGTGCAGCTACATCCACATGTTCATCGAGCGGTTTGCGGAAGTGGCAAGCCCAATGCGGGCGCTGACCCGTAAGGGGGCGGAGTGGAATTGGACCGAAGGATGCAATGCCGCGTTTGCAAAGCTCAAGGAGATCGTGGGGCGCAACATTGTCCTTTGGGACCTTGATTACAACGCCGGAGGGATACGCCTGGCGGTCGACTCTAGTGAGTTTGGTGCCAGGGGTTTCTTGACACAGGAGGAGGACAGAAAAGATAGGCCGGTGCTCTACGAATCGGTCACCTTTACCGCAACAGAGAGTCGCTATTCGCAGCCAAAGCTGGAGCTGTGCGGCGTCACCAAGATTGTACAGCGGTTGCAGCACCTTTTGTGGGGCGTGCATTTTGAGCTCTTGGTTGACGCAGAGGTCTTGGCGCGAATTATTAACTCACCAATGCTGCCAAACGCGCCCATGACCAGGTGGGTAGTGTTTCTTCAGTTATTCTCCTTTAGCGTGGTACACATCCCAGGAAAGGCGTTCACGATGCCGGACGCGCTATCACGGTACCCACGGGACAATCCCTACGAGGGGGCAGAACCTTTGGACGTGGAAGCGCCGGTTGTTTGGGTAGGAATGGCGGAGGCAGCGATTCGTCTTCCGTTGTGTCAGTTGGGGCGTTACGCAGTCTTGTGCTCTTATTTGCAGGATCTCTGGTTCCCCAAGGGCACGGAGGGCGCGGTCGTCCGGTGGGTGAGGCGTAACGTTCTGAACTTCTACTTACAGGATGGTCAGTTATGGCGGCGGAGTGGTTCCGTGCCTCTTGTCGTTGCGACTTCTAGGGCCGACCAAGAGGTGATCCTACGGAGTCTGCACAACAACCTTGGTCACTGGGGTGAGGTAGAGACGCGGAGAAGGGTGAAAGCAAGGTTTTGGTGGCCGGGGATTGTCCGCGCGGTGCGCAATTGGGTGAAGTCATGCAAGGCCTGCCAGCGGCAAAGCTTGGGTCTGCCTAAGGAGGTTGGTCACCCCACGGGGGAGGAAGCACTGTTTGGGCGCGTTTCACTAGATGTGGTCCACATCAAGGCGGGCAAGTTTGCGTATTTGCTGGTTGCGCGTGACGATCTGTCTGGGTGGGTGGAAGCGAGGCCCCTAGTGAAGCTATTGGTGGAAAAGGTGGCTCAGTTTCTGGAGGAGGAATGGTTTGCGCGTTACGGATTGCTTTGCTTGGTCACCGTTGACGGAGGGGCGGAGTTTTGGGGACGCCTGGTGACGCTGGTGCAGAGTTGTGGAGCGAAATTTGGGCGCGTAAAGGAGTACTACCCAGAGGGCGCGGGGAAAATTGAGTGGGGGCATCAGCCAATCAAGGATGCCCTGGTGAAAATGTGCGGTGAGGACGGCAAAAGGTGGCAGGTGGCGCTCCCAGCAGTTCTTTTTGCCAATCGGATCTCCGTGAAGCGCTCAACGGGGTATTTGCCTTACAAGCTACTCTACGGGCAGGGGCCTGTGCTTCCGGTGGACATTGAGCTAAACACGTTCCTGGGCGTGGATTGGTGGAAGGTCAAGACATCCGCAGATCTGGTTGAGGCGCGGGCCGAGCAACTCCTTAGGCGTGAGGAGACCTTGAGAAGGGCCACGGACCGTTTGAAGAAAACCCGGACAGCGTCCGTCCGCTATTGGGACAAGCGCTGTTCCCATTGGCTCTGGGATCCGCTGCGGAAGGGGGACCTGGTCCTGCTGTATAATCGTAGTCTGGAATCCCAATGGGGCCGGCTTTTTGCCAACCGGTGGAACAGGCCGTACCGCGTGGCCTCTAAGTTCTTGGGCGGCAGCTACAAGCTTGAGGAATTGGACGGGGGCCGTTTAAATGAAAGGCCGCGGCTTCGCATGTGAAACACTTCTTCGCGCGCGGTTCCACTTCCTTTGAAGAAACTGCGGGCGATGATTTGGGGTCTGGGGGCAAGGCAGTCCCGGAGTCAGGCAACGACGCGGAGCGTTTGGGTAGCAAAGAACTGGCGCGCGACGCGCAACCCCAGAGAAGCCAAAGGTTGCGGACTGCTGGGGACAGCTGTCAAGCTGGGGGGGGGGGCGCTAGGTGGTTAAGCTTGATTTGGTGAGGGGGTGTTCTAGCCAGTTCACAGCCGGGACAACTAGACACCCCAGAATGTTTGTCTCCTTATTTTTTGGTTTGGACTTGGTTTTGGATTGGTAATGGCTACGGTTTATTTATTGCAGGTACGCAGGCGCAGTGTGACATCGGGTCCGCAAACGCGAGGACAAGCCCCGCGCATGGATGGCGGGACAAAGAGCTCTGCAAAAAAAAAAAATAAAAAAAAAATAAAAAAAAAAATAAAATAAAAGAAAATAAATAAAAATAAAAATAATAAATATAGAATATTTCTTTCTCCTCTTTGGATCCGGGCTGTTTTCCTTCCTCCTTTTCTGTTTCTCTCTTGTTTCTTTCTTCAACGGACGGGGACGGTGTGGACACGGTTAAAAGCTTAGCTTGGTAAGGGGGTGCTCTAGCCGGTTCACAGCCGGAATGACTAGGCACCCCAGAATGTTTGTTTCCCATTGCTCCTCCCTTATACTCGCGGCTGTGAGCGCGCGCTGTTGGCACGGTGTTTGTCTGTTTTGTAGTACAGGTATGGGGAACTGTGTGGCAGTCTGTCTGGGGCGGTCCAGGTACCCCTTTTTGGAACGGCTGGTCAATCTCAATCTCACTCACAAAGCGGCGCGCGGATGCGGACCTCAATCTTAATCTCATTCTCACAAAGCGCGGTCGCGCACTTTTTCTTGGAAGATAGGACTTACGCAGAAGACATGTATTTCTCTAGGAATAGGGGAAGCGCGGTACAACAAAAAACAGATGAAGAAAAAGGGGAGAAGGGGAGTGGGGGGCAATGCGCCTAAGCCATCTTCATCATATCCTCCATCTCCGCCCTCAACGACGCCAGTAAGGCCCAGAAGGATGCCAGGAGCGCGCGTTGAGATTCCGAGGATTGGGCGCCGGGGGTTGCAAGGTAATCCCTAAGCATTGTTGTTGACCTTTCCGCAAGGACCTCAAAGCTGGATGCCGGGAGTGCCATTACAATCGGGATGTCCGGAATCTTGGGAGGGCTGGGGAAAGGCGGTGCCGGTGCCAGGACGGGACTTGATCCAAACAAGCGAGGGGGTGATGAGGGGGTCCCCGGGGCATTGCGCTAAGGGCTTGGCTCAGCTGAGGGTGATGACGGGACAACAATTGGTGACGGAGGCGGAGGAGAGTCTTGGGTTGTAGGCCTCTCATCCGAGTCCACTGGTGGCGCGGGCGGTGTCGGCGGTTGTGGAGTAGGAGGAGGAGGTGCTGGCGCAGCCGCGGGTCTTCCAGAGAGTCTTGGGTCTGGTACCGTTTGGTTTACGCCGACGGCAGCGGCCCAAGCGCGGGTCGCTGTGCGCCATTCCTCCAAAGTCTCGTATTTGCCCCGTTGCAGAGGTCCAGAGCGGTGGAGGGGTGATGCCGAGTCGCGGCTCACGTGCGAAGTAGTGGGTGACGGAGCTTGGGGGCGGCAGGATGGAGGTGAACCGGGTGGTGTCCACGATCCTTCCGAGATCGACTCGTTGTCCAAAACCACGAATGGGTCTGGACGAGCCCTCTTGCGTGGCCTGGGGCAAGAGCCGGATTGGGGGGGAGCGCAAGGGATGCTGTCGCTAAGCAAGCAGCAACAATGACCGCGACGGCAAGCTGAACAGGCGCAACGACCGGGGATGATCAAACACGCGTTCCCGTTCCGGGCACAGAACTTGCAAGGGAGCATGATGGCAACGGGTAGGAAGGAAAATGGGGAAGGTGGTTGTGGAGTAGGTGGGGGGGGAATGGTGCGAAGGTGGTCAAGGTAGCGATGGGAAGGGACCTCTGGGGACAGAACTCAAGTTGGGGGGGGGATGTTGTGTCATTATATAGCCTCGGGTTGGGAACTGTGTCGCGGCCTGCGCGCTCAGAATCTGGTAGGGTAGGCTCAGCAGTGGGGTGCGCCGGTTCTCAGCAGTAGCCGCTGCGGGCTCAGCAGCAGTTTCCGCGAGGCTCAGCAGTGGGCTCAGCGGATCAAGCATGCGGCTGCGGGCCGGGCCTGACTAGGGGAGGCAGGCCGCAATCCACTTGGATATCTGACTCACGGATGGAGCTGGGCCGACCAGGTTCTTGGGCGGTCAGTCGGGGGAGGAAAAGGCGGGGCAACAGCAGGGCTATATGCGTGGACAACCGTGCGCAAGCGCGGGCCGGCCATGGGATGGGAAATCCACAACGGGGCGTCGGGCGGATACGGGCAAGCGCGGTGAACTTTGGGAAGCGTGCGGCGGAGGGCCGCGCCACGCAAGGACAAACCAGATGTTCGGAATGGCAGGCAAGCTGAAGGGATAGGGTATGGGTATGGGTTGGGGGATGGGTTAGGGTTCTGGGTCTAGGGTTTCTTCTTCATGGTTGTCAGTTTGTCTTTGTGCTTGTACTTAGGTTAGGGCTGAGGGGAGGGGATATAAGATACCTCTCCCCTCAGCACAGGTTGGAGGACACACACACACAGAAGAAGGGGGAATAGGAAAAAAAAAGGAAAATTAGAATCTCACTCTCTCCCTCTCCCGGACAAGGAATCATCCTTGAGTCTTACAGATGCTAGAACCATCAAACTCCGTGACTTGGGACAACTTTGTGATGGACAACCTCTAAAGTTTCCACAGCGCCGGGCGGATACGGATAACGCAGGGGGATCTGAGTAGGGCATGGCGGAGGGCCGCGTCATGAGAAGGACAAACTGGGTATGTGTAATGGTAGGCGGGCTTGAAGTTGGTTGCGGTATGGGAAAGGATATAGGAGGGGGCCAGGCACACGCAAGCGCGGGCCAACCTGCAGGGAAAGAAATCACATGGCGCCCCGGTGTGGAAACAAGAGAAGTGATACGCCTCAAAGTTTTCCTCAGGTTCTGGAAGTTATTGGTCTAAGCGTCTGTAAGGGGATTGGATGCAATGAGGTTTAAGAATAGAGAGGGTGATGATGATAAATGATATGATGATCCAACCCAGAGTTGAGAGTGAGGTATTTTTGAGTCTTCCCTCTCAACCCTAACCTAGGTACAACCACAAGCAGCAACATAGATGAAAACATAACCCCAAGTACAGAACCCTAGCTCCACCCTAACCCTACCCCGTACTACCCACCCCGTCCAAAACCCTCCCCTTTGATATCACCTACGTCCAGTTTGTCCTTCTCATGGCCCAGCCCTCTGCCGGGCCCTACTTGGAGCCCCCTGGGTTTTATCCATCTGCGCCCGTCCGCAGATCCCACAATCTGTGAGTCAGCCTGTGCTTATGCCCGCGCAAACCTTGGATCCCGCAATCCGTGAGTTGGCCCACGCAAAACTCCCTGGCGCATATAACCCCTGATTTCCCCGCCCTTGCCTTCTGGACTAGCCACCGGCAAGCTTGGTTGGACCGGCTCCATCACTTGGTCCACGTTCCCTGGGCAGGTCCCAGCCCCGCACCCCCCAGAGTAGGCCTGAACCGCACCTGGTCCCAAGCCCTGCAATCCCTGCTGCTGAGCCCGCATCTGCTGCTGCTGAGCCCGCAGCAGGAACTTCTGAGACCACGCGCACCTCAAATGCTGAGCCCAACCTACCCAACTGCTGAGCGCACAGCCCGCGATGCAGCTCCCAATCCAAGGTTATAAATACAACACCACATCCCCCCCCAAGTTGATTTCTGTCCCCAGAGGTCCTTCCATCACTACCTCAACCCTGTAAGCCCTGCCTCCTCAATTTGGAACAAGACCTGCTCCAACGGCTGCATGTACTGCCAGATGAAGCGGCGGATCTTTGGGGCTTCCTCGAACACCGCACCCCTGTAATCCGTCTTTGGTCCCTTGATTCCCGCGTTGTCGATGGAAATCAGAACCCCGTCCGGAATGTTTTCCCGCACAATCCACTTCATCTGGGCCTGATAAACCGCCACCAAGTTTGTTGCGCGCTGTGGCAACTGCGTTAGCTGCATCCTCCCCAATCCTTTCTCAAACGCGGTCAATGGCCGCAAGTTGGGATGGAGCTTGCGCTGATCATACCCCCCCATTACATTGACCAATCCGTAACACGCGCGCCCTGCCATTGATTCCAGGAACTTTTCCACATGCGGCGGCAATCCCGCGTCCCGGATGGTGAATGAGTTAAGCCGCTGCAGGTCATGAACAATCCTAAGCAACTTTCTGTCCTGTTTAACAACCGCCAAGATTGGGCTAGAGTAGCTCAATGTGGACTGCTTTTACAACCCCATCCTCACGCCCTCCCAGACCAGCTCCAAAAAGGGTTCCCACACGTTCCAAGGGCTTGGAATTGGCTTTATCTGCCAGGGCTTCTGCAGCACCATGGGGATCACATAGGGATTGCCAACCTTGTTCCTCAGCAATCCACGCTTGTCAGGCCCAAAGGCAAGGGCTTTTTTGCAGAGCACCAACACCAATTCCAGCAAATCCTTCTCCTCTGCACTCAACCACTCCGTTGGCCCAAAATTAAGCGCCTTGATCCGCTCATCCGTGATCCGCACCAACCTTGTTACCCAACCAGACTTCTTCAACAGACTTACCCAGGGGTCCCAAGACCAGGAGATTGGCCTTAGAGGCCTGTTAAGTCCCTGAAGCTTTGGCTCATTCTGGGGCCAAAACTTTTGTGCCACGGGCTTGTACCCTCCCATGTTGCACCTGACCATCCTTACACGTCCACCGTTGTCCTTGTGATTCCTGGCAATAATCAACCCAGGGCTCTTGCCTTTTCTCATGAGCGTGGCACTATGGTAGGGTTTTTGAAACACCGTACCTTCTGATGACGCATACTGAGGAAGAGGACTTACTTCTGCCTCCTGCGCCCTCCGCCCGCTTCCTTCCCCCTCCTGCTCCTTCCTAGTTGACCACCCGCACAAAACCAGAGCCTGTGCCGCACAGTACCCGCGGTTGACTAGGCAAAATCCTCCGTGGGGAGACCCTCACGTTTTTCCCCCCATTGGATTCTGCCTCTTTGCCGGCTGCCGCTGACCGCTCCCATTTCCCCTTCCTGTGGTTGCATATTGTCATTTTGAGCCTTTCCCCGGATGCGTCTTCCACTGTCAGCGCCTCCATCCATTCCTCTGTGTTAAACACCATTTGGGCCTGGAACCCAAACATAAATGGTCAACCCAAAATTACGTCGCCGCAATCAACCAAGAGAAACAACAGCAACTTCCAAACCTTTCCAACCTCCAACTTCTCTTCCTCCTCCACCCCATCCACCCAACATTTCTCTCCATTGAGCGCCCATAATCCCATAGCGCACTTCCTTTGAACCAGCCCCAACTCATCCAACAATTTTGACAGAAGAAGATTGACCATTGACCCACTGTCCACCATTGCCCACACCTTCCTGCCTGCAATCTTCATCAAGACATAGGCAAGCAGCACCAACAAGGCTTTGGATTGGCACAAATTGCGTTCACCTTCCTCCCCCGCTGTGTTCATGCGCTGCACCATTGCCGGAACCCTGCCGCCCCTGTGCTCCCTCAGCACCTGAACCATTTCCTCAACAACCACTGGGGAGACCCCGGCCAGCTCCTGTAGCGTGAGGGGTATTGGTGCCTTGCTCACCATCACCTGTTGCACAATTTCTGCGGCCTTCCTACTTCCTCCAGAACTGGTCAACGGCGCGTTGCCTACCGGCCCTTGCATACCAGTTTTTGAGGCCTGGGTCAATAGCTGCTCTCTGAAATCCACATCCATCTTCTCTGACACAATCCGCTTGTTTGCCGCCAATGCCCTAACCTCTGCCTCCACATGCAGAGCTCGCCACGTATTGGGCCCAGTGACAATCCCAAGTGACACCCAAGCAGCCCCTGCAGACTGGGCTCTTGCCCTAACCTGCTCCACCGGGGGTGGCTGACCGGCCCCCAGATCCACCTGCTTGCCCGTTGGGAATATGTAAGTTGCCCCGGATTTGCGGACCAACCCCTTGTCCATGTCCTTGGTCAGTTCTGCGCAACCAGACTTCCAGTGGCCTTTATCGCTGCAATAGGTGCAAATGCAAACCAAAAATCCGCTCAACAGCCCACTACTGGGCTGGAAGCCCCCCCCATGTGAGGCGGCACTCCGCACGGAGGAGGAAGAGGCGGAGCTGTTGGCAGGGCCGTTATCCAATTCAGAAGTATCCGTAGGTCCCGTAACATATCCGTTACCTTGTTCACTGGTACTTCCATTGACTGCAAAGGGGCTGCCGTCCGCTCCGTTTCTGATGGGCCTGCGGGCGGTACCTGGGTTGGAGCCGGAGTGGAAGAGGCCGTTGGTTGCCTTGAAACAATTGGGAACAACCTGGCCGTATCCTCAATCAGTTCTTCCAAATTAATCTTGCTCTCTACCGCCTGGTTGATCACTCTTAGGTTTGGAAGAAGCCTGACACTCCGATCCACTGACCACAATACCAACCTGTGTTTGAATAGATACCGCTGGACCCGCACACAAATTTGTGGCGCAAGCCCGCCTAGAAAGGCCCGCTTCATTGCCCCTGTTTGACCCGCTACCACCTGATTCTTCTCTAGGTAGCTTTAGATGTGGTTGAATGTAGATTTGTATTTGAAAAAATCACTCTGTGTCCCCACCCCACCTTGCAAAATTGCCTCCACCGCCGCCCGCTACATTTCTGTCTCCCGGAAGTGGGGCTCACGCTTCCCCCACCTTTCCATCATCTTTTTCTGGAGCCTTTCCCAGTTTTGAGCCTCATAGCCAGACATATCCTCCACATCCCAGACTTTTTTCTTGTCCGTGATAAAGAGAACAACCGTACAGACCTTATCCTTGCTTCTTGCGTGTTCGGAGTCCGCAATATCCTTGAAACTTGCCAGAAAGCGCCCAATATCCACAGTGTTGAACCAGAGAAGAGGGAAGTTCTGCAACCTAAGCCATACCCGTTGTGGAACCTCAGCCGCCTCCCAAGCCTCCAAACAAGGAGGAGCAAAATCGCCGGACCAAGTAGTTGGCGGCAGTGAAGGCATTTGCCTGCCAGCTCCCAACCGGAGAGGGAACAAATGTGGGATGTTTGATCCTGGAGTAGTTATTGGCAACATTGCACCCCCTAGCTTTGAGAGATCTAGACAAAAGATTCTTCCCGGCCAGAACCCCAGATGTGGAAACAAGAGAAGTGATACCCCTGAAAGTTGTCCTGAGGTTCTGGAAGTTATTGGTCTAAGCGTCTGTAAGGGGATTGGATGCAATGAGTTTTAAGAATAGAGAGGGTGATGATGATATATGATATGATGATCCAACCCGGAGTTGAGAGTGAGGTATTTTTGAGTCCTCCCTCTCAACCCTAACCTAGGTACAACCACAAGCAACAAGATAGATGAAATATGACCCAAAGTAAAGAACCCTAGCTCCACCCTAACCCTACCCTGTGCCACCCACCCTGTCCAAAACCCTCCCCTTTGATATCACGTACGTCTGGTTTGTCCTTCTCATGGCACATCCCTCTGCCATGCCCTACTCGGAGCCCCCCGGGTTTTATCCCTCCGTGCGCATCCGCAAATCCCGCAATCCGTGAGTCAGCCCGTGCTTATGCCCGCGCAAACCTTGGATCCCGCGATATGTGAGTTGTCCCGCGCAAACCTCCCTGGCGCGTATAACCTTTGATTGCCCCGCCCTTGCCTTTGGGACTAGCCACCCGCAAGCTTGGTTGGGCCGGCTCCATCACTTGGTCCACGTTCCCTGGGCGGGTTGTGGCCCAGCGCCCCCCAGAGTAGACCCAACCCGCACCTGGTGCCAAGCCCCGCAATACATGCTGCTGAGCCCTCATCTGCTGCTGCTGAGCCCGCAGCAGGCACTGCTGAGACCGCGCGCACCCCAAATGCTGAGCCCAACCTACCCAACTGCTGAGCGTGCAGCCCGCAATGCAGCTCCCAATCCAAGGTTATAAATACAACACCACACTGGGCAGATACGGACAACGCAGGGGGCTCTGAGTAGGGAGCGGCAGAGGGCCCCGTCATGAGAAGGACAAACTGGATGCGTGTAACAGTAGGCAGGCTTGAGGGTGGTTGCAGTATGGGAAAGGGTTAGGGTTAGGCTAGGGTTTCTTTTCTATTTGTTGTTGTGCTTCTACTTAGGACAGGGTTGAGAGGGTGGGTATAAAGTCCGCGCTCTCAAACCCAGCTTGTACGGAGATGCATAGATGGATAGATGGATCAGATGGGATTGGATTGGATTGTATGGATGGATAAAGGACAGAAAGGAAAGAAAATTTATCTCTCTCTCTCTCTCTCTCTCTCTCTCTCTCTCTCTCTCTCTCTCTTTCTCTCTCTCTCTCTCTCTCTCTCTCTCTCTCTCTCTCTCTCTATTTACTGGAGAATCCTTATACTTACAGACGCTAGGACCATTGATTACAGAAATTGAGGATAACTAGGGGAGTAGCTTCCTCTTAGTTTCCACACCGGCCAACCCTGTTTTAACAAAAAAAAACCACCAAGTTGAAAACTGTTAAGTTTTGGGTCCTCTCTCGTTCATTCTACCGCGCACACAATAGCCCTTCACCGGTGTAGAGACTCTACTTCACTATTTGAAATATTTGTTGAGGGGAGATTGGATCATACTCAATCTCATTGAAAACTCTCCTGACCAGAAACTCTCCTCACCCTTTTAACAACCTCAATCCTGTCACTCAACCAATCAACACCCTCATCAATCTCCTTCTTTATTCTTTCATTTATTTTTTCTCAGTTTCTTTTATTTCCTTCATTGATCAAATTTCCTCAATCTTATCATGCCCTGCCTGTGCCCGGTGAGATATCATATCCTTTTATCCATTTATCCTCTAATCCTCAATCTGATTTATCTAACCGTCACAATCTTTCTTCATTCTAAAGTACATCTGATCTCGTCCGTCCATGTCCTCCAACACTCAACTCCTGCCTGCTTTCATTCGTTGAACTCTCTGCTCATTGCTGAATGTTTGTATTCTCACTCTGGACTTGTAATGTTCAAATCTGGGCTCTTGTTAATGTTCTTTCATTTCTTTAGTTTTCAGTCTTACGTTGAATCAATTCATCTCTTTTAACAAAAACCCAACCAAACTCAGTGGAAACACCATATATATATATATACATATATAAATTGAAATAACATGTATTATCATTTCAATCAATTTATTTTTTCTCAATTTATTCAAAATAGATAAGTAAAAATTGTAGGTACTTGAGTCATTTAATCAATAAAGAAAAATGAAAAAAAATTAAATAAGACAAAAAATGAATTAAGAAAAATAAAAATAATAGATAAAATAACAAAGAATCTCATCCTTATCAAGGATAAGATCTGGGATTGTTGATAATTTTGTTGCCAGTCAGGGGTTGCATGTCACCACATGTTTTTGAAAACTTTTAGAAATCTTTGAAGAACCTTTGAATAACTTCTGGAATTAAATCCAGTCTGATAGCCTCATGAAAGATCTTTTTTTGGCTTTGGATTTTGTGATTTTTAAACTTTGGATCTTGATGAATTAGCAAGTTAAACAGTAACCTCTTTTTTCTTAACATCCTCATTTAATGATTCATAATTAATCATTCAAAAGTTTTCCAGAGATCCAACAAGATGGATCATGCCTCCCCTTGAATTTTTTTCAAGGGAAGCAGCCTGAACTAAATAAAAATAAATAAATACAAGTACTTATGATGAGAATTTCTTTTTTAAAAAAGAAGAAACAGTATAGTCAAGATAAAAAAAATAAAAAAATGATGAGATGACTTACCAGAAAGTGAAAAGCCATGAGTAGGCTTAGTCTGGGAATTGAAACTTTACTCATCAATGAATACAAGGTTCCTTCCTACATCAGTGACATGGTTGAGAAAAAAAGTGTGTTTCTTTTTTAGGAAGGAACCTTTGTTCCACTTACACAACACAAGGTTCACTATCTTCCAAGTGACACAAAGACTCCTGAGGATCTTCTGGATTGAGAGAATCAAGATTTAAACTTTGATTTCAGTCTTGATGTGGCCCATGAGATCCTTCAAACACAACACTGGATTTCCTTCCAAGATCCATCAAGGTTTTTGACACCATCTTGTTTGGAATTTTTTTGATTTTGGTCCTTGCATTAAGGCCATTGATCAATCATTTTTTTCAACCTTTTAAAATAACCAATGATTTCAAAAACTTGAAATTCCAAAGTTCCAAAAAGTTTTTCAACCTCAACTTTTGATTTATTTTTTTTAAAGGACCTTATGTTTGACAAGGTTCTTGATTGTATCACTGATGATTTGGTGTGGTTTTCTTGCCTTACTGATTTTAGATTTTTTTTTTAGATTTATTTTTTTTTAAGTTTCTTTGAATCCTTTGATAATTTCTAGTTTGAAACAATTTGGTGATGATCCTCTTCAATTGATACAGAATGGGCCTGGATTTTTTCCTGATAATTCCTTGTTTAATTATAATAAGCCTGGGGGATTTCATCATCATCAACTTGTTTGTCCATGGCTACAACAAGTGAAATTGAACCCACAAAAAAAAAAAGAAAGAAAGTGTTAGCAAAGATTGAGGAAGAAGAAAAACAGGATGAGAAAGATGGAAATGAGTTAATTACTTACCAAATTGAAGAGGGGGATGGAGATAAGAGTGTGATAAATTACAAGGATAAATTCAATGGTTGGTCAATGATTCAAGTGAGGGCCTTTAGTATCCTGTTCAGTTTGATAAAAACCTCAAAAGGAAAACTGATACAGGTGACCTGTCACATGAAAAATCCAAAAATATTTTTCCGCTAGCATATCTAATTTTCAACCTATGCTGTCTGGCCTTTTCAAAATTTTGGCCAGCTGGACATGTGTGATGAAAAATCTGGATATTTTTCTAATAAAAATGATAGTGAATCTTGGAGGATGTTTCCAACTGCAACTGAATTCCTACAAGGTTCCCTAGATTCCTGTTTTATGTCATCATCCTGCATGGATAATTGAAATATTCATACTAGGTTATCTTCTCACACAAACCTCTTCCTCAAATTTTAAATTTGGGGCTAAGAAGTTTTTAGAAATTCTAAACTTAGGACTGATTGGATTGTGATTCCCAACCATGATCAGTAAGTAAATACATATGTGGAGGTGAGTCTCAGGCTTGAGCCAAAGCACTTCAGTTCAAAATCTAAACCCCCATTTCTTTTTCTTAATCAAAACTCTTGAATGCAAAATAAGCTTGTTCTTTCTTATAGTTTATTTTTTATGAGAAAAATGGGTGGAAAATAATTCTTGATAGAGTAAATAACTATCTGTATTTGATTCAAGTTTGATTCTCTGGAATTAGAAATTATTCCCATTCTTTGAGATCCTTCTTGATTTACTATCTCCATTTCCTCCAGTCTTCTTCCTTTATTTATTGTTTGAAGTTTCAAGGATTTTTCATTTCAGAGATCTAGTATCTGAGGTAAGATCAAGAGATAATAATACGTATCAGAGTTAGAAAACCCTCCATTTTTTAATGGTGTGTTTCAGAAAAATACTCCAATTTAAAACACGCGATTAAAAAATGAAAAAAACATTATATCACCTCAGGTGTGCCAGAGTGACCTGCAGAATAAGTATTTTTTTCCAATATAGTATATAAATCTATATATCTCTCTCCTTTATCATCCCCACTCATCCTCCCTTAATTTACATCCATCCCCTCTAAATAACTCAATTCTGATTTTCATTCCCTTCAATCACTCTCATCCCCCTCTTCCTAGAACCCTTGCACCAAGATTTGCCCGTTTTTATGCATGCATCCAAACAGGATAAATTTGGTGCAAAGCACCCTTGATTAAATTGCTGATCAACTGTCCAAAGATTCTCTGGAGGACCCGGTGTGGTGGTTATTTATAGACATGGAGGCAAGTGGGCGCACTACTGGACATTTGACTTGGAAGCGGCTCAGCTGTGGGTGGAAGTCCGCAGTACAATAGGCTCAGATAAGCGCATTGGTGGATTGTCTATTCCGGAGTACAATAGCTGAGGGCTTGGCATTGGTGCGGCGTGCGCTTTTTGCGGGCAAAATGAAAAGAGTGTACCGGAGTTTTTGCCTTTTGCAGACATTGCACGGTCAAATATAACTTTCCCTCTGCAGTGGTGGGTTTACTAATGTGGAAGCAAGTGATTGAAGCTAATTAGGATGGATTAGGCCAATTATGGGATATGCACTGAGATTGCAGAGTGCTGTGTGGCAATAAATGCTAAAGTTGAGGAGGCAGTGTGTGGATTGTTCAGGATTCATAGTTATGCCCTATGCGGGATTGGTAGTGATCCACTAGGGAAGATCAAGGAGGATCTTTTAATAGTAATGCATTGGCGCGACTCAAATTTTAGGGGAAATTGGCAACAGGATCACCAAATCTACTTCAAATAATCAGATCAGGTAAGGATTAGACTATTGGTAAGGAGGATCAGTGCAAACGCACAGACGCGGTGGGAAAATGGGTTGTTCATTAGCAGTTCACATTCCTTTTTTGGAGTAGCAAAGGTGGGTCAGTGCGGAATGGATGGAGTCAAGAGGGGTCTTTCATTTACAGCTTGCATTATTTTGTTGTATATATAAGGAAGCTTTCCTTTAGCTGTAGGGGATGGGGGGATTATGACATTTTTGGGGAAGAGAGTTCATGAAAATCAGAGTTTAACTTTATTGGAGATAATCACAGCGTATTATAGGGTTATTCCTTTCTTCTGTTACTTTGGAGTGTAGTTACCAGTGAGAGCCCTCAGAGGTCGTATTTAGGGAAATAGTTCAAGTGTGGAGCTTGTTGGGGAGTCCGTCTTGTTTATTTACTATTATTTCATTGCAAGTTAGCTTTAGTGGTTTCAAGCTTGAGTGCGGAAGCAGAGTTTGATTAGGAAGTGCAGAGATAAAGGAGTTTAACTCAAGGGCTAGTGGGCTTTCCAGAACCTGGAGCAAGATTGTTGTGGAGAAATTTATATTGTTGGAGGGAATTTATAAAACACACAATCTCTTTCCACAAATTGGGGGTCTGGCCGGGAAAGTCCTGTCTCTGTTATAATACCTGGTACTGTCTTTGGAGAAATTATTTTTTTAGTTTTTTATTCTTTCTTTTATGGCAAGAGGATGGGAGATTTTGAGTCTGGTTTGGTTGACTCACTTCCCACTCACCAACAGGCAACCAGTAGTGTGCCACCGTATCAAAGCGCTCCTTGTCAGACCTCCAGTCTGGCGGGGCTGCCACCAAGATTGGCCACGGGGGGGCAATCAACACATTCCAAAAATGGAAATGCCGGAGGAGTGGCAAGAGAGCAGAGCAAAAATGAGGCCAAGGGACTACCCGGCAGTTGGGTTTTTTCCAGAGGATGTTCACCAATTTCTGGAACAATTTGAGAAAGCGGCCAACAGTGAAGGCGCAAATGACGTCAACTGTTTCTGGAAAATAGTCAACTTCATTCCAGACAAGGAGGACCTGCGGGACGTGGAGGATATGGAGGGGTACAGAGAACAGGATTGGGCAAAGTTGCAGGAGGAAATAGTGGAAAAATGGGAGTCACAGGAACAGAGGTTTGGCAAAGTGGATCTTGAGCGTCTTGCAACCAAAATGGCAAAGGAAGGAGGTGTTTCCTTGCAGAAGTTGTTTGGTGTGTATTGTTCCTCATTTGCTTGCATTTTGAAGTATCTTTTCCACAACAAAACTTTGGCGGAGCATACTGGCTCTGTCAAGAGGAATTTTATGCGGGGGCTTAGCTCTGAGTTGTGTGGAAGGGTCCACAGAAAGCTTTACAACAGAGGATTAATTTGTAGGTCCCGGGACGGAGGGGTAACCCTACTTCCGGACATGAAGGACATCTGCGCAGCGTTTGTAGGCAAGTTGGAATTAGCCAAACTTATGGAGGAAGACACAAAGGGTTTGGAGAAGAAGGATGTGCAGGTGAAAAGGGTAAAAGGGCGGGTAACACCAAAGGAAACTGCTGAAATGATGGAGATGTTTAACATAATGTGTCTTTTCTGGCAGAAAGCTATAGCAAAACCGGCCTCAACAGTCCTGGAACCACCAAAAAAAACATCTAATGCACCAACTCAGGGACCATCAAGAGCGCTGCCAAGGAACAAAGGCAAACCTTGTGTCTTCCAATGCTATTATTGCCAGGAAGACAGCCATCTTAAAAGGTTGTGTAAAGATCTGAGCAAGGACATACAGAGCAAGATAGACAAGACGGATGGAAGGGAATGCTTCTACCCTTCAGGAGGAACTATACCGGATATGCCGGATCAACCTTTGCCACAAGATCTGGCTCAAGCGGCCGCGGCGGAAAAGAAAGAAGCTATGGCTTCAGAAGGGTATGCTTTTCCTTTAACTTGGGAACCCCCAGAATTTTTGGCGGAGGTTAGAGCCATCCACTCCAATGAAAGGAGAATGGACCTTAATGGTCCAACTCCTGCAAAAGCACCGGAGCAGGCAGCTGTAGTCAAAGCGGGGGGATCCCGCAGGAGGGCCGGAGAAATAGCAAGGAGAATTTGTGGAACAGACCACCTGGTTTCCCTAACTTTGAAGGAACTAGCAGAAATCTGACCAGTAATGGCAGAGGAAACGGTTGCAGTCTTCAAGCAGTTTGCGGGGAATAAGGAGGACAACCCAAAAACCAGGGAAGAGGCAAAGGTTGGTTATCTCAACGCGGGGGCAGATGTTTTAAGAGTTAGCAGTTCTATGATTTTACCATTGGGATATTTAGAAATTCTGATTGGAGGCAAAAGGTGCCAGGCAATGGTTGATAGCGGTCCAATGGTAAACATCCTTCCATTGAAATTGGCCACCAATGTGGGATTGGTCCAACACAAGGAAAATATTGGGTTGCAGACTTTTGGAGGTTTTGAATGCGTGGTCAAAGGGATGGTGCAGAAAGAAATGGCGGAAGTGGAAAAGTTATTGGCTCCGCTATTGTATATTGTAGTGAGCAGGTTGGAGGTCATACTTGGTAGGCCATTCCTTTTTGCCTTCTGGGCATCTCTTGGCTTCCGTCCGGATACTAGGGAGGAACTCCTTACTGTTGCGGACGCCTTGGTGAAACACTACAAGACAACCATCTGTTGGCCTGAAAGTGGAGGATGTGAACATTGGAAGGGCTTCCCTCTTGCGGAAGGCAGCCATGACAATTTGGCGGAGGAATTTTAAATGTTGGCCATGTGGCCTGTGTGGGGAAGGCTTGGTCCTTGCACAGATGGTCAAAAGATAAGGAGCCAGGAGGAGGAACCCCCGTAGTGTGGTCCAACATGCTTTGGGCAATATGGAGAAGAGTGGGAATTGGTGCAACAATGATGGGAGTAGAGATAGGATCAAAAGTGAGTCCTTCCTTAGGACCTCAATAAACCAATGAGGCCTCTCTGTTGGTTGCAAGACCCTTATGAGTTGCCTTTGACACTTGAAATCCTGGAAAAGTATCCAACATGTTTGATGGAGGAGCAGATGGCAGAAATTAACTTTGGGCTGGAGGGGTGGTTGCAAGAGGAGGAAATACAACTACTCAAGATGGTGATTGTCAAGCGGAGGAAGGCGCTTTCTTTTAGTCTGGAAGAGCCAGGGCTACTCAGTCATGAGATTGCAGACCCCTACCAGATACCTACGGTGCCTCACAACCCTTGGCAGATCAACCCATTCCTATTCTGGCAGTGGTTAGGGATCAGTTTACGGAGTTGGTGCGGGAGCATTTGTGGAAAGGTCTGTAAAAGCCTTCTTGTTCTTGTTATTTTAGTCCCATTTTTGTGGTATTAAAGCAGGACAGGAAGAGTTTGCGGATTTTCCACAACTTGCAGAGGTTAAACTTGGTCATGATCAGAGATGCGGGGTTGCCTCCACAGGTGGAGGAGTTTGTGGAGAATATGACCGGAAGAGTCTGCTATGGGCTAGTAGACATTATGGGGGGTACAATAAGTGGGAGCTACATCCAGAGTCCTGTCCAATGACGGCATTTGAGACAAAGTTGGGGCAACTTCAGTTAAGGCGGCTTCTGCAGGGGGTGACTGATTTGGTAGCGGTTTACCAGGCTCAAGTGACTTGGATTTTGCAGGATGATGTTCCAGAAACAGTATGAATATTCATCAATGACATGGGTATCAAGGGGCCATGGAGCAATTACGGCCAAGAAAATATTACGGGAAATTCAGGAATCAGGCAGTTTGTCTGGAAGTAGGCGGGTACTTTGGAGAGAATCCTTTTATGGATCAAGGAAGCATGTTTTACCGTTTCTGGTAAGAAGTTTGCAATGTGCATTTGGGCCTTAGAAGTCCTTGGCCACAAGGTTTCCACAAAAGGGAGGAAAATCACTAAGGCAAAAGTTAACAAATTTTTGGAATTTCCTACTCCACGGAATGCTACTCACGTCTCCCATTTTTTAGGTTTATTCAGATGGTTAAGGATCTTCATTGAGCGGATTGCGGAGATAGCAAGCCCATTGCGGAAACCAATTAGGAAGGGGGCAGAGTTGGCATGGACATAGGAATGCAATTGTGCGTTCCAGGAGCTAAAGGAGATTGTTGGGCAGTGGATACTGTTGAAGGACCTTGACTACAAGAAAGGAGGGGTCCGGCTAGCAGTGGACTCAAGCAAGTTTGGTGCGGGCGGCGTGCTGACCCAGGAAGACAAAGGGAAAGACCGGCAAGTACTCTATGAGTTGGTAACCTTTTTGGAGGTGGAATCTTGATACTTGAAGCCCAAGTTGGAATTGTGCAGAGATTACAGCATGTGCTGTGGGAGGTGTCTTTTGAACTCCTGGTGGATGCAGAAGCACTTGCTAGGATGATTAATTCCCCAACCTTGCCTAATGCTCCTATGACATGGTGGATTGCAAACTTACCATTGTCCAATTTCACAGTCAGGCATGTTGCAGGGAAGGCATTTACAATACCGGATGCCTTGTCATGGTATCCGGAGGTCCGGCGCGCAGCAGAAGGGGATTTGGAAGTTGAGAAGAAGCTTCTGAAGGTGGCAACTACAGCTGCAGAGGTTGGGAAACTTCCCCTGAAACAGTTTGGAAGGTTTCAGGCTTTGGAAAAGTATCTTTAGATGCTCCTTGTTCCTGAAGTTTTGTCGGAAACAGAGGTTAGATGGGTTTGGCAGAAGGTTTTGCTTTTCTTTTGCCAGGAAGGTCAGTTGTGGAAGCGGGCACTTCCAGTACCTTTGGTTGTGGTCACAAGGCGGGAGGATCAGGCGGAATCTGCACAATGACTTAGGCCATTGGGGAGAGGCAGAGATGTGGAGAAGGGTTAATACCAGGTTCTGGTGGCCCGGTCTGGGGCAAATGGTGTGAGATTGGGTGCAGAGTTGCAAAGCTTGTCAACGGCGGAGTACCAGATTACCTAGGGAGGTGGGTATTCTGATGGGTTAGGATGCCCTTTATGGGAGGGTATCTCTAGATGTGGTCCATATCAAGGCAGGGAAGTTCCCTTATCTGCTTGTGGCTCAGGAAAGCTTGTTGGGGTGGGTTGAGGCGCGTCCGTTGGTTAAGCTGTCTGCAGAGAAGGTGGGGCAGTTTTTGGAGGAGGATTGGTTTTCTTGTTTTGGATTCTTGCGGCTCATCACAGTGGACGGCGGGGCAGAGTTTTGGGGTGATCTTTGGAGGCTGGTTGAATCTTGTGGAGAACAGTATGTGAAAGTTATGGAGTATTATCTGGAGGGGGCAAGGGCAATAGAAAGGGGTAATCAACCAATTAAGGAAGAAATGGTCAAGATCTGCGGAAGTAACAGGAAGAAGTGGCAGGAAACCCTGCCAGTTGTGCTGTTTGGGGATTGGATATCAGTCAAGCGGGAGACGGGTTATTCAACTTACAAGCTCTTGTATGGGGGGCAGCCGGTGCTTCCGGTAGATATAGAAACCTTGAATTACCTCTCTATCAACTGGTGGAAGGTTAAGAAAACGGAGGATCTAGTTGTGGCATGGGCAGAGCAAATTTTGCGGCAGAAGGAGATGGTGGCAAAGGCGGCAAAGCGGATTTGGGACAGTTGGGTTAAGTTGGTTTTGTACTGGGACAAGCATTGTGCCAATTGCTTGCGGGACCCTTTGTGGAAAGGTGACCTGGTTCTGCTATATAATTGGAGCTTGGTGACTCAGTGGGTTAAGCTTTTCATGGATTGCTGAAAAGGTCCTTATAGGGTTGTTAGTTGGTTTCTGTGTCGGATTTATCAGTTGGAGGAATTGGATGGCACTCCGCTCAAGCGGTGTGGAATTCAGAAGAGGACTTCTCCTGAAATGGTTCCTAAGTTTCAAAGTTATTGATCCCTTGCGTCTGTAAACCCTGAGTGTGACTGTTCACCCTTCAACCAAGAGATAGAGAGGTAGAGAATAAAGAGATATGAGAGTATAAGTGCCTTCCAACCCAATGTGATCCTCTCTGATCCAATCCCCCCCTCCTCCTCCATCTGGGTTGGGGGTGCAGTTTAAGTAACCTCCCCCTCAACCCTAAACTAAGTACAACCAGAAGCAAGCAAGAGTAATGGAATACAACACCTAAGTGCAGAACCCTAGCCCCAATCCTATCCTTCCATCCCATAAACCACATCCCATATCCCTTACCCCATATTTCATCTGTATTGCCCACCTACCATTACGTCCACCCGGTTTGTCCTTCTCATGAAGCGTCCCTTGCGCCGCGCCCAACTTGGAGCCCCCTGCACATGTCCGCATCCCCCCAACGCGCCATTTCAAATTTCCAAGGTACATCCAAGCAATCCAATCTGCGGGTCTTGCAACGCGCAATCCGTCCAATCCACCCCGCATCTCCGGATTCCAAGCCCAACTTGACTGCTGCTGAGCCCCCAGCGCCGCTTTCTGCGGCAAGGCCGCACCCATTTCTGAGTGCGCCGCCACTTCTGAACCACCCATTGCTGAGAGGTTGCCACTGCTGAGCCCGCCGCTACTGCTGAGTGTGCAGCGCGCAGCCTATTCCAACTTGCGTCCATAAAAGACCACCACATCTCCCCCAACTTGAGTTCTGTCCCCAGAGATCCACCACTATCTCACCTACCCCCAGCTTTCCTAGTTTCCCCACCCTTCCCCTTTGCACCACAACTTCACACCAAAGAAAAACACCCCATCCACCCCACCTCCATCCAAACATGTCCTTCACGTATTGCAGCCAGAATGGCCTCTCTTGCTGTATCCTTCCAGGCTGGCACACCTGTGTTCCATGCCAAGCCAGACACCACCGCTGCTCCCTATCAGATGGGATTCCTTGCCACCGTTGTGGAATTCAGAAAAGAACTTCTCCTAAAATGGTTCCCAAGTTCAGAAGTTATTGACCCCTTGCATCTGTAAACCCTGAGTGTGACTTTTCACCCTTCAACCAAGAGATAGAGAGGTAGAGTATAAAGAGAGATGAGAGTAAAAGTGCCTTCCAACCCCATGTGATCCTCTGTGATTTGCTCCTCTGGCCCACATCCGGGTTGAGGGTGCGGTTTAAGTAATCTCCCCCTCAACCCTAACCTAAGTACAACCAGAAGCAAGCAAGAATAATGAAATAAAACTCCTAATTGCAGAACCCTAGCCCCAATCCTATCCTTCCATCCCATAAGCCACATCCCATGTCCCTTACCCCATATTCCATCTGTATTTCCCGCCTGCCATTACGTCCACCTGGTTTGTCCTTCTCATCATGCTATCCTTGCGCTGCGCCCAACTTGGAGCCCCCTGCGCATGTCTGCATCCAACCAACACACCATTCCAGATATCCGAGGTACATCCGCATAATCCAATCTGGCGCGCAATCTGTCCAATCCAATCCAATCCTCCCTGCGCCTCCGGATGCCAAGCTTAACTTGACTGCTGCTGAGCCCCCAATGCAGCTTGCTGCAGCAAGGCCGCACCCATTGCTGAGAGCAGAAGCCTATTCCAATTTGCTTCCATAAAAGAACACCACATCCCCCCCAACTTGAGTTCTGTCCCCAGAGATCCACCCCTATCCCACCTACCCCTGCCTTCCCTAGTTAGCCTTTGGGCTTGTGAGAATATTTAGAGAAATAAGAGCCGCGCACAAGATCTGCGCTTTTGAGAGCCATCTACAAGAGTAAGAAAAACCTGCGCCACTGAGAGTATCCGCTGAGAGTGAGAAAACCCATGCCACTGAGAGTATTTGCTCAAGGTACCTGGAACACCCCAGACAAACTGCCACACAGTTCCCCAAACCCATCTCCAGAACCAAGAGAGCACAAAGAAAACCAGCCGTGCGCATAAATCCTTGAGAGAGAGGAAGAGAAAAAGTATCCACCCCAACCAATCCATACCTTCCATCTATAAGATAACAAAAGAAAACCTGAAAAGAGAGATTTTTTTTTAAAGAAACAAACCGCTGCCAAGCCCTTGCCTTGCTCTTTGACCCACATCCGTTGTGGAAACTTTAGAGGTTAAACCTCATGAAGTTTTTCCTTGGTTGTGGAGTCAATGATTCTAGCGTCTTTAAGGTCTGAGGATGCTTCCTTCAGAGAGCAAGAAGGGGTGAGAGAGAGATAGAGAGATGGTGATGATGATTTTTTTCCCTCTTCCTTCCTCCTTTTCCACACCTCCCCCCCCAACTTGAGCTGAGGGAGGCAGCATTTTATTTCCTCTCCCTCAGCCCTAACATAGGTATAAGCACAAGAACAATATAACAACAATCAAAGAAGAAACCCTAGACCCAGAAACCTAATCCAATCCTAACCCCTACACCCGTAACACCCTATCCCTTCAGCCTGCCTGCCATTACACACATCCGCTTTGTCCTTCTGTGGCGCGGCCCTCCACTGCGCGCTACTCAAAGTTCACCTAGCTTGTCCATATCCGCCCAAAGCGCCGTCTGAATATCCTGGTCCCTTGACCGGCTTGCGCTTGGGCGCGGCTGTCCATGCACATAGCCCCGCTATTTCATCCCCAAACTAACCGCCCAAGAACATGGTTGGGCTGGCTCCATTCCTAAGTCAAATATTTAAGCGGGTTGCTGCCAGTCTCCCCGTCAGGACCAACCTGCAGACGCAGGCTGGCCCCGCTGCGCCTACTGCCGAGCCTTGCAGCTGCTTCTGCTAAGCCCGCAGAGGCCACTGCTGAGAAAGCGCGCACCATGACTGCTGAGCGTGGCCTACCAAATGCTGAGCGTGCAGGCTGCAACACAGTTCCCGATCCAAGGCTATATAATGACACCACATCCCCCCCAACTTGAGTTCTGTCCCCAGAGGTCTTCCAATCACTACCTCAACTGTCTTCGCGCCCTTTCCCCTACCAAAAACCCTCCTCTTTGCGTCTGATCCAACTCCAGCACCCCCTTGCGCAACTACTCCCAAAATTCAGGACATCCCCACCGGGATAGCGCTAAGGGAAGTGCGCTTTGAGGACTTTGCAGCTAGATCAGATGACCTTCTTTGGCAATTCCTTTTGGCTCCAAGCGCCCATGGGGCCAAATCCCAACGCTAGCTCTTGGCCGCCTTCTGAGGACTTGTGAACGTGGCACAGTTGGAAATGGGGGAGGTTATGGACCTGATCTAAGTGGATCACCCCCCTTTTTCTTTTCTCTCTTTTTGTACTGCGCCTTTAAACTTACTCCAAAAAGAAATAAATACATGTTTGCGCGCGCATCCTATTACTAATTCTTGTGAGAGCAGCCCTAAGTGAGAGAGAGAGAGAGAGAACTGAGATCCAATCCTCCTTGCATGCAATTGTGCCACCACAAGTCCTGCCTATGCGCTTTGCCTTTGTAAGTAACCAGTTGTCCAAAAGGTACCTTGACCACCCCAGAAAAACTGCCACACAGTTCCCCGAACCCATGCTGCAAAAAAAACAAACCCCAAGCCGACAGCACGCGCGCACAAACGGAGAGAGAGAAGCAATGGGAAAAAAAACATTCTTGGGTGTCTAGTTGTTCCGGCTGTGAACAGGCTAGGGCACCCCCTTACCAAATCAGGCTTTTCCCGCGACCACACCAACTGTATAACCATCCATAAACCATCACACCTGTCCTTAGAGAAAGAAACAGATAAAAAGGAAAACGGCCCTGATCAAAAGCAAAGAAAGAAATTCTATTATTTTTTTTATTTTTTTTTTATTTTTTTTTGCAGAGCTCTTTGTCCTGCCTCCCGTCCGCATGGCTTTTCCTTGCGTGAAAGGAATTGGCATTGCGCCGTTCCCCCATTCCTGAAACAAGTAAACCATAGCCAGCAGAACCACCAAAGCCAAGTCCAAACCAAAAACCAAGAAAAAAAAAACATTCTGGGGTGTCTAGTTGTTCCGGCTGTGAACCGGCTAGAACACCCCCTCATCAAATCAAGCTTTCACCTAGCATCCCCCCAACTTGACAGCTGTCCCCAACAGTCTGCGACCTCCCACTCCTCTGGGGCTGCGCGTTGCGTGCAGGTTCCTTGTTGTCAAAACAGTCTGCGTTGCTGACCAATCCAGTTGGTTGCGCCTTGCGGCAGCCGCGTCAGTTGCATCCTTCCTAGTCCAGTTTTAAATGCCATCAGTGGCTGCAAGTCCAGGTGAAGTTCTTGCTGATTGTATCCTCCCATTACGTCCACCAGACCGTAACAAGTGTGCCCGGCCATTGAGTCTAGGAATTCTTCCACACGTGAAGGAAGCCCCGCATTGCAAATAGTGAAAAATTTTAGCCTCTGAAGGTCATGAAAGATTCTTAGTGACTTCCTTTCCTGCTTAAAAAACGCGAAAATAGGACTAGAATAACTTGATGTGGACTGCTTGTAAAGCCCCGTCCTCACGCGCTCCTGTACCAGCTCCAGAAAAGCTTCTCAAATGGTACAAGGGATTGGGATTGACTTGATTTTCCATGGTTCATGAGGGATGGTTGGAATCACATAAGGGTCCCCAATCTTGCCTTTCAACAACCCACGCGTGTCTGGTCCAAAAGCAAGAGCCTTCTCCCTTAATACCAACACAAATACCAATAGATCCCTTTCCTCCGTACTCAACCAACCTGCCAGCCCAAATTTAGGGGTGTTGACCCTCTCATCCATGATTTGCGCCAACCGCATTATCCATCCACTCTTTTTAAGGGGGGTCTCTCACGGGTCTTGGGACCATGCAATTGATTGTAAGGGTCCGTTGAGCCCCTGTGGCATTGGCTTGTTCCATGGCCAGACCTTTTGCCCCACCGGTTTGTACTTGCCCGTGTTGCACTGTGCCATCCAGACCCGGCTGTTGCTGTCATGAGTCCTAGTAATAACCAAACCGGGGCTTTTGCCTTTTCTCACAACCGTGGAACAATGATAGGGTTTTTGAAGTGTAGAACCTTCCGGCAATGCACACTGAGGAATGGAACTTACTTCTGATGCCTGCGCCCTACGCGCGCCCTCCTCCACTTGCTCCTTACTTGCTTGCAACCCGCGCAAAGCCAGAGCCTGCTCCACGCAGTAACTGCAGCCAACTAGGAAAAAATCCTCCGTGAGGTGACCCTTACAGTCAGCCCCCACGTTGGACTCCTTGTCATTTCCAGCTGCTGGCCACCGCACCCATTTTCCTCTCCTGTGATTGCAGATAGTTGTCTCAAACCGCGCGCCAAATGAATCCTTGACTGTCAGAGCCTCTTTTCCTTCCTCGGCGTTGAAATCCATTTGCGCTTGGAACCCAAAAATGAACGGTTGACCCAATATCATGTCACCACATTCTACCAAGAGAAACAACAGGGGCTTAAAAAACCTTTGCAACTTTGACCTCCTCTGCCTCCAATACCCCGTCCATGCGGCATTTGCCGCCATTAAACGCCCAGAGACCCATTGCACACTTCCTCCGCACCAAGCCAAGCTTGTCCACCAACCTTGACGGAAGCAAGTTGACCATTGAACCGCTCTCCACCATTGCCCATACCTTCCGCCCTGCAATAGTCATTGCCACATAAGCAAGCAGGACTGATACCAACTTTGACCGGCACAGCTTGAAATCCACCTCCCCCTCCGCCACATTTCCCTTTGAACTGTTGGCAGCACTTGGTTCTGACCGCACTCTTTCAATGCCTGGACCATCTCATCAACAACTGCCGGGGACACTGCTGCAAACTCTTTTAGGGTCAGGGGTTTTGGTGAGTCATTTCCCATCACCCTTTGGAAAATATCTGCGGCCTTTATCTTCCCTGTGAAATGAGTCAAAGGTCTTTCCATTGCTGGTACGCGCGTGGTTGGCTTTGGGGCTAATGGCCGCTCCTTGGCGTTGATGTCCATTGCGATCCGTTTTTTCCCCCCAATGCTCTGACTTCTGCCTCTACCCTTGGCGCAGTGACAATTCAAAGCAATACCCAAACAGTCTTGGCCTGATCCTTTGCCTGCTCCCGCACTTGAACCATTGGTGGCAGCTGGTCTCTAGTCAAATCCACCAACTTGCCCAATGGAAATATGTATGTCATCCCGGATGTGCAAACCAGTCCTTTGTTCATTTCCCAGGTGAGGTTTTTGCGTATTGACTTCCAGTGCCCCTTTTCCCCGCATGAAATACAGGTGCAAACCCCTAACAGCCCGGAGGGTGGAAACCTTCTGCCATATGAGGCGGTGTTGGGCGCAGCTGAGCGGGAGCCACTGGAGCCATAGTGGCTGTTGGGGCCGTTGGAGCAGTCAATGCCGTAGGAGCTGCTGCCTGGTTGAGGAAGACCCTTATGTCCTGAAGCATCTCTGTCATCTTGCCAACCATTGGTCCTGGCGCTTGTGGGGACGGTCTGGCATGAGAGGGCGTTGGGGGCTGCGCGGTCAAGGTTTGGTTAAGGGCCGGCACCAACATTGTAACCAATTTCTTGGAGGCTGCTGGGTACGTTTGTGCTGTGTCCGCAATGAGCTTGTCCAGGTTGATTTTTCTTTCCACCGCCTGACAAATAATCAAGAGATTGGGGAGGATTGTGATGCTCCCGTCCAGCGACCTCTTAACCAAGACGTGATCATACAGGTACTGCTGTACCCTAAGACAGAGCTGAGGCGCGAGATCTCCCAAAAACGCCCGCTTCATAGCCCCCGTTTGACCTGAAACAACCTTTTTCTTTGCAAAGTAACCGTAGATATGCTCAAAACTTGACATGTATTCCACCAATCCTTTGGGCAATTGCACCCCCCCACAATTGCTTGCTTCCTCCGCGGCTTGTTCAAAATTTCTTTCTCAGAACCGGGGTTTGTGCTTTCCCCACCTTGCCAGCATCTTGCTTTTCAACTTCCCCAATCCTGCCTTTTGTAACCAACCATTTCCTCCACATCCCGCAGCTTCTCTTCCTTGGTAATGAAGAGCACAATATTCCAAACCTTTTCCGCGCCCTTTGGGGCCCTCCAAATTTGCAATGACTTTAAACCTGGGAAGGAACCGTTCCACATCCAAGGTACTGAACCAAAGATGAGGAAAGTCCCTTGGTCTTAGCCGCATGAAACAAAGGGCCTCCACCACCATGTCCAACAACCCTCCAAAGGAGGAGAAAAACCACTAGCTCTAGGAACATGGGTGGATTGCCGCGGAGGTGGTTGAGTAGCAGAAACGGGAATTGAGCGCAGAGAATAGGGAGGGAGGACATTGGATCCTGGAGCCGTTGTTGGAAGCATCCTACGTTATCTTTGAGAGACTGAGAACAGATCAAGAGTTCCCAGCCAGACCCCAAGATGTGAAAAATTTAGAGGTTAACCCTCACAAAGTTGTCCCTTGGTTGCGGAGTCAATGATTCTAGAGTCTGTAAGGTCTGAGGATGCTTCCTTCAGCGAGCAAGAAGGGGTGAGAGAGAGATAGAGAGATGGTGATGATGATTTTTTTTCCTCTTCCTTCCTCCTTTGCCGCGCCTCCCCCCCAACTTGCGCTGAGGGAGGTGGCATTTTACGTCCTCTCCCTCAGCCCTAACCTAGGTACAAGCACAAGAACAATCTGACAACAATCAAAGAAGAAAACCTAGACCCAGAACCCTAATCCAATCCTAACCCCTACACCTGTAACACCCTATCCCTTCAGCCTTCCTGCCATTACACACATCTGTTTTGTCCTTCCGTGGCGCAGCCCTCCACTGCACGCTACATGAAGTTCACCACGCTTGTCCGTATCCACCCAACACGCCCTCTGAAAATCTGGTCCCATGAACGGCTTGTGCTTGCGCGGGGACGTCCACGCACATAGCCCCATGATTTCCCCGCTCTTTCCTCCCCAAACTAACCTCCCAAGAACATAGTTGGGCTGGCTCCATTCCTAAGTCAAATATCTAAGTGCGTTGCGGCCCAACCCGCAGCCACGTGCTGGCCCCGCTGGGCCTACTGCTGAGCCTTGCAGCAGCAGCTGCTAAGCCCGCAGCAGCCACTGCTGACAAAACGTGCGCACCCCAACTGATGAGCCTGGCCTACCAAATGCTGAGCGCGCACGCCGCAATGCAGTTGCCAATCCAAGGCTATATAATGACACCACACCGTTCTGCTCCATGCGCTTGCCTAGTTCCCTGAATCATTCTTCATGCATTTGAATCCAGAATGCGGGGCTTGTCCTTGAATGCGTTTCCGGAATGCAGGGCTTTTCCTTGCATACACACACCCAGCGTTGCGCCGTGCGCATACCTAAAAGAAACTCATATCCTAGCCAGCAATAATACCAAAAGAAAATCCAGAGAGAACAAAATAACAAAACAAACGTTCTGGGGTGTCTAGTTGTTCCAGCTGTGAACCAGCTAGAGCACCCCCTCACCAAATCCAATCATATCCCCTATTCATCCATTGTCCCCCCCAGCTTGACTGCTGTCCCCAGCTTTCTGCAATCATTCACTCCGCCAGATGCAAACTGCGCGCGCGGGCTTGTCCTTGGAAGAAGTATCTGCGTTGTTCTCCCCTTTGCTATCCAAATCAGCCTTAAGTCTTCCAGCAACCGCGCGTCCTGCGCTTCTTCCCCACTTCCAACATGCTCCTTGCTAGTCAATGGCCCGCAAAAAGCAGGAGCTTGCTCCGTGCCGTAACCTTGGCCAACTAGTCAAAATCCACCTCCGGCCCATCCTTGCAAACAAAATCTGTGCCAAGGTCCTCCTCCTCCTCTCTTTCCAAATCCCACATCCCCTTCCCCAACCCCTGATCACAGATTGTGGTTTCAAATTGCCTGTTGGACAAATATTCCACTGTCAACGCTTGCGTCCCCGCCTCTGGATCAAACATCATATGTGCTTGGAACCCAAACATGAATGGCCATCCTAAAATAGTCTCCCTGCAATCAACCAATAGAAAATAAAGTGGTTTATGGACCCTTGCAGCCTCAAACTCTTCCGCCTCCACAACCCCATCCATGCAATACGCCCCACTGTTAAGTGCTCAAAGCCCCATTGCGCATTTTGGCTAAACAAATCACAATTCATCAACCAATCTAGACGGAAGGAGATTCACCATAGAACCACTATCCACCAGCGCCCACACCTTTCTTCCAGAAATCTTCATCAGAACATAAGCCAGTGGAGTTGAAACCAATTTCATCCCCGCTAGCTTGCGCTCCGCGTCATCCCAACTCAAGTTCACCCACAGCACCGTTGGAAGGATCCTATTGTGTCTGCAGTCCTTCAGCGCTTGAACCATCTCATATACTACCAATGGCAACACCGCGGCAAACTCCTTCAAGGTCAAGGGAATAATTTTTTCCTACAACATCACTCTGCGCAAAATTTCCACACCTTCTTCTTCCCCATTGGATTCACCGGCCATCCATCTGTTTCCAGAACGCACACAATTGTCTTAGGAGCTTCTGGTGTTTTCTGTTACTTGGCCTCCATATCCATCCTTTCCACTGCCTCCAGCTCCTCCATTGCTAATACCCTCACTTCCCCTTCCAAGCGCGGTGGTTGCCATACCACAGGACAAGTGACAATCCCCAGCAAAGCTTGAGCAGTTACTAACGGTTCCTGTCCTTGCGGGCCCATTCTCCATGGCGGACAGATTCCCAGGTTCTGTGGAGATCTGCTTGCCCATTGGAAACATGAATCCCATTCCCACCAGTTGAACCAATCCCGCCTTGAGGTCCTTTGTAATGTTATTCCACCCCAACTGCCAATGCCTGCTGACCCCACATTTACCCTTCCCTCTCTTCCACATCCCAAAGCTTCTCCTTGTCTGTAATGAAGAGGAAAACAAGACAAGCCTCATCCAAACCCATTTTACCTTCCGCATTGGCAATTCCTTTGTATTTCACAAGGAATAACTCAACATCCTCAATTTTGAACCAAATTTGTGGATAGTCCCACAGCCTGATGCAGATGGGCTTATGATCAGGGCCGTTGTTGGAGCAAGGGACACAGTATCCTGCCCCTGATGAGGGTTGCTTCCAAGAAGACGGAGGAGGAGGAGGAAGAGGAGGAAGAGGAGTGGGGGTTGCGTTGGCCAACTCCAAAATGGCCAATGGGAAGTACTGGGACATCAAGCTTGTTGGTTTTGAGAGAAAAGGAACAAAAGGTTACTTGCCGGCCAGCCCCCAGACGTGGAATTCAGAAGAGGAATTCTCCTAAAATGGTTCCCAAGTTTGGAAGCTATTGATCCCTTTCTTTGTGGAATTCAGAAGAGGACTTCTCCCTTAATAGTTCCCAAGTTCAGAAGTTATTGATCCCTTGCCTCTTTGAATCCTGGGAGCAACTGTTCACCCTTTGACTGAGAGATAAAGAATTGAGAGTAAAAGATCCTTCCAAAACCTATGATGATCCAATGTGATCCTCTGTGATCTCCCATACTGTGATGCTCCTACCTCCATCTTGGTTTAGGGTGCGGTTTAAGTAACCGCCCCCCCTCAACCCTAACCTAAGTACGACCAAAAACAAGCAACAATAATGAAATAAAACCCCTAAGCACAGAACCTTAGCCCCAACAAGCTTGCTCCGTGCGGTAAACTTTGCAAACTAGTCAAAATCCGCCTCCGGACCACCCTTGCAAACCAACTACACGCCGGGGTCCTCCTCCTCCTCTCTTGCCAAATCCCGCATCCACTTCCCCAACCCCTTATTGCAGATTGCGGATTCAAATTGCCCCCTGGACAAATCTTCCACCCTTAATGCTTCTGTCCCTGCCTCAGGATCAAATGTCATTTGCGCTTGGAACCCAAACATGAATGGCCGACCTAAAATAGCCTCCCCGCAATCAACCAATAGAAAAGAAAGTGGTTTACAGACCCTTGCAACCTCAACCTCTTCCTCCTCCGCAACCCCATCCACAAAACACGCCCCGCCATTAAGCGCACAAAGCCCCATTGCGCATTTCGGCCAAACCAATCCCATTTCATCAACCAATCTAGACAGAAGGAGGTTCACCATAGAATGGCTATCCAACAGCGCCCACACCTTCCTTCCAGAAATCTTTATTGGAATGTAAGCCAGTGGAGTTGAAACCAATTTAATCCCCGCTAGCTGGCACTCCGCGGTATCCCAAGCCAAGTTAACCCATTACACTGTCGGAGGGATCCTATTGTGCCCGCAATCCTTCAGAGCTTGAACCATCTCATCTACCACAACCGGCAACAACGCAGCCAACTCCTTCAAGGTCAAGGGAATAGTTGTTTCATTCCCCATCAACCTATGCACAATTTACACCACCTTCTTTTTCCCTGCCGGATTCACTGGCCGTCCATCCGTTTCTGGAACGCCCGCAATCAACTTAGGAGCTGCTGGCAGTAACCATTCCTTGGCATCCAAATCCATCCTTTCCACTGCCGCCAACTCCTCTGTTGATAACACCGTCACTTCTGCTTCCATGCGCGGTGGTTTCCATTCCCCAGGACCAGTGAAAATCCCCAGTAAAGCTTGAGCAGTTCCTTCCAATTCATGTCCTTGCGCACGCACTTGCTCCATGACAGTTTTATTCCCAAGTTTGGAGGAGATCCGCTTGCCTGTCAGGAACATGAATCCCATTCCCACCGGTCAAACCAATCCAGCCTTGAGGTCCTTTGTCATGTTCTTTCACCCCAACTGCAAATGTCCCTTGTCCCTGCAGTAATTTCATAACCTCACCACGGGTGGATTCAACAACGGGAGCGCTCACCCAAGGTGAGGAGGCGGATTGGGCAACCTGGACAACATTGGAATCAGAAAGATCCATAAATCCTTCATTAATTCCATCATCTTGCTAACCTCTGGGCTTGTTGTTGGGGATGTTGCCTGAGCGTGTTCCCTTTTCAAGGGGCCCGCAACCGGACCTTGCATGGGTGCCGCCAGAATGTGGGAAGAGGAATTCTTTGGCCCCCTCAGGAACGACCTTGCCGTGTCCTCTGTCAGTTCCTCCAAGTCCAGCTTGCTTTCCACTGTTCAACAAATGACAAGAATATCTGGAAGAAGCGCTATACTCCCATCCAACAACCTCTTCACCAAGTTGTTGTGGTGCAAGTGCTACTGAACCCACCCGCAGAGTGGGGGACTGAGTCCTCCCAAAAACACTTTCTTCATTGCACCTGTCTGCCCTAATATCACCTTGTTCTTTTCCAGGTAACAATAGATCCAATCAAACATTGCTACATAATTCCCTAATTGTGCTCTTGTCCGGACTCCGCCATTTGCGCTTGCTTCCGCCGCGGCTTGCTTGAAGTTGCTTTCCCAAAACCAAGGTTCAGGCCTTACCCACTGTGTCAAGATTTCCGCCTTCAGTTTTGGCCAATTGAGTTCCTCATACCCTTCCATCTCCTCCACATCCCAAAGCTTCTCTTTGTCTGTGATGAAGAGGAAAACAAGTCAAGCCTTATCCAAACCCGTTGCACCTTCTACGTTGGCAATTCCTTTGTATTGCGCAAGGAATTGCTCAACGTCCTTGGTGTTGAACCGGATATGAGGATAGTCCCGCAGCCTAATGCAAACAGGCTTTTGATTGGCACCATTGTTGGAACAAGGGACACGGGATCCTGCCCCTGATGAGGGTTGCTTCCAAGATGCCAGAGGATGAGGAGGAGGAAGACGAGTGGGGGTAACATTAGATGACCCCGCAACAGTTGATGGGTGGTACTGGGACATCACGCTTGTTAGTTTCAAGAGACAAGGAACAAAAGATTACTTCCCAGCCAGGCCCCCAGATGTGGAATTCAGAAGAGGACTTCTCCCTCAATGGTTCCAATTTTGGAAATTATTGATCCCTTGTGTCTGTAAACCCTGAGTGCAACTGTTCACCCTTTGACTGAGAGATAGATAATTTGAGAATAAAGATCCCTCCAAAACCTATGACAACCCAATTTGATCCTCTGTCATCCAATGATCCCCCCCTCCAACCGGGTTGAGGGTGCCGCTTAAGTAATCTCCCCCTCAACCCTATCCTAAGTACAACCAGAAACAAGCAAGAATAATGAGATAAAACCCCTAAGCACAGAAACCTAGCCTCAATCCTATCCTTCCCATCCCATAATCCACAACCCATATCCCATATCCATCAATATTACCTTCCTGCCATTACATCCACCCGGTTTGTCCTTCTCATGACGCGGCCTTGCGCCGCACCCAACTCAGAGCCCCCCGCGCATGTCCGCATCCGCCTGATGCGCCATTCCAGATATCTGAGATATATCCCCGCAATCCAATCCGCGTCTTTCAATGCGCAATCCCTCCAATTCAATCCAATCCAATCCAATCCATCCCGCGTCTCCAGATGCTGAACCCAATTTGACTGCTGCTGAGTCCACAGTGTTAAAATATGTATGCACTTATGCGTGTGCTACTTATAAGTTTAATCCAAATAGGATGCATATATGGGCCTCTCTGGCCCATTGGAAACTCACACGGACCATACGGGCCTGTGTGGATGTCACTGATTTGGGGAAACTGGCCTCAAAACGCTTGAAACAGGCTCATTGGTACACAGGCCCTAACGGGCCCGGTGGGGGATATGGGCAAATACAGCCAGATGGGCTTGTATGGGCGTAATTGGGCCCAAGGTTCATTTTGGACATATTTGGCCAGACAGGCTGGCCTGCCAAAGTATGTTTTACTTAGTTTTTGGGCTTGGGGCGGCCCATTGGGGCCACCGCCCATGTTCCAGCCCGGTTGGGGCTGCCGCCCGCATTGAGGCTGCTGCCCGTGTTGCTGCCCCCTTGGGGCTGCTGTTTTTGCCTTTGGCCCGTCTATGGGGCCCAACAGCCTGCGCGGGGCTGTTGTTGCGGCTGCCATGCTGGGTGGCGGCCGCGGGGCTGGTGGTCCCAGCTCCTCCCCCTCCCCTTGCTTGCCATTGAAAGGGGGAGGGGGAGGGCTGGCTGGTTGTAACCAGCCAGCAACCAGTCACAAGGAGCAACCGGTCAATCTGGGGGGGACTTGATCACCCCCCCACCAAAAGAGGTGGCCAGGCCAGTTGCATCAAGGCAACCGGCAGTGGGGGGGAATTGACCACCCCCCCACCATCAAAGGGGCGCTCTCCCCCTCCCTTTACCAAGGGGGAGGAGCGACAGGCTGGAAAATGGGCTTGTGATTGGAGCCATTGTTGGAACAAGGGACACCGTATCCCTCCCCTGATGAGGGTTTCTTCCATGAAGCCAGAGGAGGAGGAGGAGGAAGGGGTGTGGGGGTAATGTTAGATGACCCCCAACAGCCAATGGATGGTACTGGGACATTGTGCTTGTTAGTTTCAAGAGACAAGGAAAGAAAGATTACTTCCCCACAAGACCCCCAGATGTGGAATTCAGAAGAGGAATTCTCCTTTAATTGTTCCCAAGTTCAGAAGTTATTGATCCCTTGGGTCTGTAAACCCTGAGTGCAATTGTTCACCCTTTGACTGAGAGATAGAGAATTGAGAGTAAATATCCTTCCAGAAACTATGACAACAAATGTGATCCTTTGTTATCCAATCCTCTGATCCTCCAACCAGGTTGAGGGTGTGGCTTAAGTAACCTCCCCTTCAACCCTAATCTAAGTACAACCAGAAACAAGCAAGAATAATGAGATACAACCCCTAAGCACAGAACCCTAGCCTCAACCCTATCCTTCCCATCCCATAATCCACAACCCATATCCCATATCCATCCATATTTCCCACCTGCCATTAGGTTCACCCAGTTTGTCCTTTTCATGACGCGGCCTTGCGCTGCATCCAACTCAAAGCTCCCTGCGCATGTCCACATCTGCCCAACGCCCATTCCAGATATCCAAGATATATCCGCAAAATCCAATTGGCATCTTGCAATGCACAATTGGCCCACAATCCGTCAAATCCAATCCAATCCATCCCATGTCTCCAGATGCTGAGCCAAATTTGACTGCTTCTGAGCCCGCAGCGTGACTTGCTGCGGCAAAGCCGCACCCATTGCTTAGTGCGCTACCCCTGCTGAGCCCACCACTACTTCTGAGCCCGCCACTTCTTCTGAGCATGCAGCACACAGCCAATTCCGCCTTGCATCTATAAAAGACCACCACAATGCTTTCCTAGTTCCCTGAATCATCTGTTGGAAATTCTTCATGTGTTTTAATCCAGAATTTGGGGCTTGTCCTTGCATAAGCAGACCCAGTGTTGCGCCGTGCCTTTACCTAAAAGAAACTCATATCCTATCCAGCAATAGTCCTAAAAGCCAATCCAGAGAGAAGGAAATAAGAAAAAAAACATTCTGGGGTGTCTAGTTGTTCTGGCTGTGAACCGGCTAGAGAACCCCCTCACCAAATCCAATCATATCCACTATTCATCCATTGTTCCCCCCAAGCTTGAATGCTGTCCCCAGCGGTCTGCAATTGTTTACTCCACCGGATGCGAACTGCACATGGGGGCTTGTCCTTGGAAGAAGGATCCGCGTCATTGTCCTCTTTGCTATCTGAACCAGCCGTAAGTCTTCCAGCAACCGCATTTCAGGCGCTTCTTCCCCACTTCCCACATGCTCCTTGCTATTCAAGTGCCCGCACAAAGGCGGAGCTTGCTTTTTGTGGTCACCTTGGCCAACTAGTCAAAATCCACCTCCGGCCCACCCTTGAAAACCAACTCTGTGCCAAGGTCCTCCTCCTCCTCTCTTTCCAAATCCTGCATCCCCTTCCACAACCCCTCATCAAAGATTGTGGTTTTGAATAGCCCACCGGATAAATCTTCCACCATAAACCCTTCTTTCCCCGCCTCAGGATCAAACATCATATGTGCTTGGAACCCAAACATGAATGGCAATCCTAAAATAGTCTCCCTGCAATCAACCAATAGAAAAGAAAGTAGTTTATGGACCCTTGCAACCTCAAACTCTTCTGCCTCCACAACCCCATCCATGCAACACGCCCCACCGTTAAGCACTCAAAGCCCCATTGTGCATTTCCGCTAAACCAATCCCAATTCATCAACCAATCTAGATGGAAGGAGATTCACCGTAGAACTGCTATCCACCAGCGCCCACACCTTCCTTCCAGCAATCTTGATTGGAGCGTAAGCCAGTGAGTTTGAAACCAATTTCATCCCCACTAGCTTGCCCTTGGCATCATCCCAAGCCAAGTTCACCCGCTTCACCATTGGAGGGATCCTATTGTGCCTGCAATCCTTCAGTGCTTGAACCATCTGATCTACTACCATCAGCAACACCGCCGCAAACTCCTTCAAGGTCAAGGGAATATTTTTTTCCTATGAAATCACTATGCGCACAATTTCCATGCCTTCTTCTTCCCCACCAAATTCACCAGCCGTCCATCTGTTTCCAGAAAGCGCACAATTGGCTTAGGAGCTGCCGGAAGTATCCATTCCTTGGTGTCCACATCCATCCTTTCCACTGCATCCAGCTCCTCCATTGCTAATACCCTCACTTCCTCTTCCACGTGCGGTGGTTGTCATACCCCAGGACCAGTGACAATCCCCAGCAAGGCTTGAGCAGTTACCACCGTTTCCTGTCCTCAAGCACACGCTTGCTCCATGGCGGTTGGATTCCCAGGTTCCATGGAGATCCAATTGCCCGTTGGAAACATGAATCCCATTCCCACTGGTTGAACCAATTCTGCCTTGAGGTCCTTTTTCATCTTATTGCACCCTGACTGCCAATGCCCGCTGTCCCAAAATAATTGCATAACCACGGCGCGGGCAGGTTTGACAGCGGAAGCAGTCCCCCAATGTGAGGAGGTGGATTGCATGGCCCTGACAAAAGTCAATTCAGGAAGATCCGTAAATCCTTCATCAATTCTGTCAAATTTCTAATCTCTGGCCTTGTCATTGGTGGTGTTGCTGGAGCCTGTTTTGTTTTCAAGGGGCCTGCAACCAGAGCTTTTGTTGGTGCTGCCAGAGTGTGGGAAGTGGACTTCTTTGACCCCATCAGAAATTATCTTGCCATTTCCTCCATCAGTTCCTCCAAGTCCAACTTGCTTTCCACCGCCCAACGGATGATAAGGATGTCTGGAAGCCGCCCAATACTCCCCTCCAACAACCTCTTTACCAAGTTTTTGTCGTACAAGTGCCGCTGCACCCACCTGCGGAGTTGGGGACCAAGTCCTCCCAAAAACACCCTCTTCATTTCTACTGTCTGCACCAATATCACCTTGTTCTTTTCCAGGTAGCAATAGATCCAGTCAAACATTGCTACATACTCCCCCAATTGTTTCCGCGTCCGGACTCTACCATTTGCACTTGCTCAAAATTTCTTTCCCAAAACCAAGGTTTGCGCCTTCCCCACTGTGCCAAGATTTCTGCCTTCAGTTTTTGCCAATCAAGTTCCTTGTACCCTTCCATCTTTTCCACATCCCAAAGCTTCTCTTTGTCTGTAATGAAGAGGACGACAAGACAAGCCTTATCCAAACCCGTTGCACCTTCTGCGTTGATGATTCCTTTGTATCGGGCAAGGAATTTCTCAAAATCCTCAGTGTTGAACCAAATGTGTGGATTGTCCCACGGCCTGATGGGGACGGGCTTTTGATCAGCGCAGTTTTCAGAGCAAGGGACACTGTATCCTGTCCCTCATGAGGGTTGCTTCCAAGAACCCGGAGGAGGAGGAAGAGGAGTGGGGGTTGTGTTAGCCAACCCCAAGATGATAAATGGGAGGTACTGGGACATCACATTTGTTAGTTTTGAGAGACAAGGAACAAAAGGTTTCTTCCCAACCAGACCCCCAGATGTGGAATTCAGAAGAGGACTTCTCCAAAAATGTTTCCCAAGTTTGGAATTTATTGATCCCTTGCGTCTGTAAACCCTGAGTGTGACATTTCACCCTTCAACCAAGAGATAGAGAGGTAGAGAATAAAGAGAGATTAGAGTAAAAGTGCCTTCCAACCCAATGTGATCCTCTCTGATCCAATCCCCCCCCTCCTCCTCCATGCGGGTTGAGGGTGCAATTTAAGTAACCTCCCCCTCAACCCTAACCTAATTACAACCAGAAGCAAGCAAAAATAATGAAATAAAACCGCTAAGTGCAGAACCTTAGCCCCAATCCTATCCTTCCATCCCATGAACCAAATCCCATATCCCATACCCCATATTCCATCCATATTGCCTGTCTGCCATTACTTCCACCTGGTTTTTCCTTCTCATGACAGAGCCCTTGCGCCAAATCCAACTTGAAGCCCCCCTGCATGTCCCCATCCACCCAACGCGCCATTGCAGATATCCAAGGTACATGCGCGTGTCTTGCAACGCGCAATCCGTTCAATCCAATCCAATACACCCTGCTTCTCTGGATGGCAAGCCCAAATTTACTGCTGCTGAGTCCGCAGTGCAGCTTGCTGTGGCAAGGCTGCACCCATTGCTGAGCCCGCTGCTACTGCTGAGCGTGCAGCGCGCAGCCTATTCCAACTTGTGTCCATAAAAGACCACCACAGCGGAAGGCGGCAGCAGCTCACGTGAAGAAGTTCCATGTGCGGGGAACTATGGATTTTGACAAAACAGCAGGTTCGGGAGATGTAAATCAAGAAATGGTCAACCTAAGTGAGATGGCTGCAGAGGAGAGGGAATATTTGGAGGAGGAGTCCTTGGAGAATTGAACGTTGGGGTCAATGTCAAGTTGTGGGGGGAAGGGGAAGCTCAGATTACTGGAGCAGTATGGAGGGTCTAGTCTTAGAGGCCTTTGTCTGGGGGGGTCCAGGTCCCTTAGGAGATATTCATTTGCAGAGTTTGGAGTCTTTTTCTTTGTCTCAGTTTTATTTTTCTCATTCTCATATTTAGAGGGGTTCTCACTAGGGGTTTGCGGAGTTTCTTTTTGTTTTTCTCATTTTGTGGGATGGTGCGGGGAACCAAGAGGATTACTTTCTGGGGCGGGCCAGGCATAATATTTTTTTATTTAGCTATGTACAAGATTTAGAAGGGGCGCAGCAATGATTCAAGAGGAGGGAGAAATATATGGAAGGAAGATGATGCGGCAGAGCTCAACACCGGCACAATGATGCTTGCGGAGGAGCTTGCAAAGCTCTGCGGCTGGGATCCCAACCAAACATTGGAGCATGACCAGTAATTGCTCATCCAATTTGCAGAGGTACTGGTCAATTTTGGATTCCTCAATTCCTTGGCTTCCTTCTTTGTTGTTTCTTTGGATGGCCGCGTGGTATGGAGAGATGAGGAAGAATTGGGTCAACCTAGAAGGGCGTGAGTTGGAGTTCTCTGAGAAGATCCAAGGAGACAGGGTCTGGATTGGAGACAAGCAACACCAAGATCTTTGGACTGGCAATGGAGGTGACAGTGGTTTGGCGTGAGGCGCGGGAGCTGTGTGAGAATGGCAAGGGGTCAGTAAAAAAAAAAGAAAAAAAAAACTCACAAGGTACGGGTGGTGAATCGGAGCTAATTGCAATGACCAAACGCAGGGACTCATTCTCCACAGGAGGTGTTGTGGTTGGAGGAGACACGGTCAGAGTGGGTGATGGCCGGTGGAATAGCGGGACATTGGGAACTGTTGGCGGGAGTATTGGAGGCGTTGCTACTTGGAAAAAGACAGGGGCTGTGTTGGGCCTGCATGTTACTTGGCTGAGTCCAACATTCAGGTTATGGTGTTGGCCCCAGGTTTGGGTAGCATCTCCCCAGGCAGAAGCAGTAGGGAAGTCCGCGCTTCAAGGAAGGGGGGAAAGTTGGTCCGTGGCCTCCGCAAAAGGCAACAATGAGGTGGCATGGTCCAGCTCTGGAGTCCAATCTTTGGTCTTGATTGATTTTTCATAATTTACAACAAAGTTCACCATTGGTCTGTGGCGGCAGCATTTGCAATGGGGTCTGGTAGAAGTGCAAGGATGGGGCATAGGGCAAGTCCCCAAGGATCCAGGGGTTGAAGAAACAAACAAGCACCTGCTGTGGCCTAGACAACAGGCGTTGCAGGCTGGGCAACCAGCAGTTTGGGTACACATTCTGCGCATCTTTGCGCAGTATTTTTATGTTTCCATGGCGGGATTATGTATTTCTTTGGAGATTGGAGGGTGTTAGGAGTTGGGGTTCAAAGGGTTTTGGCGGAAGTTCTGGATGTTGTGGAGTGCCGTGTAGAGACTCCTGTGGGATTATATAAATAAATTAGCAAATAGCTTGCTGGAAGTCCTTGAAGGGGAATTTAGTATTACTTCTACTCCTTTGGAGTATTAGTATATAGTAAGAGTGGTTTTGAATTGCCTGCCCTTCTAGCACTATAGTAAGTCTGTACAATGATTTATTTAAATTAATGGCTGTTTTCTTTGAGACTTAATATAGTTCTCAGATCAGACCTAGATTAGTTATTAATTGTTATTGGTAGGGTTTTGTTTAAGAATGGACCAGATGTATTGGGTTATTGGTTATTTATTGATCAGATATGTTTGATTTTAACTAATACCCTAATATTAAAGGGTTCAAGGGTTTATCAAAGGGTTGGTTCAGGGGAGGACGCAAGGATGGTTTTACCCACAGGGTGCTGGGTAGAGAAAAGGTTGGTGATTTCTTTTTGTTGTGCTCTCTTTCTTTGTAAGGGATATTTATTGATTAAGGGGTGGTTTTTCTTTAATATGGTGCTGAATATTTAGGTCACAGAAGAACCCTTATTCAAGCACCTTGTGGGTGATTTAATTGGTTAAATATGGGTAATAACTTGGTTTCTGATTTCTTTTTTCCTTTTATAACTGACTCACTACTAATATTTATCTGGGTAGGTACCACAGATGGATGGGCCAAGAGGGCCTTTTAGGTTGGTGAGTGCTAGTGTCACGCCTTGCACTTAGGAATTATTGTCTTCATCACTTCGACATGTCCTCTCCTCAGTACCATCTACCTCAGTATATAAGCGTGACACAAATAAAGCACAACATCAATGGTGGGATCCGCTACTTCCTCTGGCTTGCGTTGACCTTCCAATCTTGGCAACCAACTCAGTATATACTTGCAAACTTTGCGGTTAACTCCATACCAGTTGGCCATCCATTACAAGATCCAATCTCCTTCCCTGGCCCATCAACAGCCTTGGACTTCCATCTTTGGTCACGCACTGTTTTTTAGTTTGCATCTATGTCTAACTAAGCCATCATTACTGTACAGTTTGCAATTGGACTAGTCCCTACCCTGCATACACTATTACTTCTCACTCGTATTACCTTCAACGTCATTTGCTCCTGTCCCAATTCATCATACATTTGTACGTTCAGATTCTATTGTCTTGCACTTACGCCATGGCCTCGGATATGATTGTACTATTGCTTTATTTCCTATCCAGTTCCTGTCACTCATTGCCTCACCGCCTTCAACTGTAGTTAGCTCCCCTCCAGGTTGTATCTAGTCACTTTTGATTAACTTATAAGGGCTACCCCCTTGCCTGATGATTGTCTCCTCAGTTAGTTTATTTCATACTTTCTCGCATTTTGCTACAACCTAGTTATCACATTGGACTCAGGTTGAGTTTCCCTCCTTGGAACACACTCCATTCCTCTCGCCGTGTTTTGAGTGGCACCACTAAGTTTGCACTTTGCAACTGAGTCTTGCTATTTGCACTTGCCCTTGCACTCAGCATTCCTCCACACTCACAATCATCTAAGAATTGCCCTATAGTACGTGGGGTGGTTGTGTGACATTAAATTGACTAAATCAACTCATCTATTGTAGCTGGCCAACCTATAGTAGACTTCTTCTTCTCGATTTCACGTACTTGCTCAACCAGGAATTCTTCCCTTGCCCCTTAAAATGATGATATCCATTGGGTAGGGAGAACCAGCGCTCCTCGAGCCCAAAAACCCTTAGATCCCATTCCTCCTTCTAAATCGCCATCTTTTGAACCCCTCGATGATCCTTGGACTCCTCCATGGGATTTTCCGACGGACCCTCTCGCCGAATTTGCAGATTCCAACCATTCTTCCAATAAAACCTTGACTCGTGGTAGACCAGGGGTTTGCACTACTGCTCCTGAGTACAATGCTTTGACCCTGCTTTTGACATTGATCCAGGCCCTCCCTAGTCTGAGTACTCCTATCTTTTGCACACCGGGCATGAAGCAACCCAATCACTTTACGGGAGAACACCCTCATAACCTTAGATCCTACCTACAGTCTTGTAAAATCATCTTTTCAAACAACTCCAACAATTCCCCTTCCAATAGGCATAAAGTTATGTATGCTTCATCCTTCTTAGGAGGTAGAGCCTTGCAGTGGTTCAAACCGTACCTTGAACTTTTTTCCAGCAACAGTCCCACGTGTATTCTCAACAACTGGGACAGGTTCAAGCAACAACTGTTCACCCTGTTTGGCGACCCCAATGAAGTTCAAAACGCCAAATACAAACTTAATAGTCTAGTTATGAAGGAAAATAGTAGAGCTTCTGTTTATATTTCTCACTTTCAAACCTTGCAGTCTTGCATCCAGTGGAACAAGGCCGCTCTTCTATTCCATTTCCAAAAGGGTCTACCGGTACGCTTTATCAAACAGCTCGCAGTTGGGGGTCATAAGACAACCTTGCTTCAGCAGCTAATCAATCAAGTGATTGAGCTTGATAATGGCTATCACAACAAGAATTGCTCTTGGCAAAAAGACCATGGACCGTCCACCTTGGCTCCAAGGGTGGAGGACTCCTCAAAGCAAAACACAAGGAACCCAAAACCATCCAAACCAACCTCAACTTTGAACTCCAACTCAAAAGGCAAAACCGTCACCAAAACTCCAAAGTTCCTGGAAAAAGAAACGGGGATGCTATGGAAAGAGGATAAGCTACTGAGGGAGAAGAATGGACTGTGTATGTATTGTGGAGGAAAACATGATTTTGACAGTTGTGCAAAGAGGTTAGCGCGTGAAGCAGCTAAGCAGTCAAAAAATTAGCTTGTAGTTTTTCTGATACTTGCAAGGAAAGCTACACATTATTTAAATCACCGCAAGTAAATCTTTGCACTTGCAAGTCACTAGGTGCTCCTAGTTTGAGATTTATCCTATTCCATTCCAACAACACCCCTTATTGAGTCTTACTTGACTCCGGCGCTAATGTTTCCTTCATCAGTGAATCTTTTGCCACTTCCAAAAATCTTACGTGTTCCAAGATAGATAAATTTCCTATCTATTTAGTAAGTAGTGCGACTGAACCGTCTTATTGGGTCTCCCAAAAGGCAAAATGGACCTTTGCATTCTCCACTTTCCCCAGCTTTGAATGGGATTTATTTGTCTTGGCTATACCTGGAATGGATGATACCATTCTAGGCCATGATTTCCTAGTTTACTGGAATCCAGATGTGAATTGGCAAGAAGGAGTAATTAACCTTCAAACCTTGCACCCCCAGAATTCTAATATTTCCGTCAAACAGGAATTAAACAGCCTACCTGACACTGTCATTGAGTTGGATGACACTTTTCCGCCAGGAGATTTGCAATATCCTGACCTTCATTCCCAAGTTCCCTCTTCAGATTTAGGAGTCATTGCTTACCTATCCAGCTTACCTCTTTCCTGTTCCTTTGAAGAGAAACAGACACCAACCAAACGGTGTATCTTGAGCTCCCTCATCCTCTTGCACCGTGCGAGCACCTCAAATCTGGTGCTCAAAGATGAAAAGATTGAAGATTTAGAAATCATTCAAGAGTCTTTACCTTCAGTTTATCATGACTTTGCTGACGTCTTCTCAGCTGCAAGAGCAGATAAACTGCCTCCATCCCGTTCTTACAATCACAAGATCAAACTTCCTGGCCCACCTCCGGCACCAGGACCAGTTTACTCTCTCTCGACGCAAGAATCAATTGCGCTTCAAGACTACATTGGGAAAATGTAGCAAAAGGATTTCTTTGACCAAGCAATTTGAATAAGGGTTCACCTGTCCTATTTGTTCCAAAAAAGGACGGTGGACTTTGCCTTTGTGTTGACTACAGGAAACTGAACCAGGTAACCTGGAAGAATGCCTATCCAGTACCACCTATGTCATATCTCCTCACCCTCTTCCATGGAGCTGCTTATTTCTTGAAGTTAGACCTTCAAGGTGCCTATAACCTAATTTGCATTATGAAAGTTCATGATTATTTGACTGAAATGAGAACCGGATTGGCAGTTATGAGTATACCGTCATGCCTTTTGGCCTCTGTAACACTCCTTCCACTTTTCAACATTTTGTCAACAACATTTTCTCCAATATCATAGGTAAATACCTTGTGGTATATCTAGATGATATACTAGTCTACTCAAGGAACCTTAAAGATCACATTGCACATGTGCGAGAGGTGCTGCAGCGACTTTGAAAGAATGACCTGTTTGCAAAAGCCTCTAAGTGCAAATTCCATTCCTCTTCCCTTTGGTTTCTAGGTGTCGTAGTCTTGCAGCAAGGACTATTGATGGACCCTGCCAAAAGCAAATGCATGTTGGACTGGCCCCCACCTTCTTCTGTTAAATCCCTTCAATTTTTCCTTGGTTTCAGTAATTTTTATAGGAGTTTCATTGCATGTTATGCCAAGAAAACCGTGAATCTTACTAACCTTCTTCAAAGCAACACTCCTTTTGTTTTTACCAAACAAGCTGCTTTGGATTTTGAAGCTCTGAAGAAAGCATTCACCACTGCTCCAATACTTGCTCACTTCAACAAACTGGCTCGCACTATTGTCAAAACAGACGCAAGCAACTATGCCATTGCAGGAGTAATCTCGCAGTTCTCTTCCTCCACTTCTCTCTTTCACCCCGTAGCTTTTGAGTCTGGAAAGTTGCTCGCTGCGGAGCTTAACTATGAGATTCATGGAAAGGAACTTCTTGCAATCGTTTAATGCTTAAAGAAATGGCGTTCATACCTTTTGAGCCTTAGAGAATCCTTTGAGGTTTTAACTGATCATAATTCTTTAAAGTATTTCATGAGCTCAAAAGTCCTCACACGTAGACAGGCACAATGGGCCAAATACCTCTCCAAGTTCCACTTTAAAATCATGTACCGCCCTGGGAAACAAGCGGTAGTCCCTGATGCTTTATCACGTTGGGAAAAAGTTTACCCAGGGGGGGGGAGCATCTTTGCCAAAAACAACCCTGAAAATGTTAGGACACTCTTCTCAACCCAATCTGCCCAACTCAGTTCAATCATCGCTCACTTATGGGATTTGGCTTCCGAGCTCTGACAAGCTCAACACGTCAATCCCAAGTGCATCAAACTTTGCAAAAGTGTGAACTTATTAGATAGTAGTTACAGTATTGATGATAATGACTTCTTAGTCCATGATAATTTCATAGTAGTACCAGATAATTCTTGCATGAAGTTGGATATATTTGAGTCACGGCACAATTCTCCGCTTGCTGGTCATCATGGGCAGGATAAAACATACCAATTGATTGCACAAGACTTCAAGTGGCCTGGTATGACCAAAGAAGTAAAAGACTATGTTAGCCCGTGCTATGATTGCAATCGTAACAAGTCCTTGAAACACCGGAAGTATGGGCTGCTCCAGCCACTTCCAATTCCACCTCATCCTTGGCACTTGCTTTCTATGGATTTCATCTCTCAATTACCTTCTTCTAGTGGATATGATGCTATTCTAGTAGTAGTAGATTGCTTCTCAAAGATGGCTTTATTTCTGTGCAGTAATGTGAAGGCCTCTTCAGAAGACTTAGCTAACTTGTTCATAGAATATTTATTTTCAAAACATGGTCTCCCTGATAATATATTTAGTGATTGTGGATCTCTGTTTGTCTCAAGCTTCTGGACCTTGCTGTGCCAACATTTGAAGATCACTCGCAATTTATCAACGGCGTACCACCCAGAAACAGATGGGAAAACTAAGCAAGTTAATCAGATTCTCAAACAATATCTTTAAATTTATGTTGCCTATCAACAAGACGACTGGTTGCAATGGCTCCAACTAGCTGAGTTTTCCTACAACAACTCCACTCATTCCTCCACCAAACAGTTTCCCTTCCAAACTCTCTATGGTAGAAACCCGAATTTTTCTTCCCTTCACGTAGCACCTTCTCAACCTGCTACCAATTACCTTGAAAAAATTCAATCCCTTCAATTGCAACTTTTAACCAACCTTGAAGAAGCAAACCAGCGCTATAAGGAGCAAGCAGACCAATCTTGCACTACGGCTCCAACCTTCGCAGTAGGAGATCAAGTGTGGCTCAATGCTTGCAATATTTGCAGTACTTGCCCAACCCGCAAACTCTCCAAAAGAAAGCTTGGCCCCTTTAAAGTAGAATCAGTCATCTCCCCTAATGCCTTTAAACTTACCTTACCTGCAAAATGAAAGGGTATCCACCCGGTATTTCATGTGTCTCTCCTAGAGCCAGCTTGAGTCCTATGCCCGGGCAAGACTCATCCCCCTCCCGAACCGGTCACTGTCCTCAATCATCAAGAGTGGGAAGTAAGCCGTATTCTGGATTCCAGGTTACGCAAAGGAAAACTTCAATACCTCATTGAATGGTCTGGCTTCCAGTCCAACAAAGATCGCACCTTGTGGGAACCAGCCCATCACCTTTGCAACTCTCCCAATCTGATTTGAGATTTCCATGCAAGCTACCCTTGCAAACCTCAAAAATCATGATTCCATCCCATCCAATCCCATTTCATTCCACATTCCATACCATCCAATCCCATTCCATTCCACATTCCATCTCATCCAATCCCATTCCGTTCCACCTCACCATTCAATCAAAAAACCCCTTCATCTCACCGTATTATTCCTTCTTCTCGTCCCCCTCTCATTCCTACCAAATAAAATTCCATTCCTTATACAAAAAAAAAAATTATAATTAATAATAAATAAATATATATATATATATATAATAAAATTTACAAAGTCTCTTTCACTTCTTTCTCTGCATCTTCCCAATTAGCAGTCAACTCCGCAACCATGGATCAAAAGGTATCCAGGTCTTCATCATTTATCAGTGAGGACATCCTTCAAAGAACCAGCAGCTCCGTTACAATTTGCCTCTCAAATATCTCCTTGCACCTTGCAATTCAAGCTTACTTCGGCCAAGCATTCCATCCAACTTCCTCCAAGAGTTCTTCATATGCTCTTTTCCTGTGGCCTCCCAACAAACCTTCCCCAACATCGCCCGTCAATTGCCTTGCATCAGTCTTGATTGGCCCTTTGACTCGCAATGGATTTGCTTTGCCTTGGCCCTCCATTCCTTCCGTTCCATCCATTCCATTGCTTCCATCTCCTCCATTTCCTTCTCCCAATTCTTCCATTAAAGCCTCTTCTTCTTGCTCCGTTCCCTCTCTTCCTCCATTTCTGTCTCCATCTTCTCCATTTCCCAATTCTCTTTCCGCTTTGTTCCTTCCTTCCTCCCTTGCTTCCTTGGCTATGAACCCAACCGGTTCCACACCGGGCACTTCATCTTGCACCTTGGCATTCATCTGGGCCCCCGGGAATTCAGTCTGCGGAACCCAATAAGGTGGTGGTGGCGGTGGTGTGTTCGTGGTATATCTCCGGAAACAGGGCAACACTAGAAAGACAAGCGAAATTTAATTACTACCTTTATTATCACTAGTCAGTCCCAATTATTCCTCACCAGGAACTTGAGTACCCAAGAATTCAATCTCCGGCAATGGCGGTATCTTGTAATTAACCCTTGGCGCAGACCTATGACTCCGCGACTCCCTTGATGACTCCGTGGGAGAATCAACATTTTACTCGCTATTTATAGGGAAGTTACAGGCAACCTTGCAAAGACGACACTGCTTGCACTTGCCTTGAAGACCTCTGACAGAAGTACTAGGGATACATCACTTGTTTTGATGAATACAGTTCTTGCAACGGGGGGACAACAATGAAAAAATTTTATATAACTTATAAATGTAACAAGTAATGAATTAAAGGGTATACAGTATTATTAACGACTTGAAATCAATGGGAAAATTTATCTGAACGCTTGCAGGAGCTTGCATCTTTATAACCTGGCAACTTTCACGCCTCGCACTTAAGAATTATTTTCTTCATCACTTTGACATGTCCTCTCCTCAGTACCATCTACCTCAGTCTATAAGCGTGACACAAATAAAGCACAACATCAATGGTGCAATCCGCTACTTCCTCTGGCTTGCTTTGACCTTCCAATCTTGGCAACCAACTCAGTATATACTTGCGAACTTTGCGGTTAACTCCATACCGGTTGGCCATCCATTACAAGATCCAATCTCCTTCCCTGGCCCATCAAAAGCCTTGGACTTCCATCTTTTGTCATGCACTGTTTGTTAGTTCGCATCTACGTCTAACTAAGCCATCATTACTGTACAGTTTTCAATTGGACTAGTCCCTACCCTGAATACACTATTACTTCTCACTTGTATTACCTTCAACATCATTTGCTCCCGTCCCGATTCATCTCACCGCCTTCAACTGTAGTTAGCTCCCCACCACGTTGTATCTAGTCACTCCGGATTACCTTATAAGGGCTACCCCCTTGCCTGATGATTGTCTCCTCAGTTAGTTAATTTCATACTTTCTCCCATTTTGCTACAACCTAGTTATCAAATTGGACTCAGGTTGAGTTTCCCTCCTTGGAACACACTCCATTCCTCTTGCCGTTTGTTGAGTGGCACCACTAAGTTTTCACTTTGCAACTGAGTCTCACTATTTGCACTTGCCCTTGCAATCAGCATTCCTCCGCGCTGTGGTGTCATTATATAGCCTTGGGTTGGGAACTGCGTTGTGGCCTGCGCGCTCAGCATCTGGTAGGTTAGGCTCAGCAGTGGGGGTGCGCCGGTTCTCAGCAGTAGCCGCTGCGGGCTCAGCAGCAGTTGCCGCAAGGCTCAGCAGTGGGCGCAGCAGATCAAGCACGCGGCTGCAGGCCGGGCCTGACTAGGGGAGACGGGCCGCGAGCCGCTTGGATATCCAACTCACGGATGGAGCTGGGCCGACCAGGTTCTTGGGCGGTTAGTCGGGGGAGGAAAAGGCGGGGCTATATGCGTGGACAACTGTGCGCAAGCGCGGGCCGGCCACGGGATGGGAAATCCAAGATGGCGCGTCGGGCGGATATGGGCAAGCGCGGTGGACTTTGGGTAGCGCGCGGCGGAGGGCCGCACCACGGAAGGACGAACCGGATGTTCGGAATGGCAGGCGAGCTGAAGGGATAGGGTATGGGTATGGGTTGGGGGATGGGTTAGGGTTCTGGGTCTAGGGTTTCTTCTTCATGGTTGTCAGTTTTTCTTTGTGCTTGTACTTAGGTTAGGGCTGAGGGGAGGGGATATAAGATACCTCTCCCCTCAGCACGGGTTGGAGACAGACACACACACAGGAGGGGGGAATAGGAAAAAGGAAGATTAGAATCTCACTTTCTCTCTCTCCCGGACAAGGAATCATCCTTGAGTCTTACAGACGCTAGAACCATTGAACTCTGTGACTTGGGACAACTTCGTGAGGGATAACCTCTAAAGTTTCCACATCTGGGGGTCTGGCCAGGAAATTCAATCTGTTCTCAGTCTCTTGAAGATAACACAGGATGTTGCCGACAACCGCTCCGGGATCCAATGCTCCCCTTCCCTATCCTCTGCGTTTGACTCGCGTTCCTGCTGCTCAACCCCCTCCGCCTCCATCCGCTCATGCTCCCAGAGGTAGCGGGTTCGCTCCTCCCTGGGAAGGGTCATTGGACATGGCAGCAGAGGCCCCTTGCCGCGTTTGGTTGAGGCCGAGGGATTTCCCTCACCTTTGGTTCAGTACCTTGGATGTTGAGCGGTTTCTTTCTAGATTCGAAGGGATCGCGGATTTGGAGGGCGCGTCGGGCGGGGATAAGGTTTGGACCATTGTGCTGTTCATTACCGAGGAGGAGAAGCTGCGGGACGTGGAGGAAATGATTGGTTACGAGAGGCAAGACTGGGGGAAGTTGAAAAGCAAGATGTTGGCAAGGTGGGGAAAGCGCAAACCCCGGTTCCGAGAAAGCAACTTTGATTGAGCCGCGGAGGAAGCAAGCAAGAATGGCGGGGTGCAATCACGCAAAGGATTAGTGGAATATATGTCAAAGGTCAAGCAAATCTACGGTGTGGAAACTTTAGAGGTTGATCCTCACAAAGTTGTCCCTAGTTACGGGATCGATGGTTCTAGCGTCTGTAAGACCGAGATTGCTTCCTTTCCTTTACTCCGAGAGAGAGAGAGAGAATGAGATATGTCGAGATTGATGGATGCTAGGATGCTCCCCCCTACAACCCGAAGCCGAGGGGAAGGGTGTTTGAGCCCTCCCCCTCAACCCTAACCTAAGCACAAGCACAAAGACAGACTGACAACCATGAAGAAGGAAACCTAGACCCAGAACCCTAACCCATCCCTAAACCCATACCCATACCCTACCCCCGCCAGCTCGCCTGTCATTACGCGCATCCGATTCGTCTTTTCGTGGCGCGGCCCTCCGCCGCGCGATACCCAAGATTCGCCGTGCTTGCGCGCATCCACCCGACGCGCCGTCTTGAATTTCCCGTCCCGTGGCCGGCCCACGCTTGCGCGCGGCTGCCACGCATATAGCCCCGCTGTCGCCCCGCTTCTTCCTTCCCCGACTAGCCGCTCCGAGAACCCGGTCGGCCCAGCTCCATCCATGAGTCGGACATCCAAGCGGGTCGCGGCCCGCCTCCCTTAGTCAGGCCCGGCCCGCAGTCGCGTGCTTGATCCCGCCGCGCCCACTGCTGAGCCCGCAGCGGCTGCTGCTGAACCCGCAGCGGCTACTGCTGAGAACCGGCGTACCCCAACTGCTGAGCCTAACCTACCAGATGCTGAGCGCGCAGGCCGCGACGCAGTCCCCGACCCGAGGCTATATAATGACACCACATCCCCCCCCAACTTGAGTTCTGTCCCCAGAGGTCCCTTCCCATCGCCACCTCAACTACCCGCACCCCGCTCCTCCCTACCCACTCCTCTTTTCGCACTCCACCAACTCCCCTTCCACGCTCATCGCCGTCATGCTCCCCTGCGAATTCTGCGCCCGGACCGGGCAGGCGTGCTCGATCGCTCCTGGTCGACGTGCCTGTGTCGCTTGCCGTCGCAGCCATTGCCGTTGCTCGCTTAGCAATGGCATGCCCCGAGCTCCACCCAACTTCGGCTCCCGCCCCAGGCCGCGCAAAAGGGCTCGTCCCAACCCGTTCGTGGTTTCGGACAACGACACCATCTCGGAGGACTCGTGGACTCCGCCGGGCTCCCCTTCCCGCCGCCCTCCGCCGAGCGAGGATCGCGACTCGGCTTCCCCGAGATCCCGGAGATCCCGGTCGTGATGGCACTCCCGGCGGCTGGCTTCGAGGCTTTCGCGGAACGGTCGACCGCAATGCTCCGCAACTTCCTGGCGACCCCCGGAGCCCAATCCTCCGAATCCTGGCGCGAGTTCTTGGCGTCTTACCGGGCCCTTCTGGCATCATCGAGGGCGGACATGGAGGAGATGATGCGAATGGCTTAGACGTCCCCGCCCCCTTCCTTTTCTCCTTTCCCGTGTACTTTCTTGTCCCATTGTTGTACCGCGTTCGTTGGAGAAATATATTCTGCTGCGCGAGGAAACGAAAGGCCCGCGTCCGCGCGTCCGGGTGGAAAGTGAGTGTGAGTGCCGAGATCCGCGTCCGCGTGAGAAGTGAGTGTGAGTGAGGTTGAGGTTGAGATCCGCGTCCGCGCGCTCCCTCTGTGAGAGTCCGTAAGTGACCAGTTATCCCAACGAAAAGAGGTACCTGGACCGCCCCAGACGGACTGCCACACAGTTCCCCGTACCCGTTCTACAAAAAAAAACAAACACCGCGCCGACAGCGCGCGCTCACAACCGGGAGTATGAGGGAGAGGCGATGGGAACAAACATTCTGGGGTTTCTAGTTGTTCCGGCTGTGAACCGGCTAGAGCACCCCCTTACCAAGCTAAGCTTAAATCCGCGTCCATACCATCCCCGACCGTCGCGCGCGTCCGATGAAGAAAGAAACAGGAGAGAAATAGACAAAAAAAGAAAGGAAACAGCCCGAATCCAAAGAAGAGAAAGAGAACATCCTATATTTATTATTCCATTCATTCATTTTTTTTTTTTTTTTTTTTTTTTTTTTTTTTTTTTTTTTTTTTTTACAGTTAGCTCTTCGTCCCGCCATCCGTGAGCGGGGCTTGTCCTCGCGTTTGCGGACCCAACACCACGCCGCGCCCGCGTACCTGCAATAAATAACCCATAGCCAGTACCAATCCAAAGCCAAGCCCAAACCAAAACATAAGGAAACGAACATTCTGGGGTGTCTAGTTGTCCCGGCTGTGAACCGGCTAGAACACCCCCTTACCAAATCATTCTTTAACCACCTAGCGCCCCCCCCAGCTTGACAGCTGTCCCCAGCCGTCTGCAACCTCCTACTTCTCCGGGGCCGCGCGTCGCGCGCCGCTACTTTGCTGTACGAACGATCCGCGCCGTCGTCCGACTCCAATACCGCCTCGCCCCCGGGCCCTGAATCATCGCTCGCCGTCTCGTCGAAGGAAGTGGAACCACGCGCGAAGAAGCGTTTTACGTGCGAAGCCGCGGCCTTCCGTTTAAGCGGCGTCCCGTCCAATTCCTCAAGCCCGTAGCTGCCGCCCAAGAACTTAGAGGCCACGCGGTACGGCCCGTTCCACCGGTTGGCGAAAAGCTGGCCCCACTGGGATTCCAGACTCCGATTATACAGCAGGACCAGGTCCCCCTTCCGCAGCGGATCCCGGAGCCGATGGGAACAGCGCTCGTCCCAATAGCGGACTGACACCGTCCGGGTTTTCTTCAACCGCTCCGCGGCTTTTGCCAAGGTCTCCTCACGCCTAAGGAGCTGTTCAGCCCGTGCCTCGATCAGATCCGCGGACGTCTTAACCTTCCACCAATCCACGCCCAAAAACGTGTTCAGCTCGATGTCCACGGGAAGCACGGGCCGCTGCCCGTAGAGTAACTCGTAAGGCGAATACCCCGTTGAGCGCTTCACGGAGATCCGATCGGCGAAAAGGACCGCGGGGAGTGCCACCTGCCATCTTTTGCCGTCCTCGCCGCACATTTTCACCAGGGCATCCTTGATTGGTTGATGCCCCCGCTCGATCATCCCCGCGCCCTCCGGGTAGTATTCCGTCATGCGGCCGAACTTCGCTCCACAATTCTGCACCAGCGTCATCAGGCGTCCCCGAAACTCCGCCCCTCCGTCGACGGTGACCAAGCGAAGCGACCCGTAGCGCGCGAACCAGTCCTCTTCCAGAAACTGAGCCACCTTTTCCGCCGATAGTTTCGCGAGGGGCCTCGCTTCCACCCACCCAGACAGATCGTCGCGCGCAACCAGCAAATACGCAAACTTACCCGCCTTGATGTGGACCACGTCCAGCGAAACGCGCCCGAACAGCGCGTCCTCGCCCGTGGGGTGGCTGACCTCCTTGGGCAGCCTCAAGCTTCGCCGTTGGCAGGCCTCGCACGACTTTACCCAGTCGCGCACCGCGCGAACGACCCCCGGCCACCAAAACCTCGCTTTCACCCTCCTCCGCGTCTCGACCTCACCCCGATGACCAAGGTCATCGTGCAGACTTCCTAGAATCACCTTCTGGTCGGCCCTAGAAGTCGCGACAACAAGAGGCACGGAGCCGCTCCGCCGCCATAACTGACCGTCCTGTAAGAAGAAGTTCAGAACGTTTCGCCTCACCCATCGGGCCACCGTTTCCGTCGTGCCCTCGGGGAACCGGAGATCCTGCAAATAAGAGCACAAAACTGCGTAACGTCCCGACTGGCGCAACGGAAGACAAACCGCCGCCTCCGTCTTTCCTACCCGAACGACCGGCGCTTCCACGTCCAAGGGTTCCGCCCCTTTGTATGGGTCGTCCCGCGGGTACCGCGACAGCGCGTCCGGCATCGTGAACGCCTTTCCTGGGATGTGCACCACGTTAAAGGAGAATAACTGGAGGAACGCTACCCACCTGGTCATGGGCGCGTTCGGCAGCGGTGAGTTAATCATTCGCACCAAGGCCTCCGCCTCAACCAGGAGCTCGAAGTGCACGCCAAGAACCTTATTCCGCTTCTTCTCCGCTATTCGCCTCCCGTCGTAGGCCACGACATGCCCTAGTACTTCGAGCGCCCGAACGCAGACCGCCAACTTTTTCCCGGACACAGTAAGGCCTGCCTCCTCAATTCGGAAGAGGACTCTTTCCAGAGTTTCCGCGTATTCCCAGATGAATCGCCGGATTGCGGGTGCATCCTCTAGGACCGCGCCCTCGTAGTCCGTTCTGGGGCCTTTAATGCCAGCGTCGTCAATGAAGATCTGCACGCCTTCCGGAAGGTCGTCGCGTAGTATCCAGGTCATTTGGGCTTGATATACCGCCACTGAGTTGGTCGCACCTTGCGGTAGCCGCGTCAGCTGCATCCTTCCCAGCCCGGTTTCAAACGCCGTCAGTGGCCGCAAGTCAGGGTGGAGTTCTCGCTGGTCATATCCCCCCATCACATCCACCAGCCCGTAGCAAGCGCGCCCGGCCATCGACTCCAAAAATTCTTCAACACGCGGGGGAAGCCCCGCGTCGCGAATAGTGAACGAATTTAGCCTCTGAGGGTTGTGAACAATCCTTAGCGACTTCCCGTCCTGCTTAACAACCGCGAAGATAGGACTCGAGTAGCTTGACGTGGATTGCTCGTAAAGCCCCGTCCTTACGCGCTCCCGTACCAGCTCCAGAAAGGGCTCCCGAATGGTACGGGGGATCGGAATCGGCTTGATTTGCCACGGTTCGTGAGGGACAGTGGGAATAACGTAAGGGTCCCCGATCTCACCCCTCAACAACCCGCGTTCGTCCGGTCCAAAAGCAAGTGCCTTCTCCCTCATTACCAATACCGACACCAGCAGATCCATCTCCTCCGCACTCAGCCATCCCGTCGGTCCGAAGTTAAGGGCGTCCACCCGCTCGTCCGTGATTCGCGCCGACCGCGTTACCCATCCATTCTTCCTAAGGGGCGTCTCCCACGGGTCGCGGGACCACGCAATCGGTCGTAAGGGTCCGTTGAGCCCCTGAGGCATTGGCTTGTTCCGCGGCCGGACTTTCCGCGCTACCGGTTTGTACTTGCCCGCATTGCACCGCGCCATCCAGACCCGATTGTCGCCGTCGTAAGTCCTAGTAATGACTAGACCGGGGCTTTCGCCTTTGCTCACGACTGTGGCACGATGATAGGGTTTTCGAAGCGTAGAGCCTTCCGGCGATGCATACTGAGGAATGGGAATTACTTCCGGCACCTGCGCCCCACGCGCGTCCTCCCCCGCCTTCTCCTCATCTGTCGGCCGCCCGTGCAGAGCCGGAGCCTGCTCCGCACGGTTCCCGCGGCCGACTAGGAAAAATCCTCCGCAGGGTAACCCTTACGGTCAACCCCCGCGCCAGACTCTTCGTTGCCGCCAGACACTGGGTCCTGTACCCATTTCCCTCTCCCGTGATCGCAGATCGTCGTCTCAAACCGTGCTCCGAGCGAGTCTTCGACGGTCAGCGCCTCCGTTCCTTCCTCGGCGTTGAAGGCCATTTGGGCTCGGAACCCAAACATGAATGGCCGTCCTAGAATCACGTCTCCGCACTCCACTGAGAGAAATGACAGAGGCTTACAGACCTTGGCGAATTCCACCTCCTCCGCCTCTACTACCCCGTCCACGCGACATTCCCCGCCATTTAAGGCCCAAAGACCCATCGCACACTTCCTCCGCACCAGACCGAGCTCGTCCACTAACCTTGATGGGAGCAGGTTGACCATCGACCCGCTATCCACCATCGCCCACACCTTCCGCCCGGCGATGGTCATCGCAACATAAGCAAGCGGAACGGATACCGACTTCGACCGGCACGGCTCGGGATCCATTTCCTCCTCCGCCACGTTAACCCGCTGAACCGTTGTCGGCACCCAACCCTGACCGCAATCTTTCAAGGCCTGGACCATCTCGTCGACGACCGTGGGGGACACCGCCGCTAGCTCTCGTAGGGTCAGGGGTATTGGTGAGTCGTTCCCCATTACCCTCCGGACGATGTCCGCGGCCTTCTTCTTTCCCACGGGATTAGAGGACGGCCCGTCCGAAATCGGTACTCGCGCGACTGGCTTCGAAGCCGTTGATCGCTCGTCAACGTCCATCGCAATGCGCTCATTTGTCGCCAACGCCCTGACTTTGGCCTCCACTCTCGGAGCTACCCAAGTCCCGGGCGCGGTGACAATCCCGAGCGAGACCCGAGCAGTCTCGGTCTTAGCCTTTGCTCTTTCCCGCACTTGCACCATTGGTGGCGGCTTGTCCTTAGTCAGATCCACCGATTCACCCGTCGGAAATATGTACGTCATCCCGGATGCCCAAACAAGCCCTTCGTCCATGTCCCGAGTGAGATCCTCACAAACTGACTTCCAGTGCCCTCTCACCCCGCAATATGAACATCGCGGCGACCCGTACAATCCGGATGATCCGCTAGGAGGCTGGAACCCTTCCGCCATGTGAGGCGGCACCGCGCGCGGTTGAGAAGGAGCCGCCGGAAACGGTGCGGCTGCCGGAGCTGTAGGAGCCGGTGTCCGGTTGAGGAAAACCCTTATGTCCCGCAGAATCTCCGTTATCTCCCCAACTGATGGTCCCAGAGGCTGCTGGGAAAGTCCGACATGAGAGGGCGTCGATGGCCGCGCGGCCGAAGTTTGGTCGGGGGCCGGCGCCGAGATCGTGACCGATTTCTTGGAGGAAGACGGGTACGTTCGTGCCGTATCCGCGATGAGCTCGTCCAAATTGATTTCGCTTTCCACGGCTTGACGGATAACCGAAAGATCGGGGAGAATCGCGACGCTCCCATCCAACGACCTCTTAACCAGGCCGTGGTTGTACAGGTATTGTTGCACCCTGGAACAAAGCTGGGGCGCGAGACCCCCCAGGAAAGCCCGCTTCATGGCACCCGTCTGACCCGCGACGACCTTGTTCTTTGAAAGGTACCCGTAGATTTGCTCGAACCTTGACATATATTCCACTAATCCTTCGCGCGATCGCACCCCGCCATTCTCGATTGCCTCCTCCGCAGCTCGATCGAAGTCGCTTTCCCAAAACCGAGGTTCACGCTTTCCCCACCTCGCCAACATCTCGCTTTTCAACTTCCCCCAGTCTTGCCTCTTGTATCCAACCATTTCTTCCACGTCCCGCAGCTTCTCCTCCTCGGTAATGAACAGCACGATAGTCCGAACCTTATCTGCGCCCGACGCGCCCTCCGAGTCCGCGATCCCTTCGAACCTAGAAAGGAACCGCTCGACATCCGAAGTACCGAACCAAAGATGGGGGAAATCCCTCGGCCTCAACCAAACGCAGCGAGGGGCCTCTACCGCCATGTCCGACGACCCTTCCGAGCGAGGAGCGAACCCGCTAACTCTAGGAGCATGAGCGGACGGTGGCGGAGGGGGTTGAGCAGCAGAGACGGGAGTCGGGCGTGGAGGGTAGGGAAGGGGAGCATTGGATCCCGGAGTGGTTGTCGGTAGCATTCTGCGTAATCTTCAAGAGACTGAGAACGGATCAAAAGGTTCCCGGCCAGACCCCCAGATGTGGAAACTTTAGAGGTTGATCCTCACGAAGTTGTCCCTAGTTACGGGATCGATGGTTCTAGCGTCTGTAAGACCGAGATTGCTTCCTTTCCTTTACTCCGAGAGAGAGAGAGAGAGAATGAGATATGTCGAGATTGATGGATGCTAGGATGCTCCCCCCTACAACCCGAAGCCAAGGGGAAGGGTGTTTGAGCCCTCCCCCTCAACCCTAACCTAAGCACAAGCACAAAGACAGACTGACAACCATGAAGAAGGAAACCTAGACCCAGAACCCTAACCCATCCCTAAACCCATACCCATACCCTACCCCCGCCAGCTCGCCTGTCATTACGCGCATCCGATTCGTCTTTTCGTGGCGCGGCCCTCCGCCGCGCGATACCCAAGATTCGCCGTGCTTGCGCGCATCCACCCGACGCGCCGTCGTGAATTTCCCGTCCCATGGCCGGCCCGCGCTTGCGCGCGGCTGCCACGCATATAGCCCCGCTGTCGCCCCGCTTCTTCCTTCCCCGACTAGCCGCTCCGAGAACCCGGTCGGCCCAGCTCCATCCATGAGTCGGACATCCAAGCGGGTTGCGGCCCGCCTCCCTTAGTCAGGCCCGGCCCGCAGTCGCGTGCTTGATCCCGCCGCGCCCACTGCTGAGCCCGCAGCGGCTGCCGCTGAACCCGCAGCGGCTACTGCTGAGAACCGGCGTACCCCAACTGCTGAGCCTAACCTACCAGATGCTGAGCGCGCAGGCCGCGACGCAGTCCCCGACCCGAGGCTATATAATGACACCACAACGGCTACCTGGCAAAGAAAAAGGTCATCGTTGGCCAGATGGTGCCATGAAGCGGGCATTTCTGGGGGGTCTTGCGCCACAGCTCCATTTCAGGGTGCAGCAATACCTGTATGACCACGGTCTGGTTAAGAGGTCGCTGGATGGAAGTGTCCCAATTCTTCCCAATCATTTGGTTATCTGTCAAGCTGTGGAGAGCAAAATTGATTTGGACGAGCTCATCGCGGATACGACACAAACGTACCCGTCTTCTTCCAAGAAATCGGTCACGATCTTGGTGCCGGTCCCTGACCAAACCTTGGCCGCGCGGCCGCTGATGCCTTCTCATGCCGGACTTTCCCAACAATCCGCGGGACCATCAGTTGGAGAGATGACGGAGATTCTGCGGGACATAAGGGTTTTCCTCAACCGGACATTGGCTCCCACAGCTCCGACAGCCGCACCCTCTCCGGCGGCTCCTTCTCAACCGCGCGCAGTACCGCCTCACATGGTAGAAGGGTTCCAGCCCCCCAGCGGACCATCCGGGTTGTTTGGGTTGCCGCAGTGTTCATATTGCGGGGAGAGAGGGCACTGGAAGTTGGCTTGTGAGAACCTCACTCAAGACATGGAAGAGGGGCTTTTTTGCACATCCGGGATGACTTACATATTCCCAAAAGGCGAATCGGTGGATCTGACCAAGGACAAGCCGCCACCAATGGTTCAAGTTCGGGAAATAGCAAAGGCTAAAGCCAAGACCGCCCGGGTCTTGCTTGGGATTGTCACCGCGCCCGGAACCTGGGTAGCGCCAAGAGTGGAGGCCAAAGTCAGGGAATTGCGACAAACAAGCGGATTGCAATGGATGTCACGAGCGACTAATGGCCCCAAAGCCAGTCGCGCGCGTACCAGCGTTGGACGGGCTGCCCTCTAATCCTGCGGGGAAGAAGAAGGCCGCTGACATCGTCCAAAGGGTGATGGGGAACAACTCACCAATACCTCTGACCCTATGGGAGCTAGCGGCAGTGTCTCCTGCGGTTGTTGACAAGATGGTCCAGGCCTTAAAAGATTGCGGTCAGGGCCGGGTGCCAACAATGGTTCAGCGAGTTAATGTGGCGGAGGAGGAAACGGATCCCAAGCCGTGCCGGTTGAATTTGGTATCCGTCCCGCTTGCTTATGTTGCAATGACCATCGCGGGGCGGAAGGTGTGGGCAATGGTGGACAGCGGGTCAATGGTCAACTTGCTTCTGTCAAGGTTGGTGGACGAGCTCGGCCTGGTGCAGAGGAAGTGCGCAATGGGCCTTTGGGCGTTAAATGGCGGCGAATGCCGCGTGGATGGAGTAGTAGAGGCGGAGGAGGTAGAAGTCGTGAAGGTTCGTAAGCCCCTGTCCTTTCTCTCAGTGGAATGCGGAGATGTGATTCTAGGTCGTCCGTTTATGTTTGGGTTCCAAGCTCAAATGGCCTTCAACGCCAAGGAAGGGACGGAGGCGCTGACCGTCAAAGACCCACTCGGAGCGCAGTTTGAAACAACAATCTGCAATTGCGGGCAAGGGAGATGGGTACAGGACCCAGTGTCTGGCGGCAACGGGGAGTCCGGCGTGGGGGCTGACCACAAGGGTCACCCTGCGGAGGATTTTTCCTAGTCAGCTGCGGTTACCGTGCGGGGCAAGCTCCGGCTCAGCACGGGCGGCCAACAGGTAAGGAGCAGGTGGAGGGGGGCGCGCATAGGGCGCAGGCGCCAGAAGTAAGTTCCATTCCTTGGTATGCATTGCCGGAAGGCTCTAAGCTTTGAAAACCCTATCATTGTGCCACAGTCGTGAGCAAAGGCAAAAGCCCCGTTCTGGTTATTGCTAGGACTTACGACAGTGACGGCCCGGTCTGGATGGCGCGGTGCAACGCTGGCAAGTACAAACCGGTGGCGCGAAAAGTCCGGCCGCGGAATGAGCCAATGCCTCAGGGACTCAACAGACCCCTACGACCAATTGCGTGGTCCCAGAGCCCGTGGGAGACGCCCCTTGGGAAGAATGGATGGATAATGCGGTTGGCGCAAATCACAGACAAGCGGGTGGAGGCCCTTAACTTCAGGCCGACGGGATGGCTGAGTGCAGAGGAGATGGATCTGCTGGTGTCGGTATTGGTAATGAGGGAGAAGGCACTTGCTTTTGGACCGGACGAACGCGGGTTGTTGAGGGGTGAGATCGGGGACCCTTACGTTATTCCCACTGTCCCTCACGAACCGTGGCAAATCAAGCCGATTCCGATCCCCCGTACCATTCGGGAGCCCTTTCTGGAGCTGGTACGGGAGCGCGTAAGGACGGGGCTTTACGAGCAATCCACGTCAAGCTACTCGAGTCCTATCTTTGCGGTTGTTAAACAGGATGGGAAGTTGCTAAGGATTGTTCACGACCTTCAGAGGCTCAATTCGTTCACTATTTGCGACGCGGGGCTTCCCCCGCGTGTGGAAGAATTTCTGGAGTCACTGGCCGGGCGTGCTTGCTACGGGCTGGTGGACGTTATGGGGGGATATGACCAGCGAGAGCTCCACCCTGACTCGCGGCCACTGATGGCTTTTGAGACCGGGCTAGGGAGGATGCAGCTGACGCGGCTACCGAAAGGTGCAACCAACTCAGTGGCGGTTTACCAAGCCCAAATGACCTGGATACTACGTGACAATCTTCCGGAAGGTGTGCAAATCTTCATTGACGACGCTGGCATTAAAGGCCCCAGAATGGACTACGGAGGCGCGGTCCCAGAGGATGCACCCGCAATCCGCCGATTCGTCTGGGAATACGCGGAGACTCTGGAACAAGTCCTCTTCCGAATTGAGGAGGTTGACCTTACCGTGTCCGGGAAAAAGTCAGCAGTCTGCGTTCCAGCGCTCAAGGTGCTGGGGCACGTTGTGGCCTTCGAGGGTAGGGGAATAGCGGAGAAGAAGCGGAACAAGGTTCTTGAATGGCCGACTCCTTGGACGGTGTTGCACGTCTTGCAGTTCCTGGGGTTGTGCAGCTACGTCCGCATGTTCTTTGAGTGGTTTGCGGAAGTGGCGAGCCCAATGCGGGCGCTGACGCGTAAGGGGGAGGAGTGGAATTGGACCAGAGGATGCAATGCCACGTTTGCAAAGCTCAAGGATATCGTGGGGCGCAACATTGTCCTTCAGGAACTTGATTACAACGCCGGAGGGATAAGCCTGGCGGTTGACTCTAGTGAGTTTGGTGCCGGGGGGGTCTTGACACAGGAGGAGGATGGAAAAGATAGGCTGGTGCTCTACAAATTGGTCACCTTTACCGCGACAGAGATTTGCTATTTGCAGCCAAAGCTGGAGCTGTGCGGTGTCACCAAGATCGTACAGCGGTTGCAGCACCTTTTGTGGGGCGTGCATTTTGAGCTCTTGGTTGACCCGGAGGCCTTGGCGCGAATGATTAACTCACCAAAGCTGCCAAACGCGCCCATGACCAGGTGGGTAGCGTTTCTCCAGTTATTCTCCTTTAGCGTGGTACACATCCCAGGAAAGGCGTTCACAATGCCGGACGCGCTGTGGCGGTACCCATGGGACAATCCCTACAAGGGGGCGGAACCCTTGGACGTGGAAGCGCCCGTTGTTTGGGTAGGAATGGCAGAGGCGGAGATTTGTCTTCCGTTGTGTCAGTCGGGGCGTTACGCGGTCTTGTGCTCTTATTTGCAGGATCTCCGGTTCCCCAAGGGCACGGCGGGCACATTTGTCCGGTGGGTGAGGCATAACATTCTGAACTTCTACTTATAGGATGGTCAGTTATGGCGGCGGAGTGGTTCCATGCCTCTTGTCGTCGCCACTTCTAGGGCCGACCAAGAGGTGATCCTACAAAGTCTGCACAAAGACCTTGGTCACCGGGGTGAGTTTGAGACGCAGAGAAGGGTGAAAGCAAGGTTTTGGTGGCCGGGGATTGTCCGCGCGGTGCGCAATTGGGTGAAGTCGTGCAAGGCCTGCCAGCGGCAAAGCTTGGGTCTGTCCAAGGAGGTTGGTAACCCCACGGGTGAGGATGCGCTGTTTGGGCGCGTTTCACTAGATGTTGTCCACATCAAGACGGGCAAGTTTGGGTGTTTGCTGGTTGCGCGTGACAATCTGTCCGGGTGGGTGGAAGCGAGGCCCCTAGTGAAGCTATCGGCGGAAAAGGTGGCTCAGTTTCTGGAGGAGCAATGGTTTGCGCGTTACGGATTGCTTTGCTTGGTCACCGTTGACGGAGGGGCGGAGTTTTGGGGACGCCTGGTGACGCTGGTGCAGAGTTGTGGAGCAAAATTTGGGCACGTGACGGAGTACTACCCAGAGGGCGCGGGGATGATTGAGCAGGGGCATCAGCTGATCAAGGATGCCTTGGTGAAAATGTGCGGTGAGGACGGCAAAAGGTGGCAGGTGGCGCTCCCGGCGGTTCTTTTTGCAAATTGGATCTCCGTGAAGCGCTCAACGGGGTATTTGCCTTACAAGCTACTCTACGGGTAGCGGCCTGTGCTTCCTGTGGACATTGAGCTGAACACGTTCTTGGGCGTGGATCGGTGGAAGGTCAAGACGTCCGCAGATCTGGTTGAGGCGCGGGCTGAGCAACTCCTTAGGCGTGAGGAGACCTTGAGAAGGGCCGTGGATTGTTTGAAGAAAACCCAGACGGCTTACGTCCGCTATTGGGACAAGCGCTGTTCCCATTGGCTCCGGGATCCGCTGCGGAAGGGGGACCTGGTCCTGCTGTAAAATCGGAGTCTGGAATCCCAGTGGGGCCGGCTTTTCTCCAACCAGTGGAACGGGCCGTACCGCGTGGCCTCTAAGTTCTTGGGCGGCAGCTACAAGCTCGAGGAATTGGACGGGGCGCCGCTTAAACGGAAGGCCGCGTCTTTGCATGTGAAACGCTTCTTTGCGCAGGGTTCCACTTCCTTCAACAAAATGGCAGGCGATGATTTGGGGTCTGGGGGCGAGGCGGTCCCAGAGTCAGGCAACAACGCGGAGCGTTCGGGTAGCAAAGAACCGGCGTGTGATGCGCAACCCCGGAGAAGTTGGAGGTTGTGGACCGCTGGGGACAGCTGTCAAGCTGGGGTGGGGGCGCTAGGTGGTTAAGCTTGATTTGGTGAGGGGGTGTTCTAGCCGGTTCACAGCCGGGACAACTAGACACCCCAGAATGTTTGTCTCCTTATGTTTCGGTTTGGACTTGGTTTTGGATTGGTACTGGCTAGGGTTTATTTATTGCAGGTACGCAGGCGCGGTGTGACATTGGGTCCGCAAACGCGAGGACGAGCCCCGCGCACGGATGGCGGGACAAAGAGCCCTGCAAAAAAAAAATAAAATAAATGAAAATAAAAAAAATAATAAATATAGAATATTTCTTTCTCCTCTTTGGATCTGGGCTGTTTTCCTTCCTCCTTTTCTGTTTCTCTCCTGTTTCTTTCTTCAACGGATGGGCGCAATGGACGGGGATGGTGTGGACATGGTTAAAAGCTTAGCTTGGTAAGGGGGTGCTCTAGCCGGTTCACAGCCGGAATGACTAGGCACCCCAGAATGTTTGTTTCCCATCGCTCCTCCCTTATACTCGCGGTTGTGAGCGCGCGCTGTCGGCATGGTGTTTGTTTGTTTTGTAGTACGGGTATGGGGAACTGTGTGGCAGTCCGTCTGGGGCGGTCCAGGTACCCCTTTTTGGAACGGCTGGTCAATCTCAATCTCACTCACGAAGCGGCGCGCGGACGCGGACCTCAATCTTAATCTCATTCTCACAAGGCGGGGTCGCGCACTTTTTCTTGGAAGATAGGACCTTGCGCAGAAGACATGTATTTCTCTAGGAATAGGGGAAGCGCGGTACAACAAAAAACGGATGAAGAAAAAGGGGAGAAGGGAAGTGGGGGGAAATGCGCCTAAGCCATCTTCATCATATCCTCCATCTCCGCCCTTGACGACGCCAGTAAGGCCCGGAAAGATGCCAGGAGCGCGCGTTGGGATTCCAAGGATTGGGTGCCAGGGGTCGCGTGGTAATCCCTAAGCATTGTTGTCGACCTTTCCGCGAGGACCTCAAAGCGGGACGCCGGGAGTGCCATTACAATCGGGATGTCCGGAATCTTGGGAGGGCTGGGGAAAGGCGGTGCCAGTGCCGGGACGGGACTTGATCCAAACAAGCAAGGGGGTGATGAGGGGGTCCCCGGGGCATTGAGCGGAGGGCTTGGCTCAGCTGAGGGCGACGACAGGATAAGGATTGGGGACAGCAGAGGAGGGACCTTGGGGGTAGTAGGCCTCTCATCGGAGACCGCTGGTGAAGCGGGCGGCGGTGGAGTGCCTCGTGGAGCCGGGGGGGAGAAGCCGGCTTAGGTGCCGGAGGAGGACCTGAAGCCGCAGCAGCGCGAAGCCCGGGAATTTCATCAAGTCGCGGGTCCCTCGCGCCTTCCCTCATCCGGACGCAGTCCAACCAGAATTGCAGGGCCCTTCGATAGTCATCAACGGACGAGAAGTCCTCCTTCCGAGGTGGTTCCCGTGCGGCGGAGGGGGGAAGCCAAGTCGCTACCCTTGCTTGGCGGAGGGCGGCGACGAGGGGAGCCCGGCGGAGTCCACGAGTCCTCCGAGATAGCGTTGTCATCCAAAACTAAAAATGAGTCCAGATGAGCCCTCTTGCGCGGCCTGGGGCAAGGGCCGGATTGGGGGGGGCTCGGGGCATGCCGTCACTAAGTGAGCAGCGACGATGGCCGCAACGGCAAGCAACGCAGGCGCGGCGGCCAGGAGAAATTGAGCACGCGTGCCCGTTCCGGGCGCAGAATTTGCATGGGAGCATGATGGTGATGAAGCGGGGGAGGGGATTGGTGGAGTGTGTGAGGTGGAGTAGGTAGGGGGGAACGGTGCAAAGGTGGTCGAGGTAGCGATGGGGAGGGACCTCTGGGGACAGAACTCAAGTCGGGGGGGATGTGGTGTCATTATATAGCCTTGGGTTGGGAACTGCGTCGCGGCCTACGCGCTCAGCATCTGGTAGGTTAGGCTCAGAAGTGGGGGGGCGCTGGTTCTCAGCAGTAGCCGCTGCGGACTCAGCAGCAGTTTCCGCGAGGCTCAGCAGTGGGCGCAGCGGATTGAGCACGCGGCTGCGGGCTGGGCCTGACTAGGGGAGACGGGCCGCAATCGGCTTGGATATCCAAATCACAGATGGAGCTGGGCCAACCAGGTTCTTGGGCGGTTAGTCGGGGGAGGAAAAGGCGGGGCAAAAGCGGGGCTATATGGGTGGACAACCGCGCGCAAGCGCGGGCCGGCCACGGGATGGGAAATCCACGATGGCGCGTTGGGCGGATACGGGCAAGCGCGGTGAACTTTGGGAAGCGTGCGGCCGAGGGCCGCGCCACGGAAGGACAAACCGGATGTTTGGAATCGCAGGCAAGCTGAAGGGATAGGGTATGGGTATGGGTTGGGGGATGGGTTAGGCTTCTGGGTCTAGGGTTTCTTCTTCATGGTTGTCAGTTTGTCTTTGTGCTTGTACTTAGGTTAGGGCTGAGGGGAGGGGATATAAGATACCTCTCCCCTCAGCACGGGTTGGAGACAGACACACACACAGGAGGGGGGAATAGGAAAAAGGAAGATTAGAATCTCACTCTCTCTCTCTCCCGGACAAGGAATTATCCTTGAGTCTTACAGAAGCTAGAACCATTGAACTCCGTGACTTGGGACAACTTTGTGAGGGATAACCTCTAAAGTTTCCACAGCGCTCACAATCATCTAAGAATTTCCCTATAGTACGTGGGGCGGTTTTGTGACAGCTAGGCTGGTGGAATAGAGGTGGATTGATGATGATAGATAGGCCAGATGGAATAGAGGTGGATGGATGTGATGATACAACCTGGATAGGGCAGAGAGGCCCTCCTTAAATAGAAATTCTAGTCCTCAGGGGATGCTCAGGGCTGCCCCTGAGGGTGCCCTGGGGCTGCCCCTGCTACAGTGGGATACAGGTACATGAGAAACATTAGCTGGTTGGAAAAAAGGAACTGCATGAAACTGAGACAATTCTGCTGGTTGGACAAAAGACACTGCATGAGACTGAGGAAATTCTGCTGGTTGGACAAAAGACACTGCATGAAACTGAGGCAATTCTGCTGGTTGGGAAAAGATTGTACAGGGTTATCATTCCTGCACAGCCTTGCATAAATTGCTGTGAGGTGCTGATAAGGTTGGTCTGGTGCTGGTTGGTTATTTTTTACTGACTGTTCTTCCTGCATGTATTGCTGTGCATTTACTGGTGGTTTATTTGGTGCTTCATGGTCTTGAATTCTTGCATATATTGCTGGGAAGGCATGTGGTACTTGTACTGGTAGTTGGTTTGGCATCACATGCTACTGGCTGCATAAATTTCTGTGAGGTGCTGATAAGGTTGGTCTGGTGCTGGTTGCTTATTTGGTACTGACTGTTCTTCCTGCATGTATTGCTGTGCATTTACTGGCGGTTTATTTGGTGCTTCATGGTCTTGACTGCTTGCATATATTGCTTGGAAGGCCTGTTGTACTTGTACTGGTAGTTTGTTTGGCATCACATGCTACTGGCTGCATAAATTTCTGTATGGTGCTGGGGGTTGTTTGGTACTGCATGGTTCTGGCTGCCTGCATATATTGCTGGGTAGGCCTGTGGTACTTGTACTGGTGGTTTTTTTGGTATCACATGCTTCTGCCTACATAAACTGCTGTGTGGTGCTGGGGGTTTTTGGTTCTGGTAGTTTGTTTGGCATCACATGCTACTGGCTGCATAAATTTCTGTGTGGTGCTGGGGTGGGTTGGTACTGGTAGTTTGTTTGGTTCTGGTTGAGACTGGTGTCACTTCCTACTGCCTGCACTGTTCCTGTATACTTCTTCACAGCATCCTGTATGTTTATTTTCTTGTTTGTTTGGTGAGGTGACAGGAGCTGAATGAGCTGCACTGCCTCCTTTCATGTATCTTTATTGCTGTATTCTGGCTGAGGTGATAGGGTTGTATGGTCCTGGTGTTGAGGGTAAGCTGTTACTGGTATGTACTTGAGGTTTTCCAAGGTATGTCTTCATGCCTTCCACAGATCTGTGATACCTTGTTGGGTATGAGTTTTCCACAGCTAAAGGTTTGTTGGGTTGTATCTTCCAATCCATGAGAGATAGGGGGGTACTTTGGCTGGGTGACTATGGGTTATTTCTGATTTATAATCCATTTCTGAGGTTACTTTGAGTTTTTGAGCTTTTGTTACACTTGAAAAGTGAGTCTGATGGCTATAGGACAGGTTTGGACTACCACAGCGGGAATCCTGGGGACAAAATTCAATTTGTGGGGGGATGTGGTGGTTATTTATAGACACGGAGGCAAGTGGGCGCACTACTGGACATTTGACTTGGAAGCGGATAAGCTGTGGGTAGAATTCCGCAGTACAATAGGCTCAGAGAAGCGGGTTTATGGACTGTCTATTCTGGAGTACAATAGCTGAGGGCTTGGCATTGGTGTGGTCCGTGCTTTTTGCAGGCACAATGACAAGAATGGACCAGAGTTTTTGCCTTTTGCAGACATTGCGCAGTCAAACAAAAATTTCCCTCTGCAGCAGTGGTTTAATAATGCGGAAGCAAGTGATCAAAGCTAAGTAGGACAGATTGGGCTGATTATGGGATATGCACTGAGATTTCAGAGCGCTGTGTGGCAATAAACACTAAAGTTGGGGAGGCGGCGTGCGGATTGTTGAGGATTCATAGTTATGCCCTATGCCGGATTGGTAGTGATCTGCTAGGGAAGATCAAGGAGGATCTGTTGCTAGTAATGCATTGGCACAACTCAACTGTTAGGGGAAATTGGAAATAGGATCACCAAATCTGCTGAAAATCATCAGATTGGGTAAGGATTGGACTATTGGTAAGGAGGATCAGTGCAAATGCACGGAGGCAATGGGAAAAGGGGTTTTTCATTAGCAGCTCACATTCCTTTTTTGGAGTAGCAAAGGCAGGTAAGTGTGGAATGCATGGAGTAAAGAGGGGTCTTTCATTTGCGGCTTGCATTCTTTTTTTTTATATATAAGGAGGCTTTCCTTTAGTTGTAGGGGAGGGGGGGACTATGACATTTTTTGGGGAGATAGTTCATGAAAATCAGATTTTACCCTTATTGGAGATAATCAGGGTGTATTATAGGGTTATTCCTTTCTTCTGTTACTTTGGAGTGTAGTTACCAGCACGAGTTCTTGGAGGTCATATTTAGGGAAATAGGTCAAGTGTGGAGCTTTTCAGCGAGTCCGTCTTGTTTATTTACTATTATTTCATTGGAAGTTAGTTTTAGTGGTTTCCAGCTCAAGTGCAGAAGCGGAGTTTGATTAGGAAGTGTGGAGGTACGGGCATGTAACTCAATGGCTAGTGGACTTTCCGGAACTTGGAGCAAGATTGTTGTGGAGAATTTTATATTGTTTCAGGGAATTTAAGAAACACACAATCTCTTTCCACACCAGCCACCCATATCACCCCTATCTTTGTATTTTGAGAAAGATGAAACAGAGGATTCTGTTCCTTGAGCACATGGTCCACCCACAAATTTTAAGCCAACACATTGAGAGAAACCCCCCACTATCTCTTATTGGATAAATTCTCATCCTCCAACCCAGAATCCTGCCAATCACCCCAAAAGCCAGCCAGGCCACCCGACACAAGATTTTACTTAATCTTCATCTGTCTTAAAAAGCAAGATATTTTCATCACCAATATCAATAATAGGATTGTGGAGCATGGCATCCAGCTCAGGACAGGGATTGATTGTTCTTTTCAAAATTTTTTGATCACCTCTGTTGGATTGTCAACCTTTTCTGGGTTGATTGGAACCAATATTGGGGCTTAATTGATCAATTTCCAACTGTTCCGCTTCAGGAATTCTGGGTTAATCACCTTGCATGCTACAAGGCGGGGTTGGCAAGCAATTTGATAGTTCTGATGATCATCAGATCCAATTCAGATGGATAGGCTTGACAAGAGAGAGACTGTGGGGGAAATTGAGGTGCAGGAGTCACTTTTTGATTTATGGGTAGAGAATTGTTGAAGGGATGAAGGTAGGAAGGAGTTTTTTTGAGATTGTACTGATGAGATCTATTCATCTCCAATTTTATTTTATGGTGTAGTTGGAGTTTTTCCTCCCCAAGGGCTAGGATGGGCGGATCATCCCATAAATCAGTTTTGAGGATGAAGAGCAGATCATCCTTCAAGGATCATGATGATGATGATCCAACTGATGGTTGAAGAGAGAGGAGGTTGTTTTACCACCAAGAATAAAGAACCCCCCCCCCCCACACACACACACACAATGGGAGGATGATATCCAGCTTGGGATGGGGATGAATCAGTTTCACCGTTCCAACAGATAGATCCTTCCAGCTAAGTTGGATTGGTTTTATTTAAATCCAGGACCATTTCATTCATATCTTTCTAATCATCACCCTTGTCAGTATTTAGATCAGCAGCATACCCAAAGGCCTGTTGATGGAACTCATCAAACCCTCTCTAGTTTTTGAACAACTGTATCACCAAATCATAATGAATCACTTAATTTTTTTTTTTGAATCTGTTCCCCAAGCACATTTTAGCAGGAAGAAAAAAGCAATTTACTTTATATAAATATATAAAAAAAGAAACAAAGAAAAAATAATGGCACATCAATTCAAACTCTGGTTGCGAAGTGGAGTAAGTCTTCAGGAACCAATGAACAGATGATGGGATGAATAATCAAAATGGGGAAGGGAAGGTGTCAGTGATTTATTGACTGATGGGCCAGATGGAGATGAGCTATCAAGAGTGGACATCTTTTTTGAGAGATACAGATGGATGGATGAGATGTGAGGAGCCAGGACCAGTTGGATGGAAGATGTTTGATGAATATAATTACAAGGCCTGGGATGGTACAAAAAAGGGGCAGTGAGCAAGATGATTGATGGGGAGATAAGAAATAAAGTTATTGAGGAGGATACATATATACATCCAACTCAATCAAGGTTGACAAAGCAGGTAGGGAGGGAAAGTCAAATACATAAAAGCTGTTTATAAATCAAAAATGATTGGCAATTTTCAAGGCATCATCAGGGTAGGATAGGATAGGATGAAAGACTCAAGCCTTTTTGGTGCCTAAGATTACCTTGTCTGATCTTGACCTTGTCCTTGTTTTTGTGCTTGTGCTTTTCCTTGGGATGGTTCAAGAGTTGATGAAAGAAGATTGAAGATGGGAGGATGGATTGTAAGGAGAGAGAGATAGGGGGAAAAGATTGATGAGAAGGAGAAGAACTGGAATTAAGAAAATGGAAGGTTTTATACTTGAAAAAAAGAATTTTTTTGAAACCCACCATTTTGAAATACACCAGTTAAGGGGTATGTGTATTTCAGAAGCTGCCATTAAAATGGTTTTTTTGGTCAAAAAGTAATGGCAGGTTTCTAATGGAAGGTTTGCTAACTCTGATACACCCTATTTACTTTTTCAATCAAAATATTTTTAAATATTAAAAACAAATAATACCATCCATTACATAAATAATTATACAAATTTATATAAAAAATACTTCTTGGAAGAAACTTAAATATTCTAAATGAAATGTAAACACCTTTGTACCAAGCATAAAAAATATTAGACAAATACTAAATATATAAATTTGACAAGAGTCATTCAAATATGTTTAAATATTTTAACAAATTTTTCATCAAGTAAAAAAAATAAAAACATCAAATGTAAAAACTTGACTTTTGAAAATAATTAATTGTTCACATTTCTTTGATCATTTTTGTAATTGATGGTGTCTATTTTTTATTTCTTTATTAAATTTGAGTTAAAATCATTAATTAAGCTCATTTTAATTTTTTTTCATATTTTATCATGCTTGATAAAAGACATCTACATTCCATCACCAATAATAATTTTTGTTCAAAGAAATTAATCTTTTGATTTCATTATTCTTATTATTTTACTCAATGAATTATTTTCTGGGATATTCCAAAATATTAAAATACCCCTCAGAATAAATTTATATATTTAATTTTTCTTTTGTCTTTTATGTTTGTGGTAAGTTGTTTAAATTTCACTGGAAATTCCAATTCTTTCTCAAATAAAAATTTTTTTACATTTAATGTTTTGGTATTTTTCCTTAATAAAAACTTTTCTTAAATTTTTCAACATATATAAGCTCCCCTTGTTAAATAGATAGATATATTAATTTTTTTTATTTCTTATGCTGGTTACAAAGGTATTCACAATCCATCACAAAACTTGAATTTTTTGATGATTATTTATGTACTAGATTATGTTTTTTCTGGCCCAGGATAAAATAATACCAGAATAATTACTAAAATCACACCAATGAAATAAAAATTTTCATTCTAGCAAAGGAATTTCTAAAATTGACACCAACTGGCATCATTGGTGTCATTATATTAATTTTTTTTGCTAACATGAAGCCTTTTGGAGTGCCTTCCCACTCCATGAAGGATTTCAGCTTTTGTAAGTTTTAAAGGGTTGCCTGGGGTAGGAAAACACACCATTTTATAGCTTTGTGGGCGCCTAAAGGCATGTAAACATTGATTGAGGCCCTGGGGGGCTAAATTGAGGTCTTCAGACCCCCTGTGGGGTCTGTCTGGGGTGGAAAGTGTTGGAGAATTCAAATATGGACACCAATTGAGTATATTCAATATTTAAAAATTCAATTTATATCAATACTCTACAAGGAACTCAAATCGTTTATAAAAATTTGAAAAAAAAACTCCAGAAAATGTAACAAAAATTATAAAAATGATAAGAATTCATTTTGTTTACACAAAATCGAATATTTCCAGTGGACTTTAATACAATTTTACCAAACTTAAAAAAATCTTGAATATCCAAGTTTAATGCTTCTAATTCAAACTTTTTGAAATATTCAAACAAAAATATCATCCAGTACATCAATTGATATAAAGAATATATAAAACTACTACTTTGAATAAAATTCAAGATTGGTGATGGAATGTAAATTCCCTTGCACAAACCACAAAAATAATATAAAAATACTACATATATCCATTTCAAAATTGGAATTGAGATGTTTTGAATTTTTTTCAAAAATCTTTTCATCAAGCACAAAAATAAAACCATCAAATTCAAAAAAATGATTCCTTTGCATAAGAATTGAAATTTACAGTGATCTTTGAATACATTAAAACAGACATCAAATAAAATATGAAAATTATTTTATTTATAAGTAGCTATAATCTTAGGGGTATTCAAATCTGTTTAGAAAATCCAACCAATAATCCATTGAGTAACATAATATGAATAATGAAATCAAAAATTGATTTCTTTGGATGAAGATTATTATTTATGATTGAATGTGAATATCTTTTACCAAAAATTGAAAAAATCAAAAATGAAACTATTCAATGAGAATAATTCAAAGATCACTAATAATTACAAAACAAAAATCCATCAAGTTCATGAATGATCAAAGAAATATCAAATATTGATTTTTTTTCCAATAATCAATTTTTTACATTTGATGTTTCTTTTTTTTTAATTGATGAGGATTTTTTTGAAATATTTAATGATATCTTAATTCAACTTTATAAATAGATATATTAGGGTGTATCAGAGTTAGCAAAACTTCCATTAGAAGCCCACCATTTTTTTGATCAAACCCACCATTTTTAAGCCGGGTTTCTGAAATACACATACCCCCTAACTGTTGTATTTGAAAATGGCGGGTTTCATGAAAATTGCAGATTTCAAACATCAAACCTGCCATTAAACCCACCATTAAAGAATCATCATCCATACACCATCCATCACATCCAAAACACCCATCCACACCTCCACCTCATTAAATCCATACCAATCTCATCTCCATCACATCACACACATCTCATCTCCATTGCTTCACATCTCTATTGCTTCACATCTCCATCTTCACAAAAATCCCATCATCATCTCATCACCCCACATCAAATCACTATCTTTCTCAACATGTCCCATCAAACTTCCCAGAAGCAAGTTGAAAATGCAAAAAAAGCTGACTGAAATTGTGTTAGTATTTGACTGCCATTCAGACTCCAATTCAGACTTTGATTTGCAATCAACTTGGTTGGCTTTCAATGCTCTATTAAAAAAGCAATACATGGTTCCAAAAAGAAAAACCCTCCACAACCCTATGTATGAAATCTTCATCTCCTCCCCAACTTAAGCTTCCAGAAACCGTTCCAAACTCTATTGCCTTCATTCATAAAAATTCTGGAGATGACTGAAGACCACCACATCTTTCAGAACAATTCTCAGAATCCTCAGCGTAATGCAGCTATTCAACTGGCCCTTGCTCTTTGTAGATTTGGATAAAATGGAAATGGAGCAGCAATTCATCAATTAGAAGATCTATTCTCAGTCGATTATGGAACCATTGAATCATACACCAAAAGAGTCATTATTTCTATCCTATCTTTCTGTTGCTCAGTCCTTTCTTGGCCAAACAAAGAAGAACACAAGGAGATATCTCAATTAATGGAGACTGAAGGATTTCTTGGTTGCATTGCTTTTGTTGAAGAAAACACCATCCCCTTGAGTAAAAAACTCAAGCTAGATGGCAACCACTATTTTGATTTCAAAAAGAGGCAATTGATTGATTTATTTTCTAATGAATTTGATAAAGATTTTGATGACAAACTGAAAAAATACAAATACTTTGCATCTTTTTATTTAGATAATCCTTGGACCTAAAACTTGTTTTTGATAAAAACAAGAATTTCATATCCATCCACACTGGCCTTCTGGGTTCTTGTCATGATTAATATGATTTCAATTGGATGCGGATTGCCCAAAAACCAGAGAACTAATTTGACCAAGATAAATACCTTCCGGCCAATTCAGCTTATTCAAGTGGGAAATATGTGGTTCCAGCATACCAGAATGGTTTTTCCAACAATCAAGGAAAAACAAATTTCAACTATCATCTTGCCCAATCACAAGTTTGGATTCAGAATGCCATAGGAGTCCTGAAAGGAAGATGGGCCAGCTAAAGGGAAATGCAAAACCAGCTTCAAAACCCCAAAGACATGAAGTTCCTCATCAACTGGTTTATTGCGTGTGTAATCCTTCACAATCTTTTGGCCAACATAAAAGATTAATGGGAAAAAATATTTGAAGATGATATTCTGGATCTGCCTCAAGTAATCCCTGTCTCATCTTGTCCCTCCTCTTCTTCTATGAGAGAATGGATTCTTCCTCTCACCCTTGCTTGCTTTGATGATTAATGTTTTATTTTGAATTAGGTAAAAAATCCCTTCACTGTATTTTTTGGTTTTGGTTGTTCACCCAAGATTCCTAGGCTGAGTCAGTTTTTTTTTTCTCTCTTTTTCTGGGGTGGACTTAGAAAAAACAGACTCAAAACTTCCAAACCAACCACCTCACCCCACCAAACCACCGTTTGGTCCACTCCTCCTCCTCACCCACCACCTTCACCTCACACCACCTCCACCTCACCCCTCCTCCTCACCCCTCCTCACCCACCTCCTCCACCTCACCCACCACCTCCCCTCTTCCTTTGGTTGGCACCCCTGGTAAGCTCCCCCTCCTCCTCCTTATTCTCCTCCCCATCCATCCCCATCAACGGATACTGATCCTTTGATACATCCACCTTAGGCCCCCCTCACCTCCTTACTTCTTCTTTCCTCAGGTAAGTTCCCCCCCTCCTCCTCATCCTCCTCTTCCCTCCATCTTTGCTTACCTCCTCTCCCTCTTGCTTGCTCCCTCTTGCTTGCTCCTTCACCATACCCCCCCCCCTGCTCCCTTGCTTTCCCGGCACCTCTGCTCCCTTGCCACCCCCCCCCTTCAATCAGACCAGCCCCCCCCTTTGTTTGGTTTGCCGGCCCTTCCACCCCCCTTTTTTTCTCCTCCCCCCCCCCCCTCAATCCCTCCGGCCCCACCCCCCCACCCCTTCCCCCTGCTCCCTTGCTTGCTCCCTTGCCCCCCCCCTTCAATTGGACTGGCCCCCCCCTTGATTGCCGGCCCCACCCCTGCCCCCCCTCAATTGCCAGCCCCCCCCTCAATTTCCGGCCCCGCCACCCCCCACTTTGTTTTCTCTTGCCGCTCTGCCACCCCCTTTGCTGCTTGGGCCCCACCCTCCCCACCTTAATTGCCACCCCCCCTACCCCCTTTTCTGCTCCAGCCCTACCCCCCCTCAATTTCTGGCAATTCCCCCCGCCCTTTTCTCTGCTGACCAATCCGGGACACCTCATGTAAAAAGGGAAATTTCTAAAAAAAATTTATATAGTCTATCATCATCATCATCATTAAAAAAAAATTCTTTGTTGCTATAGTCAATGGAGATTGCCAACGGCCATTGCCTTGTGGACATCTGACGGACCAGAAGAAGATTGCCATCAAAAATCAATGCTGTTGCTTGCGCCGTCACACGGCGGTCAGAAAACTCCTCAACCTCAATCATCTCCTGACAGCTGTCCAATCCCGCCCTTCATCTGGCCGCCATCACCTGATGACAACAATGACCACCATCAGCAGTCAAAACTGTTTTTTGCACTGGCACACTCTTGACACCAAACCCTCTGCCTTTATCCTCCTCCACACCACCAACTTGCTGGCACCCATTAGCAATTAGAGCAGTTGGCGCGGCCACTTTTCATCAATGACATGGGCTGGTCTCTTTTTTTTCTCTTCCCTCATATTTTTTTTGTTCACATTTCTTGATCTTCCTGTCATTAATTCTTGTTTTTTTCATTATTATTTTCATCATCCAAAAAAAATATATTATTTTTCAGCACTCATTTGTGCCATCTCCTTGTAAGTAGTTCACAGGGCTTCTTGCCCATAAAAGGAGGGGCTCTCACCTGCCTTTTTCCCATCATCCTATCATCATCAGCACTATAATCAATCAATAAAATCTGTGGGGCCCTTCCCCTTTATCTGAGCATCCTTATCCTGGGTATATCTATGATTTCCCCTTGATCTTTGAGCCTCCATACTCAAATTGTTGATCCATCCTCTATGACCTTATCTGTTATCACCAACCAATAGCCTTGATGGTTGAAGAATAATCCATTTGGTTGGATTCTTGAGTGTGTTATACCACTCCTTGATACCTTTTTTGACCATACTGGTCTCATAATTCTTTTTGATCATACTTCTGGAACCAGTTGGGCTTGACTGAGAGGTTTCTTTAAGCTTGAAATCTGGATTTTTAAACCTCCCTTTATTTTTTTAAAATTTGAATTCTGCCATGCTATTCTTGAGTCCCTCGAGAAGTGCTGGGTTATTCTTGTTCAAATTTGTTGCTGCTTTGCTTCTAGAGCTTCATAAAACAAATTGGTTTGTTTGGTAAAGCCACCCACAGTTATCTTGTACCCTTCAAGAACTTGATTTTGGATAGTTTGGAAGTCTCATTGAGAACCTGGAGGTTGGTTGGGATTGATTTGATCTTTCCTAATCTTCTGCTGAAAACCAGAGTTATTAGCTTGTGGGTGTTTTTCCTTACAACTTCCTTGTTCTATTGAACTCTGAACAAAATTTGACTTATTTTTTCAATTATTTTCCTGCATCATCTTTTCTCAGATAGTTTTGTTCCATTGCTACCATCTACTATCAAATTCATCCCTTTCATTGATTCCATATTTAAAAGTTTCTGGATCTTGATTCTGGTTACATTTAAATATTTTTGTAAAGCTCAGGAGGGCACCCTAAACAGCACCTTTCCCCTTCACAGAACTGCCTGCGGCTCAGCACCATTTTGATTTTTACATTGCTGCTCTGGCCCCACCCCCCCCCCCTTGATTGCCAGCCTGCCACCCCCCCACCCCCTTTTCTCCATCCCTGCCCCCCCGCTTTGTTTTCTCTTGCCACCCCCATGCCGGCTTGCTGCTCTTCTCTCCCCCTCCCTCCCTCTTGGTTGCCGCGGGGACCCCCCCCAACGCCCTCCTTCCCCACCAACCAAGCCACCCCCCCTCCCTAGATGAGGTGACAAACATAAAGAGAGGTGGAAAGCAGAGGACTTTGAAGCAAAAGGGGGATCAAATGAGGGCATTGGAAATATCTTTGGAACTTGCAGATGGGGGCATCAAAAAAAATTTTTTATGGTCTGGAAAGAAACTACAACCTTTGGATCTGTATCCTGCCATCACTTCTGAAAACCAAAAGAACAATCAAAAACCCTCACCTGCTGAGTTCAAACATGCCAAGCAGACAATAAAGCAATTCCATTTCTTCAGCAATGGCAAATTAATTTTTCTCAATAATTCTTACCACAAGGGTCTTGTTTCAATAATTGAATTTGTCCCATTTGATAAGATTTCTGACAAAGACAAGAAGAACATCAACTTTGCAAAACATTTCCTTCACCAGTCAAAAAAACTTTTCAAAACTGTTGGTCCCTCAAGATCTTGGGGTGGAAAAATGTGGGCAATTGGATGTCAAGTAAATGCACCCCTTTGATTTATATGGAAGCTATTTGAAGGAATCATCTATTCAATCTTCCCCTCAAGAGTATGCTTTTCTCAATCTTAAGGAAGAAAAAGTCTCTCAAATTTTAGGACAAATTTTTTGCAATTTGGCCAGAATTCCCTTTGAATCAAAGCATGAAATTATGAAGGAAAACTGCATCCCCTCCTTCTCATCACTCAAATTTGGTTCTTGGCCAACTCCCTTTGACCTCTCCGCATGTCACTTTCACATAGAACTATTTTTACAACTCATCTAACATTGAAAAAGGTAAGATCTCTGAGTATTCCTTTTTACTCGCAGTTCCAACCAAGAAATCTAATGGACAACTTATTGAAACTATGGATGAATATCAAGTATCAGAAGACCAATTTGTTTTTCCTGACCTGTGCTTTGGAATTAATTTCAAGCAAAAAGGTATATTCAAAATGGTTTGGGCATCCAATAAGTACAAGCACTTTACTTTTCCTGCTGTGGAGAGTGCCACTCATACAAGAATGGCAATGTCAATGCAAATCAAAAAAACCACTCAAAACACTTGCAGGGACTCGGGGAGTGGGAAAATATACTCTAGGAAAAAAACATTGATAAAAATAAAAATATTTTTTTATTGGTGGGGTTAAAAATAGTCTTAAGCATTTTTTTAATCAAAAATTTTTTTTTTTCTTTTTAAGTTTTTCATAAAAGAAAATATATTTACAGGCCCAGCATTGGAGTAATCTGCTTTAATTCATCTACTGTTCTACTGCTACCAATGTATGCCACAGCCATCAACCACTTATCTTTTTTTTCTGTTTCCAGTTGTTCCCTCTCCATTTCCAGTTGTTCTTGCTGTTTATCCTTCTCATTTTCCTCTTTTTGAAATTTGAGCTCAGCCTGTTTCAACTTCGACTCAACATCCCATTTTTGTTGATGAGCCAAAATCCTGGATTTCTGCTTTTGAAAATCGATAGCCAGTTTACAATCCTACTTCTCCTTTTCAAACTGAAGTTTTTTGGATTCAATTTGAAATTTCACTGTTTTTCAGAGGGGAATAGGAATGAGCTTTATTTGGAAAGCAAGGAGAATCCAATGGGCTTACTTGAATACTGCTTCTCCATGATTTCCTCAAAGCCCAAAAAATTTGAAGTGTTTCTCCTCTTTTGAATGCTATTGGGTTGATGTTGATGGAATTGGAGGCCTTTGGCTTTCCCTTTGCAGAGGAGGTTTGTGTGGGAACATCATTTCTCTCATTTTATGGGGATTTGGGAGGCCCCATTGGCTTGAGTTTTGGCCATTCAGGAATTGATGAGCCTGTTTTTTTACAATCTAAATCATTCAGGATTAACCAGACAGAAGAGAAAATAACTTGGTTCCTTACTTGAGCAGATTTTGATGGCAATGGTGAAACAGGAATGAAATCCTCCTCATTGGCCAAGTTCTCCAGTTCTTCCACCCCAGGAAGAGAGAAATTGAAAGAAGTAAGTGAGGGGTACAAGGTTGGGTTTGAATAATCAATCAATGCAGAATTAGATGTGATTGGAGCTGATTGTGTTTGAATATCCTCCTTGGAATTGGATGGAGGCCACTCAAAGGCAAAGGTTTCATCAAGTTCCATATTGCTAGGCTGAGCATCCCCAGCCAAGTCCTTGGCGTCAGCTGAATCAGATTGTTGGGCGTCAAAAGCAGATAGAGGGGTGATGTTGGCCTTCATTCCAAAGTTTTAATCCATTTGAATATAAAAAGGAAAAATGGAGTCCAACTTATCAACCACCAAGTTAATTCCCTTGGCTTTTTCATAGTTGGTGATACCAAAGCTGGTGGAGATTTAAATGGAGTGGGCCTTTTTTTACTTGGCTCAATAATTCTTAAATCACTCCCTCATCTGTTTGGATGACCTATCCAGCCTACCTTTTGTTTTATTGTTGAGTTCATTGGCCATCAGTAGATAACCATTGACCTTAGAGGATGGACGTTTGCCAATGCGTGTTTCATTGTTGGATCCAAAGAAAGCATTTTATTTGGACAGAATTTTCAGCCAGTTTACCAGGATTATGTTATCAGCTCTCTTGAGATGAATTGAGCCTTTGGAAGATGATGGGGGAGAATTGTTGGATGTTGAGTTCCTGGGGGATGTATGCTTTGGTCCATTAAAGTTTTGAGTAGACTTGCAGGGGGAGGATCACTGAGGGGCCATTTAAAAAGAGCAAGAGGGATGAAGGGATGAAGGGCTATGAGAGATTTTAAGTGGTGAGAGGAATGAAGTGATGAGAGGATGAGAGTGATGGAGCAAAGAGTATAGGAAGAGATGAGAGTGATGAATTTGTTGGAGTAAGAGACTGAATTAGATTTATATTTTGTAAGTACAAAGAAAGAAATAAAAATAAATAAATACAAAGAAGGAGACAATAAGGATCCAGAAAATGGAAAGATAATAACCTGAAATAAAGCCAAGCATTAGTGAGGAGGAAACAACGGTAATATTAAGTTTATGAAAAGATCACCAATCCTGAGCCTTTGGTTTAGGCTGAGTACAATAGTTGGTAGAGTTGTATAAAAAAGATCCTGAATTGATAAACCTAGATGACAGATTCAGATACTTGAGGGGTCTGGTAAAGCTTGAAGAGATGAATGGAAAGGACTTACCCAACATGGAGGACTGAAGAGCCCTGGGGCTAATCAGGATCCTCTACATGGGTGATTTATAGTCTTGAGTGCTTCACGTTTGGAGTGCAGACAGTGTGGTGATGGTTGCGCGGGACAAGCAGAGTAGACACAGTTGCAAAGAAGTAAGAGAAATAGGACATGAATAAACATGAAACAAAGAAACACAAGACATGAATAGTCATGACATAAAGAAACACAACATGACAAAATGAAAACAGAGATAGAGAAATGACAATTTCACAGCCTCCCTTGTTTTTATCTTGAGTTTATTCAAAGTTGACTAGCTTGAGGCAGGTTTCCAACTTGATTCTGGCTAGAGGTTTAGTAAGAAATTCAGCCAAATTTTCTGATGAGGACACCTTTACAAGGGTTATTTCCTTAGCTTTTATTTCTTCTCAAACAAAATGATACCACAGGTCCATATTTTTGGTCCTGAAGCCAGAGTGATTTGCTTGTTGCATTGTGATTTTGATACAACCCTCATTGTCTTCATGGATTTGGGTAGGTTCACTTAGAGAATCTTGAAATACCTTGAAAATGAAATGTTTTAGCCATTTGATCTCTTTGATGCCATTGTCCAAAGACTTGTAATCCGCTTTAGTTTTTGACAAGGAGACAGTGGGTTGCTTGCATGACTTCCAGCTGATCAGGTTACCTTTCCAGGTGACTATAATACCTGTCACTGAACATCTGGTCATTGGGAAAGTGGCCCAGTTGGAGTCAACAAAGGCGTCAAGATGTTTGTTGTTCAAGGCTTTCTTGAAAACTATTCCCTGATCAGGTTTGTTTTTAAGATAGTTGAAAACAGTCAATGCTGCATCATAGTGAACCTTGTTTGTTTTGTTGAGGAACTGAGAGAGGTAGTCAGTTTGGAAGGCAATTTCAGGTCAAGAGTTGATACTGATGTATAATAATTCCCCCACAATTTCCCTGTAGTTCAGGCCTTGGTTTTCAAATTTGCTGGCTTCTGCATCCATTGCGCTTTGAAGTTTTGCGTTTGGCTTGAAAGGGGTAGAGTGAAGTTTGTAAGCAGGAAGTGGGTATTAATCAGCCAAGTTGGAGATATACAAGTGTTGAAAGAGTTTGACTTGGTCATTGGAGACAGAGATGTTGAGTCCTAACAGAAGTGAGACTTGACCTAAGTACCTGCATTGGAATTTTGACTTGATGAGGCAAACAAAGGCACTGGGATCTTTACTAAATATGGCAATATTATCAACATGGATGTAGAGCCAGGTGTCATTATTACAGAAGACACAGTAGTCACTTGCGCTTTGAGCAAAGCCTACTTTGGAAAGCCAGGAACTCAGGGTGTTATACCAGGCTTGAGGTGCTTGCTTGAGGTCATAGAGAGCCCGGTTAAACTTGAGGTTTTTAATGGGTCAAATGGAGACTTTGTGTGGAGGAGACATAAAAATCCTTTGGATACTGGTGCATTAATAAATGCAGATTTTAAATTGATTTGGTGCAAGCTGAGATTGTTTTGGATAGCAAAGGTGATGAGAAGTTGTAAGGATTTTTTTTCTCCAGTGGGAGAGAAGGTAGAGTTGAAGTTAATTCCTTCTTCTTGCTTGAATCCTTGGACACACAATCTTGCTTTTAATTTGGTGATGTGATTATTGGAATTTTTCTTTGTCCGGAAGACCCAGACACACCCTAGTTTGGTGAAATCTTGAAATTCATTGACCTCTTCCCACACCTTGTAGCTAAAAAGATTGGATATTTCATGGTTCATGGCGGCCACCCATTCATTCTTAAACATGCAGGACAGAGCTTGGGGAAGTTTTTTTGGATCCCAATAACTGTTGTTGATCAGATAGACCAGAGGCCAATCTTGCCGGTTATGAGAAAGGATGTTGTTGGTGGAGATAATATCCAACCTGGGTTTAGCTGGAGACGTGTGAATAACAGAATCAGAGTTAGAAACAGGCATGGGCGCGGGCACAAAAGAAGTAGGAGAGACATCAGAAGATAGTATTGGCGCATTGTCAATTGGAGTGGGCTGAAGGTAATGAGGAAATAGAAGGATTTCTCAGGAAGAGGATAGAGGAGTAGAGGAGTTGGAGGAATGGGAGGCAGGAGAGGAGTGGAAAAATTCAGATTGAAGAAATTTTTCATCTGAGGTGCAGAAAATTTTCCTGGAAGAAGGATTCCATATGCAATAGGTGGAAATATCATTTGAGTAGCCAACAAAAATAACTTTGAAACTGGTCTGGTTCATCTTGGAGGTTTGCAGTTGCTTGGGAATGGGAACATAGGCTGTGGGCCAAAATGTTTGTATTCAATCATAGTTAGGTTTTTGATGATACCACATGGTGTAAGGGATTTGATCCTTGTTAGAGGAGACTGGAAAGAGGTTAAGAAGGTGGGCAGCTGTAGTGAGGGCTTCAGCCCAGAAGGAAGGGGGGAGCTGACAGTGGGAGAGGAGGCATCAAGCTTTGTCAAGGATTGTGCCGTTGTTGCATTTTGCATAGCCATTTTTTTGGGGAGTGTATGGTGGAGAGAAATGTTGGAAAATTCCCACATCCTTGCAGTAATTGGCAAGCTCCTTCCCCATGAACCTGCCCTGTTGTCTGATATGATGCAGACTACTTTAATGTTCAGTTGCCTTTTGGACCTGAAAATGAATTCTTTGATGGCTGTGGAAGCTAGATCCTTGGAAGGTAATATTGAGACCAACTTGAATCTTGTAAATTGGTTGATGATTGACAGAAAATATTTTCCACCCCCATGTGAATTGATGGAGAAAAGACCAAGTAGATCTAGGTGAAGGGCCTCAGGAAGTCAACTGACCAGTTTGAAGTGGCTGTTGAAGGGATTTCTAGTGATTTTACGGTGGAGACAGGTAGAGCAGTTGGACTTTGGAGTTGGTTTAAGTTGAGGATAGATCTTGTTAATGACTGAATGTCCGGAATGTCCTAGTTGGTTGTGAATTCTATTCAGCAAGGAATTGAAGTGTAGGCTTAGTGACTTGTAAGACTTGAAATGGATACCAAGTAGCTCTAGGAGTGAGTTTTGCGTTGAGCCAATAATGTTGAATTTATCTATGTAGATGTTGGAGCCCAAAAAACCAATTTTGTTGATTTTGGTGATGGAAGGATTCATTTTGGACAGCAATATCTGACTTCTGTTGATCTCAGGAACAAGCAGTACGTCATGGAGCTTCAGAGACCTTCCTTTGTGGTTGATGAGAACAGCCTCTCCTATTCCAGTTGGGATTAGTGGAGAATTGTCATTGCCAGTGTGTCAGCCTCCTGGATGCCAAGACCCCTGCTATCATTTAGCTACCAGAGTTGATAGAATAAATAATAAATATATTATTTAATAAATGCAGAAAAAATCCATGAAATATTTGGATTAATCTTATTGCAAGGTTAAATGGTTTGGTTATGGTTTATTGTTATAAATCAATATGAATAAATTGATTGTTAAATATTTTTATAGAGGGGCCACAATTATGTTGGGGATCTTTAGACCTCTCTTCAGGGATTTCAGTATGAAAACAAGTAGTCCTGGTTACTTTGGGCTCTTGAGTTTAAAGGATATTTTACCCAAAGATAATATGTATATAAAATACACGGTGGAGTGGCAGGGCCTTGTAGCCAAGCTGCCACGACAGAGAAAGGATAATGAAACTCACTGGTATCTTATGAAATACTTTGGGTATCTGTTTGAGACATGCACTGATGATTTAAACCTGTATACTGGGGTTATAAGGTTGTTCAGCAGTTTTAATTGATAAAAAAGAGGTTGAGGATGGATATTATTGATCAGACCTAGCCATAAATCACTTACTTATCTCTTATAAGAACTTGATTACCTTGGCACGGTGTCTGGATATAAATATAACTGGGTCTCTGGGTATCAATATCCTCTAAAGAGCTCTTTATTTATAGCTTTTGGAGTCCCAATATTGTCCTTCTGAGAGTTACAGGGGCTCAAAGGGACGGACATTGAGGCTAGAAGGGTAACTGGTGGTAGCCTTTCACGTGTTCTTGGTGCTGTAACATGGGTAGCATCTAATTCTACAGGGTATGGGAATTATTCTACTTTATAATTGATGTTTGGATGTGTGAATAACACTAATCAATCCCATTTATGTATTATTTAATTAATTATCCTTAGTAAATGTTCCCAGTAATTTAATAATTATATTAATAGACATTTCTACGGACATCTTGATGTCAGGTAAGTTCTCATTATGCATTATATATCTGGAGTAAAAGTCATGATATTGATTTTACTCCTTGTTTTTGAGTTCCAGTTGATTTACTAAAATAATTACTTAAAAATATGAGTCATGGGAATTCATGTAATATGTTTACAACATTGGTTTTCTTGGTATGTCACGGAGATATTGATGCCTAGAAATTCTTGTAAAAGTCTATTAAAGTATTTTAACATATTTTTAGAAGTTGTCATTGTCTTATTTTCGACATTTTTGGTACTTTGAATTATATTAAATAAAAAATATGTATAAGGATTATTTAAGTATTTTTATATAATATTATGTACTTTTAGAATATCTACTATTCACGGGAACATTGATTAAATATGTAGAATGTTCCCGTGTGGGTTGTAGCATGTTCACGCGGTACCTGAGCCTCTCAGGCCGCCTGTCACTCTGTCAACCCGTAGTCCCGCAGCTGCGTACTTGTCAGAGGCCTGGGGCTGCGTACACAATCTTGACGGAGTTACAGGGCTGTATCTCAGCCACGCGCGGGTGCATTGGCTGCCGCAGCTGCGTGCGGGAATTGTGACAAAACACATTTCCATCCATAACTCCCAAAATATATACAACACCTCAATTCTGACTGAATTTTAGGTGTGAAACCTAAACGTGAAAATGTGTGTGAAGTATTTAATTGACCAAAAACTCAATAGTGGAGCCGTAGTATTTTGGTCTTTTTTTCCTTAATTATTTAAAAATATAAGGAGTTGGATTTCAAGGGTGGGGTCAGTGAGTGACCCCACCTAATTTTGAGTGGAGAATCCATTTCTGTAATAATATTTATGGTTTTTCTACTCCTTCTTAGGCTAATTATATCATTATTTATTTTTATGTTATTTTTGTTACTTTTGCAGCTTGCTTTGCAATAGTAGCAAGCTGACACAGTGCCTATGGTGATTATAGGGCCAAGATGTTGGTGAAATACTCAACTTTGTTGATAATATGATGCATGGTGCCTGATTCAAGTACTGGGAGAAGGGGAGAGGTGGTGGAAAAATTGGTTTTGTTGTAGATTTGCGTGTTATAGTAAGCTTGAGGAGTGTCTGGTTGAGGAGTATCCAGAGAGTTATTGGACTCAGTAAGATAAGAGTAGCTCTTGAATCTTTCTGGACGCAAATGCGGATGGAGATACCAACACCAACTTTTGGGTTTTTCAGAAAGAGGGTTATGGTTTCCCTTAGAGCAGGGGTGCTTTGGACCAGCTTTCTTGCTCTTCACTTCAGTTTTCAGAAGGGCGGTCTAGGTGGAGTCTCCATTGTGCAAGGGAATTTGGGATCTAGACCCTTCCAGGTGAGTTACTTCCCTGAGTTTGTTGAGAACTACAGAGGGCCTTTGTAAGAGGTTGTTGTTCAGAAGTATTTAATCAACAAGGTGATAAAAATTGGCAGTCAACTTTGCCAGAATTGTATAGCTTAGTATGTCTGTGGGGACTTCCAACTGGACTATGGACAGTTTGTTCATGAGCTTTTGGAATTCTCGGATGTAGGTTGAGAGATCTCCGTTGAATTGATAGCGGATGAAATTCAATCATATTCAACCTTGATTGTTTGTTGATTGTGAGGCCTAGCAAGTTTGGATGTTGGTCCAGATGACGTTTGGTTTGGTTTGATTGGTAGGGTTGATGATGGCATCAAAAGCGGTGTCCCCAAGGTGTTTTATAATTATGTCAGCTTCCTTGTAAGCTTCTTTTGTTGCATTGCAGTAGTGGGAATAATGAGTTTGCCATCTTCAGTGTTCTCAATTTATTTCATCAGTCCACAAGGTTGTAGATTACTTTGAATACAAAGATCCCAGGAAGCGAAATTTATTTTGTTTAGGAGTGGGATATTTAACTGCTTGTTTTAGTCTTTGTTGTCTGTCATGTTTTCAAGTCTGCTTGGCTGAGGCTGAGTCAATGAATGGGACTGTAAATCTGTTGGAGTAAGAGACTGAAATGAATTTATATTTTGTAAGTTCAAAGAAATAAATACAAAGAAGGAGACAATAAGGAGCCAGGAAATGGAAAGATAAGAACCTGAAATAAAGCCAAGAAGTATTGAGGCAGAAACAACTGTAATACTAATTTTATGAAAAGTATCACCAATCTTGAGCATTTGGTTTAGGCTGATTAAGATAGTTGATAGAGTTGGATGACAAATATCCTGAATTGATTGACCTAGACAAGGGAGTCAGATAATTGTGGTGTCTGGTAAAGCTTCAGGAGATGAATGGAAAGGACTTACCCAACGTGGAGGACTGAAGAGCCCTGGGGCTAATCAGGATCCTCTAAACAGATGAGTTATAGTCTTGAGTGCTTCACGTTTGGAGTGCAGACAGCAGGGTGATGGTTGCGCAGGACAAGCAGAGTAGACACAGTTGCAAAGAAGGAAGAGAAATAGGACATGAATAGACATGAAACAAAGAAACAAAAGACATGAATAGTCATGAAATAAAGAAACACAACATGACAAGATGAATACAGAGATAAATAAATGAAAATTTCATAGAAGTGACAAGAGGGATTAAGCAATGAGAGTTAGAATGTGATTAAAGCAATAAATTGATGAGAGTGATGAAGTGATGGTGATATTGATTCAATGAGATTTAGCTGGATTTGATTAAAGCAATAAAGGGATTAGAGTGATGAAGTGATGAGAATAGTGATGAAGAGATGAATAGCATGGAATCAATTTTTTTTCAGATGAGGTTGGAGGTAGAAACTTTGGCAGGTTGGAGGTTGAAAACCAGGGGTGTATGAAGTGGACAGGCAGTGGAAGCCTTTATATACTTTACTTGAAAAAATCCGCTTATTTCCAGGTAACTCTGACATTTCTGATGTTAAATAAGTGTGTTTTTGATTTTTAATGGCGGTTTTGAAATGGTGGATGTGGTTAGAAACCCACCATTAAACAATGGTAGGTTTGCTTAACTCTGATACGCCCTATTTATTATTTTTCATATTATTTGTTATGCTTGTTACAAATTTATTTAGATTCCATCACAAATCTTGAGCTTTCTTCAAAGAACTATTTTTCATATATTTCAATAATTATTTGTGTAGTGGATGATATTTTTGTTTCTATATTTAAAAATATTTGAATTCCCAGCATAAAATAGGTATATGGGGGATTTCTTTATGTTTTTTTTTTTTTACTTTTGGTCAAAAGTTACTTATATTCCACTAGATTTATCTCACTTCTTGCAAGGAAATTCATTTTTTATCATTTTATTATCTTTCTTAAATTGGATGAAACCTATTCAAAATCTGAGGTCTGATTTGAATTAATTATAAAAAAAATAGTTATAGAATTTTTACATATGAAATTTATCCAATTAGTGTCCATATTTGAATTCTCCAAAAGATTCTACCCCAGAAAGACCCCAAAGGAGGTCTGGGGGCCTTAATTTAGCCCCCCAGTGCCTCAAATAAATTTTAAAGGCTTTTGGGGGCCAAAAAAGCCATCAAATTGTGTGTTCTCCCAGCCCAGGCACCCCTTTAAATCTTAAAAAGGCTTCAAGCCTTCCTGACTTTGGAAAGTACACCAATTGGTGCAATCATAGTAAATAAATTACTATAATAGGATCTATCAGAGTTACCAAACCTGCCATTTGTTTTGACCAAACCGCCATGTTAATGGTGGGTTTGTGAAATATACATACCCCTTAACTGCTGTATTTCAAAATGGTAGTTTTCCTGAAAAAGGTGGATTTCAAAAAGCAGAAACACATTTTATCCATCATCATCCACCACCCTCCCCTCTGCATGTTACAAGCTGAACAGCACCATCAATTCTCACCCATCCTCCTGATTCAAATCCAAGAAGCAATGGAAGAATTACCTAGATCACCTCAAGAATCATTGGAGGATATTCAAACCATCATCTTAACCTCCAACCCTCCACCAAACTCAAATTACAAAACAAATCATCCAATCACCATTTTTTTGTCCTCAACCTCTATACTCCATCTGAAACAGTCATGGCCATTCACCATTGTACCTCAATTGGCCAATAAGGCATTCAGCAAACCATTGAATGCAATTTCTAGGATAATTTATTATCTGGAATCTGAATCCAAAGAGCTAAATCATCACCACCAATCATCCCTTTATTAAGGAATGGATAGTTGATCAAAACTGATGAAATACCATCAAAAACATCCTCATAATCCAGATCTTGATAAAAGAGTAAATCAAAGGAGGAGAACTTTATTGGTGGATTTACCTTTATAAAATCCTCATTCACCAACTCACAAAAAATTATGCTCAACAAATCATGATTATCAGCATCTGGGATCCAAACCTGAGAGCTTAAAAGTTGGGGGAGACCTTCTGATTTTTCTGAGCCATCATACTCTCAATGGTTGCCTTGACCCAATGAACATCCATCCCTGGGGGTTGATGGAGGGCTTTGATTTGTTGGATCTTCAGGATGGGTAATTGAAGGTGGGTTTGAGAAGGGAAGATGAGGATCAATCATGATAATTAGTTTTGAGATCATCATCATCATCCTCTGGTCCCACAGAGACCAACACAGACCGGCTTGAGGTCTGGATGGGGGGTTGGTTTGTGAGAACTAACACTTAGTCTGGAAGGAATTACCCACAAGCACTAAGGGCCCAGATACACATGCAATCAATGAAAATACTTGAGATATATCTACATTTAAAAACTCCTGGCTAATCTGATGTGTTCTTGGGTGGGCACCAGGATGGGTGCCTCATAGTTTAATACAACTGTCATCTGAAAGAGTGGATGTGGAGGTAGTATTTTTGGAAGAGGGAGAGGAGGAGGAAATTTTTTGGAAGGGTATATGTATCTGATATTCAACCATGTTCATTAGATTTAATTATTCTCAAATAAGCAAGCTGGTGAGCTGGCCAGTAATCAGGTTTCAATACAATCCAAACTTGATACCTCCTTTGTAAAAAATAAAGAGAGGTTGGGCTCTGGTTAAATTAAAGGTAAAGAGAAATGAATGAAAGGAGCTTATAATGTCAAGCATAACGGACCTGAGATCAGGAGGAAAAGGATGCTCCAGTTGATGTTGTGAGTGAACAGATGATGAATTCCACTTGAGAGCACCATGGTTTATATAGACTAAATACATGATTGACCAACAAGTGGTTGAGTACAAAATGAATAAGGCAAAATTAACATAAGCAGTTTAAGTGACATGGCAAGTGAAATGTTATGCTTGGACAGTCTGACAATCACTACTAAGAACACAGCCTAGTTATATTTTAACCGTTATTGTAATACTTCAATAAAAAAATAATATAAATGAAATCAATCCAATCAATGATACTTCAAACTCCAGTGAAAGTCACATATATATAAACTCAAATTCTGACACACCCGCTTGACTTGCCATGGAGGAAGTTACTGTCCTAAAAAGGAATCTAACTCTTTTTCTTCAATTAACTTTTGTTCAACTAACTGCTGGAATAATTCTACATACAGGTTAGTGACTGATTAATAAGATGAGCTGAATGACTTGTATACTTCCTGAGGCATATTTGAATACAACTGCTATCTTCAAAGTATAATTTCTACTATTTGCTGGAAAATTCTTCAGTTCAAAAGTGAATGACTTGTTGGATGCATTGGATTTGTTCAAGGCTGGATTTGATTTTTTAGAACTCATAAGCAAAATTGAGTTGCTTGACTTATGGAGTTGAGTACTGGAATACATAATAGATTGATGGATGATTGATGAAAGAAAATATAGGATGGGCATGAGTGGACACCAGAAGATCTGGCCAAGGTCTTGTAGGTACGGTACTCATTGCAAAGTTGAGGGGCGTTGGACTTGCGGGGTTCAAACTTGTCGAACGAGTTGGATGGCACCTTTTTTTTCATTCCCAGCGAAATTGATGTAGGCCTTGTCAACAACGAGTAATCCGTTAAATTTTTTGTTGGATAGGATTTCTTTGATTGTTGTGATTGGGATTGTGGTTCCGGTGGGATTGCCAGGTGAGCATAGAATGATCAGTTTGATTGGTCTAGCACTGGACTGTTGAGACAATTTGAGATCGAGATGCTCTAGATCGACCGTAAAGACCCCGTTTTGTACGTTCAAGGGCACATGAATGACTCCCACATCATTGACTTTGGCACAGACTGAGTACATGCCATAGGTTGGAGGAGTGATGAGAGCCTGGTCACCAAGGCCATCGGAATCACCTGGTTTGCAAGTTATCCTAAAGATCAGATCGTGGATCTTGTCCGACCCCACACCCAGGAAGACGTTGGAGGGATCTAGTAAGGGTAGATCGGATTTGATTGAGTTACAATAACTGCACAAGTTCTGTTTGATGGGTTTCTGAGTAGGTGATGGGTATCGGTGTAAGCAGAGCGATCGGATATTCAGTTCACCGTTGTCAGGATTTGAAGCCCGTTCTGATACTGATGGATCGATGAGTTGTTGATCTATAGGGGATAAGGCCGACCCGAGTGAGTTTTTGTTTGCGTCCAATAGGATTCCACAATCGTAATCGTCTCGGGCACACCGGTAAGGCTTTAGGGAGCGTATTTTGGGTCTGGTTAAATTGTGAAGTGAGAAGTGTGAGGGTAGATGAACAGCCTCTGAGTCCATTTGTTGTTGATGGCGACTCAAGTATTTATTGATTATTATTCTCGAGCTTGTTCTGGGTTGGTGATTGGAATTGTTGTGGAGGTGAGTTAGATAATCCTGTTTAAACTCGGTCTTGGTCAATAGACTGAATCGATCGGGATGATCGTTCTTACACTTGATACAGACTGAGATGTGAAAGTGAGCGAGTTGAGGACAGGATTGGAGGTAGCTGGGGTTGAGGAACCAGATGAGGTTGATGAAAGGGCCCTCTCGTAAGCCATCGTGAGTTGATTGCTCGAGCAAGCTAGTCTTGGATCAATGAGGGGTAAGCGACTCCAGACAATCATATGGCAATAATCGGATGGGATTGAGTATGGCCACTTGTTTGGGATGTCTTGATAATCTAAACCATTGATAAACCGTTGAGGGTCCAATGAGAAGTGGGTGAGTCTCAAAGGGTCGGAGGATGATAACTCAAACTCAATGCTCGTCATCTGATGATGATGATCCCGGCTTCAGACCTGGTTCTGGTTTGCTGGGATAGAGTTTGAACCTTGGTTGAGATGATTGGATGATCTCTTGATTCTTGAGGATGATCTGATTGTTATTGGCTTCTTGCTCAGATTCCGTATTGGACTCCAACTTGCGTCTATCCTAGCCATCCTTTGACTACAATAGGCTCATCCTCATCTCACCCCCTCGCCAAAAGAGTCAAATCTCAGGATGAGGCTATTGAAGGCAAACCAGTTTAATGAAAGACAGTTGGCTCAGGTTGAGTGTAGGCTTTTAACCGTGTAAAAATAAAAAGAACTTGGGCTCTGGTTAAATTAAAGGTAAAGAGAAATTAATGAAAGGAGCTTATAACATCAAGCGTAACAGAACGGGCTCAGGAGGAAAAGGACACTCCAGTTGATGTTGTGAGTGAACAGATGATGAATTCCACTTGAGAGCACCATGGTTTATATAGACTAAATACATGATTGACCAACAAGTGGTTGAGTACAAAATGAATAAGGCAAAATTAACATAAGCAGTTTAAGTGACATGGTAAGTGAAATGTTATGCTTGGACAGTCTGACAATCACTACTAAGAACACAGCCAAGTTATATTTTAACCGTTATTTTAATACTTCAATAACAACAATAATATAAATCAAATCAATCCAATCAATGATACTTCAAACTCCAGTGAAAGTCACATATATATAAACTCAAATTCTAACAGTACGCAGCCCTGGGCCTCTGACAAGTACGGAGCTGCAGGACTAAGGGTTGACAAAGTGACAGGCGGCCTGAAAAACCTAGGTACTGCGTAAACATGCTAAAACCTACACGGGAACATTCTACATATGTAATAAATGTTCCTGTGGATAGTAGATAGCCTAAAAATACATAAACTTATACAAAAATACCTAAATAACCTTTATACATCTTTTTTATTAAATATAATTCAAAGTACCATAAATGTCAAAAAAAAGATAATGACTACTTCTAAAAATATATTGAAATACTTTAATATACTATTATGAAAATTTCTAGACATCAACATTTTTGTGACATACTTAGAAAACATATGATGTAAAAATATTACATGAATACCCATGACTTACATTTTTAAGTAATTATTTTAGTAAATCAACTGAATTTTGAAAATAAAGAGTAAAATCAATATCATGACTTTACTCCAATTATTTAATACATAATCAGAACTCACCTGACATCAGAAGATCTGTATGAATGTCTGTTGAAATCATTATTAACTTACTGGGAAAATTTACTAAGGATAATTAATTAAATAATAAATAAAAAGGACAGATTAGTGTTATTTGCATGTCCAAACATCCATTATAAAGTATAATAATTCCCATACCCTGTGGAATTACATGCTACCTGTGTTACAGAACCAAGAACACGTGACAGGCTACCACTGGTTTCCCTGCTAGCCTCATTGTTCATCCCTTTGAGCCCCTGTACCCCTCAGAAGGACAATATTGGGACTCCAAAAGCTATAAATAAAGAGCTCTTTTAAGGATATTGATACCCAGAGACCCAGTTATATTTACATCCAGACACCGTGCCAAGGTAATCAAATACTTATAAGAGATAATTAAGTGATTTATGGCTTTAGTGTGATTAATAATATCCGTCCTCAACCCTTTTTATCAAGTCAAACTGCTGAACAACCTTATAACCCCAGTATACAGGTTGAACCCATCATTGCATGTCCCAGACAGGTACCCAAAGGATTTAATAATGTTACAGTGAGTCTTATTATCCTTTCTTTGTCATGGCAGCTTGGTTACAAAGCCCTTCCACTCCACCGTGTATTTTATATACATATTATCTTTGGGCAAAATATCCTTTAAACCAAAGGTTCCAAAGTAACCAGGCCTATGTATTTTGATACTGAATTCCCTGAAGAGAGGTGTTAAAGATCCCCAATATAATTTTGGCCCCTCTATAAAAATATTTAATAATCAATTTATATATATTGATTTATAACAATAAACCATATCCAAACCAATTAACCTTGCCAGAAGCTTTATCCAAATATTTTACAGATTTTGGCTGCCTTTATTGAATAATATATTTATTATTTATTATATCACCTTGGGTAGCTAAAGGATAGCAAGGATCTTGGCATCCAGGAGGCTGAGAGATCCCTTGCCTCTGTAAACACTTAGAGCAACTGTTCATCCTTTTACTGAGAGATAGAGAATTGAGAGTAAAAGATCCTTCCAAAACCTATGATGATCCAATGTGATCCTCTGTGATCTCCCGTACTGTGATGCTCCCCCCCATCTGGGTTGAGGGTGCGGTTTAAGTAACCACCCCCCCTCAACCCTAACCTAAGTACATCCGGAAACAAGCAAGAAAAATGAAATACAACCCCTAAGCACAGAACCCTAGCCCCAACCCTATCCTTCCCATCCCACACCCCATATCCATCTGTATTGCCCGCCTGCCATTACCTCCACCCATTTTGTCCTTCTCATGACGCAGCCCTTGCACTGTGCCCAACTTGGAGCCCCCTGCGCATGTCCACATCTTCCCAACGCGCCTTTCCAGATATCCCAGATATATCCATGCCTTGATCTGCGCAATCCGCCCAATCCAATCCGTTTCACCCCGCGTCTCAAGATGTTGATCCCAATTCAACTGCTGCTGAGCCCCCAGTGCGGCTTGCTGCGGCAAAGCCGCACCCATTGCTGAGCGCAATGCCTCTGCTGAGCCCGCGGCTACTGCTGAGTGTGCAGCACACAGCCAATTCTGACTTGCGTCTATAAAAGACCACCACAGCGTCTGGAAACCCTGAGTGTGACTGTTCAGCCTTCAACCAAGAGATAGAGAGGTAGAAAATAAAGAGAGATGAGAGTAAAAGTGCCTTCTAACCCCATGTGATCCTCTGTGATCCGCTTCTTTGTCCCACATCCGGGTGAATGGTGCGCTTTAAGTAACCTTCCCCTCAACCCTAACCTAAGCACAACCAGAAGCAAGCAACTCCTTGCTTAACCAGCCTGGCAGTCCAAAGTTAAGAGCTGCAACCCGCTCATCTGTAATCTGCTCTGATTGGGTTATCCATCCTGACACCTTCAGCGGGGATTTCCAAGGGTCCTGCAACCAAGGGATCAGTTGCAGTGGTCCGTTCAGATCATGCAGCATTGCTTTGTTCCAGGGATGGACCTTTTGGGCAACTGGCTTATACTTCCCAAAATTGCGCGACACCATCCGCACACATCCCTTACCATGGTTCCTAGTAAAAACCAAACCACATGTCACGCCTTGCACTTAGGAATTATTGTCTTCATCACTTTGACATGTCCTCTCCTCAGTACCATCTACCTCAGTCTATAAGCGTGACAAAAATCAAGCACAACATCAATGGTGCAATCCGCTACTTCCTCTGGCTTGCCTTGACCTTCTAATCTTGGCAACCAAATCAGTATATACTTGGAAACTTTGCGGTTAACTCCATACCAGTCGGCCATCCATTACAAGATCCAATCTCCTTCCCTGGCCCATCAACAGCCTTGGACTTCCATCTTTGGTCACGCACTGTTTGTTAGTTTGCATCTACGTCTAACTAAGCCATCATTACTGTACAGTTTGCAACTGGACTAGTCCCTACCCTGCATACACTATTACATCTCACTTGTATTACCTTCAACATCATTCGCTCCTGTCCCAATTCATCATACATTTGTACGCTCAGATTCTATTGTCTTGCACTTACGCCATGGCCTTGGATATGATTGTACTATTGCTTTATTTCCTATCCCGTTCCTGTCACTCATTGCCTCACCGCCTTCAACTGTAGTTAGCTCCCCACCAGTTTATATCTAGTCACTTTGGATTACCTTATAAGGGCTAACCCCTTTCCTGATGATTGTCTCCTCACTCAGTTAATTTCATACGTTCTTGCATTTTGCTACAACCTAGTTATCACATTGGACTCAGGTTGAGTTTCCTTCCTCAGAACACACTCCATTCCCCTTGCCGTTTGTCAAGTGGCATCACTAAGTTTGCACTTTGCAACTGAGCCTTGCTATTTGCACCTGCCCTTGCACTCAGCATTCCTCTGCGCTCACAATCATCTGATAATTGACCTATAGAACGTGGGGTGGTTGTGTGACACCACAGCTTTTGCCTTTTCTCACAAGCGTGGAAAAATGATAGTGTTTTTTTGAAGTACCTCCCAGAAATGCACACTGAGGAAAGGAACTTACTTCCAGTGCTTCCTCCCTTCTTCCCACCTGCTCCTCACTGGTAAACCGCCCGCACAAAGCCAGAGCTTGCTCCATGCGGTAACCTTGGCCAACTAGTCAAAATCTGCCTCCGGACCACCCTTGCAAACCAACTCTGCACCGGGGTCCTCCTCCTCATCTCTTGCCAAATCCCGCATCCACTTCCCCAACCCCTGATTGCAGATCTTGGTTTTGAATTGCCCACCGGAAAAATCTTTGGGCCGTTAACGCTTCTGTCCCCGCCTCTGGATCAAACCTCATTTGGGCTTGGAACCCAAAAATGAATTGCCATCCTAAAATAGCCTCCCTGCAATCAACAAATAGAAAAGAAAGTGGTTTACGGACCCTTGCAACCTCAACCTCTTCCTCCTCCACAAACCCATCCACGCAACACTCCCTGCCATTAAGCGCACAAAGCCCCATTGCGCATTTCCGCCAAACCAATCCCATTTCAACAACCAATCTAGAAAACCAATCTAGACAGAAGGAGGTTCACCATAGAACCACTACCCACCAGCACCCACACTAGTCAAAATCCACCTCCGGACCACCCTTGCAAACCAACCCTGCACCGGGGTCCTCCTCCTTCTCTCTTGCCAAATCCAGCATCCACTTCCTCAACCCCTGATTGCAGATCTTGGTTTTGAATTGCGCACCAGAAAAATCTTCCACCATTAACGCTTCCATCCCCGCCTCTGGATCAAACCTCATTTGGGCTTGGAACCCAAAAATGAATTGCCGTCCTAAAATAGCCTCCCTGCAATCAACCAATAGAAAAGAAAGTGGTTTACAGACCCTTGCAACCTCAACCTCTTCCTCCTCCACAAACCCATCCACGCAAAACTCCCCGCCATTAAGGGCACAAAGCCCCATTGCACATTTCCGCCAAATCAATACCATTTCATCAACCAATCTAGACGGAAGGAGGTTCACCATAGAACCGCTATCCCCCAGCGCCCAAACCTTCCTTCCAGAAATCTTCATTGAAACGTAATCCAGTGGAAATGAAACTGGTTTCATCCCTGCTAGCTTGCGCTCCGCGTCATCCCAAGCCAAGTTCACCCGCTGCACCGTTGGAGGGATTGTATTGTGTCCGCAATCCTTCAGCGCTTGAACCATCTCATCCACTACCACCAGCAACACTGCTGCCAACTACTTAAAGGTCAAGGGAATAGTTGCTTCATTCCCCATTGCCCTGCGCATGATTTCCACCACCTTCTTCTTCCCTGCTGGATTCACCAGCTGTCCATCCGTTTCTGGAACGTGCGCAATCGGCCTAGGAGCTGCCAGAAGTACCCATTCCTTGGCATCCACATCCATCCTTTCCACCGCCCCCAACTCCTCCATTGCTAACACCCTCAATTCTGCTTCCACACGCGGTGGCTGCCATACCTCAGGACACATGACAATCCCCAGCAAAGCTTGAGAAGTTACCTCCAATCCCTCCCTTGTGCGCGCACTTGCTCCATGACAGTTGGATTTCCAGGTTCAGAGAGATTTGCTTGCCCTTTGGAAACATGAATCCCATTCCCACCAGTTGAACCAATCCCGCCTTGAGGTCCTTTGTCATGTTATCACACCCCAACCGCCAATTCCCCTTATCCCCGCAGTAATTGCATAATGGCAACACAGGTGGATTTGACAACAGAAGCGGTCCCCCAAGGTGAGGAGGCGGATTGCGCAGCCTGGACAACATTTGACTCAGAAAGATCCATAAATCCTTCATCAATTCTGTCATCTTGCTAACCTCCGGGCTTGTTGTTGGTGGTGTTGCTGGAGTGCGTTCTGTTTTTGAGGGTCCTGCAACCGGAGCTTGCGTTGGTGCTGCCAGAGTGTGGGAAGCGGACTTCTTTGGCCCCATTGGGAACAACATTGCCGTTTCCTCCATCAGTTCCTCCAAAACCAGCTTGCTTTCCACCGTGGTACAAATGACAAGGATGTCTGGAAGAAGCACAATACTCCCCTCCAATGACCTCTTCACCAAGTTGTTGTTTTACAAGTGCCCCTGCACTTGCTCGCAGAGTAGGGGACTGAGTCCTCTCAAAAATTCCCTCTTCATTGCGCCTTTATTCCCCAATATCACCTTGTTATTTTCCAGGTAGCAATAGATCCAATCAAACATTGCTACATAATCCCCCAATTGCGCTCAAGTCTGGACTCCACCATTTGCACTTCCTTCCGCCGCAGCTTGCTCAAATTTTCTTTCCCAAAACCAAGGTTTGTGCCTTCCCCACCACACCAAGATTTCTGCCTTCAGTTTTGGCCAATCAAGTTCATTAAACCCCTCCATCTCCTCCACATTTCAAAGCTTCTCTTTGTCCGTGATGAAGAGGACAACAAGCCAAGCCCTATTCAAAACCATTGCACCTTCTGCGTCAGCAATTCCTTTGTATTGCGCAAAGAGTTGCTCAATGTCCTCAGTGTTTAACTGGATGTGAGGATAGTCCCGCGGCTGGATGAAAATGGGCTTGTGATTGGCGCCATTGTTGGAACAAGGGACAACGTATCCCGCCCCTGATGAGGGTTGCTTCCAAGAACCCAGAGGAGGAGGCGGAGGAAGGGGTGTGGGGGTAATTTTAGATGACCCACAACAGCCAATGGATGGTACTGGGACATTGTGCTTGTTAGTTTCAAGAGACAAGGAAAAAAAGATTACTTCCCCACAAGACCCCCAGATGTGGAATTCAGAAGAGGAATTCTCCTTTAATTGTTCCCAAGTTCAGAAGTTATTGATTCCTTGGGTCTGTAAACCCTGAGTGCAATTGTTCACCCTTTGACTGAGAGATAGAGAATTGAGAGTAAAGATCCTTCCAGAACCTATGACAACAAATGTGATCCTTTGTTATCCAATCCTCTGATCCTCCAACCAGGTTGAGGGTGTGGCTTAAGTAACCTCCCCCTCAACCCTAACCTAAGTACAACCAGAAACAAGCAAGAATAATGAGATACAAGCCCTAAGAACAGAACCCTAGCCTCAACCCTAACCTTCCCATCCCATAATCCACAACCCATATCCCATATCCATCTGTATTTCCCGCCTGCCATTATGTCCACCCAGTTTGTCCTTTTCATGACGCGGCCTTGCGCTGCGTCCAACTCAAAGCACCCTGCGCATGTCCACATCTGCCCAACGCCCATTCCAGATATCCAAGATATATCCGCAAAATCCAATTGGCATCTTGCAATGCACAATTGGCCCACAATCCGTCAAATCCAATCCAATCCATCCCATGTCTCCAGATGCTGAGCCAAATTTGACTGCTTCTGAGCCCGCAGCGTGACTTGCTGCGGCAAAGCCGCACCCATTGCTTAGTGCGCTACCCCTGCTGAGCCCACCACTACTTCTGAGCCCGCCACTTCTTCTGAGCATGCAGCACACAGCGAATTCCGCCTTGCATCTATAAAAGACCACCACAATGCTTTCCTAGTTCCCTGAATCATCTGTTGGAAAATCTTCATGCGTTTTAATTCAGAATTTGGGGCTTGTCCTTGCATAAGCGGACCCAGAGTTGTGCCGTGCCTTTAACTCAAAGAAACTCATATCCTATCCAGCAATAGTCCTAAAAGCTAATCAAGAGAGAAGGAAATAAGAAAACAAACATTCTGGGGTGTCTAGTTGTTCTGGCTGTGAACCAGCTAGAGCACCCCCTCACCAAATCCAATCATATCCACTATTCATCCATTGTTCCCCCCAAGCTTGAATTCTGTACCCAGCGGTCTGCAATTGTTCACTCCACTGGACGCGAACTGCGCATGGGGGCTTGTCCTTGGAAGAAGGATCCACGTCATTGTCCCCTTTGCTATCTGAAACAGCCGTAAGTCTTCCAGCAACCGCATGTCCGGCGCTTCTTCCCCACTTCCCACATGCTCCTTGCTATTCAAGTGCCCGCAAAAAGGTGGAGCTTGCTTGTTGTGGTCACCTTGGCCAACTAGTCAAAAACCACCTCCGGCCCACCCTTGAAAACCAACTCCATGCCAAGGTCCTCCTCCTCCTCTCTTTCCGAATCCTGCATCCCCTTCCACAACCCCTCATCAAAAATTGTGGTTTTGAATAGCCAACCGGATAAATCTTCCACCATAAACCCTTCTTTCCCCGCCTCTGGATCAAACATCATATGCGCTTGGAACCCAAACATGAATGGCCATCCTAAAATAGTCTCCCTGCAATCAACAAATAGAAAAGAAAGTAGTTTATGGACCCTTGCAACCTCAAACTCTTCTGCCTCCACAACCCCATCCATGCAACACGCCCCACCGTTAAGCACTCAAAGCCCCATTGTGCATTTCCGCTAAACCAATCCCAATTCATCAACCAATCTAGATGGAAGGAGATTCACCGTAGAACTGCTATCCACCAGTGCCCACACCTTCCTTCCAGCAATCTTGATTGGAGCGTAAGCAAGTGAGTTTTAAACCAATTACATCCCCACTAGCTTGCCCTTGGCATCATCCCAAGCCAAGTTCACCCGCTGCACCATTGGAGGGATCCTATTGTGCCTGCAATCCTTCAGCACTTGAACCATCTGATCTACTACCACCAGCAACACCGCCGCAAACTCCTTCAACGTCAAGGGAATATTTTTTTCCTATTAAATCACTCTGCACACAATTTCCATGCCTTCTTCTTCCCCACCAGATTCACCAGCCGTCCATCTGTTTCCGCAAAGCGCACAATTGGCTTAGGAGCTGCCGGCGGTATCCGTTCCTTGGTGTCCACATCCATCCTTTCCACTGCATCCAGCTCCTCCATTGCTAATACCCTCACTTCTGCTTCCACGCGCGGTGGTTTCATACCCTGGGACCAGTGACAATCCCCAGCAAAGCTTGAGCAGTTACCACCGTTTCCTGTCCTCATGCACACGCTTGCTCCATGGCGGTTGGATTCCCAGGTTCCATGGAGATCCACTTGCCCGTTGGGAACATGAATCCCATTCCCACCGGTTGAACCAATCCTGCCTTGAGGTCCTTTGTCATCTTATTGCACCCTGACTGCCAATGCCCGCTGTCCCCACAATAATTGAATAACCGCGGCGCAGGCAGGTTTGACAGGGAAGCAGTCCCCCAATGTGAGGAGGCGGATTGCAAGGCCCTGAAAAAAGTCAATTCAGGAAGATCCGTAAATCCTTCATCAATTCCATCAAATTTCTAATCTCTGGCCTTGTCATTGGTGGTGTTGCTGGAGCCTGTTCCGTTTTCAAGGGGCCTGCAACCAGAGCTTTTGTTGGTGCTGCCAGAGTATGGGAAGTGGAATTCTTTGACCACATCAGGAATTATCTTCCCATGTCCTCCATCAGTTCCTCCAAGTCCAACTTGCTTTCCACCGCCCAACGGATGATAAGGATGTCTGGAAGCCGCCAATACTCCCCTCCAACAACCTCTTTACCAAGTTGTTGTTGTACAAGTGCCGCTGCATCCACCTGCGGAGTTGGGGACCAAGTCCTCCCAAAAACACCCTCTTCATTTCTCCTGTCTGCACCAATATCACCTTGTTCTTTGCCAGGTAGCAATTGATACAGTCAAACATTGCTACATACTCCCCCAATTGTGTCCGCGTCCGGACTCTACCATTTGCACTTGCTCAAAATTGCTTTCCCAAAACCAAGGTTTGCGCCTTCCCCACTGTGCCAATATTTCTGCCTTCAGTTTTTGCCAATCAAGTTCCTTGTACCCTTCCATCTTTTCCACATCCCAAATCTTCTCTTTGTCTGTAATGAAGAGGACAACAAGACAAGCCTTATCCAAACCCGTTGCACCTTCCGCATTGTTGATTCCTTTGTATTGCGCAAGGAATTTCTCAACATCCTCAGTGTTGAACCAAATGTGTGGATTGTCCCGCGGCCTGATGCGGACGGGCTTTTTATCACCGCAGTTGTCAGAGCAAGGGACACTGTATCCCGCCCCTCATGAGGGTTGCTTCCAAGAACCCGGAGGAGGAGGAAGAGGAGTGGGGGTTGGGTTAGCCAACCCCAAGATGATAAATGGGAGGTATTGGGACATCACATTTGTTAGTTTTGAGAGACAAGGAACAAAAGGTTTCTTCCCAACCAGACCCCCAGATGTGGAATTCAGAAGAGGACTTCTCCAAAAATGTTTCCCAAGTTTGGAATTTATTGATCCCTTGCGTCTGTAAACCCTGAGTGTGACTTTTCACCCTTCAACCAAGAGATAGAGAGGTAGAGAATAAAGAGAGATGAGATTAAAAGTGCCTTCCAACCCAATGTGATCCTCTTTGATCCAATCCCCCCCCCCTCCTCCTCCATGCGGATTGAGGGTGCAGTTTAAGTAACCTCCCCCTCAACCCTAACCTAATTACAATCAGAAGCAAGCAAAAATAATGAAATACAACAGCTAAGTGCAGAACCCTAGCCCCAATCCTATCCTTCCATCCCATGAACCAAATCCCATATCCCATACCCCATATTCCATCCATATTGCCTGCCTGCCATTACTTCCACCCGGTTGTCCTTCTCATGACACAGCCCTTGCGCCACACCCAACTTGAAGCCCCCCCTGCATGTCCCCATCCACCCAACGCGCCATTGCAGATATCCAAGGTACATCTGTGCGTCTTGCAACGCGCAATACGTTCAATCCAATCCAATCCACCCTGCTTCTCTGGATGGCAAGCCCAACTTGACTTCTGCTGAGTCCGCAGTGCAGCTTGCTGCGGCAAGGCAGCATCCATTGCTGAGCCCGCTGCTAATGCTGAGCGTGCAGCGCGCAGCCTATTCCAACGTGTGTCCATAAAAGACCAACACAGCGGAAGGTGGTAGCAGCTCACGTGAAGAAGTTCCATGTGCGGGGAACTATGGATTTTGACAAAACAGCAGGTTAGGGAGATGTAAATCAAGAAATGGTCAACCTAAGTGAGATGGCTGCAGAGGAGAGGGAATATTTGGAGGAGGAGTCCTTGGAGAATTGAATGTTGGGGTCAACTTCAAGTTGTGGGGAGAAGGGGAAGCTCAGATTACTGGAGCAGCGTGGAGGGTCTAGTCTTAGAGGCCTTTGTCTGGGGTGGTCCAGGTCCCTTAGGAGATATTCATTTTCAGAGTTTGGAGTCTTTTTCTTTGTCTCAGTTTTATTTTTCTCATTCTCATATTTAGAGGGGTTCTCACTAGGGGTTTGCGGAGTTTCTTTTTGTTTTTCTCATTTTGTAGGATGGTGCGGGGAACCAAGAGGATTCCTTTATGGGGCGGGCCAGGCATAATATTTTTTTATTTAGCTATTTACAAGATTTAGAAGGAGAGCGGCAATGATTCAAGAGGAGGGAGAAATATATGGAAGGAAGATGATGCTGCGGAGCTCAACACCAGCACAATGATGCTTGCGGAGGAGCTTGCAAAGCTCTGTGGCTGGGATCCCAACCAAACATTGGAGGATGACCAGTAATTGCTCATCCAATTCGCAGAGGTACTGGTCAATTTTGGCTTCCTCAATTCCTTGGCTTCCTTCTTTGTTGTTGCTTTGGATGGCCGCGTGGTATCGAGAGATCAGGAAGAATTGGGTCCACCTAGAAGGGCATGAGTTGGAGTTCTCTGATAAGATCCAAGGAGACAAGCAACACCAAGATCTTTGGACTGGCAATGGAGGTGACAGTGGTCCAGCGTGAGGCGCGGGAGCTGTGTGAGAATGGCAAGGGGTCAGTAAAAAAAGAAAAAAAAATCATGAGGTACGGGTGGTGAATTGGAGCTAATTGCAATGACCAAACGCAGGGACTCATTCTCCACATGAGGTGTTGTGGTTGGAGGAGACAGGGTTGGAGTGGGTGATGGCGGGTGGAATAGCAGGACATTGGGCACTGTTGGCCAGGGTATTGGAGGCGTTGCTACTTGGACAAAGACAGGGGCTGTGTTGGGCCTGCATGTTACTTGGCTGAGTCCAAAATTCAGGTTATGGTGTTGGCCCCAGGCTTGGGTAGCATCTCCCCAGGCGGAAGTAGTAGGGAAGTCCGCGCTTCAAGGAAGGGGGGAAAGTTGGTCCATTTCCTCTGCAAAAGGCAACAATGAGGTGGCATGGTCCAGCTCTGGAGTCCAATCTTTGGTCTTGATTGATTTTTCATCATTTACCACAAAGTTCACCATTGGTCTGCGACGGCGGCATTTGCAACGGGGTCTGGTAGAAGTGCAAGGATGGGGCATAGGGCAAGTCCCCAAGGATCCAGGGGTTGAAGCAAAAAACAAGCACCTGCTGTGGCCTAGAAAACAGGCGTTGCAGGATGGGCAACCGGCAGTTTAGGTACACATTCTGCGCATCTTTGCGCAGTATTTTTATGTTTCCATGGCAGGATTATGTATTTCTTTGGAGATTGGAGGGTGTTAGGAGTTGGGGTTCAAAGGGTTTTGGCGGAAGTTCTGGATGTTTTGGAGTGCGGTGTAGAGACTCCTGTGGGATTATATAAATAAAGTAGCAAATAGCTTGCTGGCAGTCCTTGAAGGGGAATTTAGTGTTACTTCTACTCCTTTGGAGTATTAGTATATACTAAGAGTGGTTTTGAATTGCCTGCCCTTCTAGTACTATAGTAAGTCTGTACAATAATTTATTTAAATTAATGGCTGTTTTCTTTGAGACTTAATATAGTTCTCAGATCAGACCTAGATTAGTTATTAATTGTTATTGGTAGGGTGTTGTTTAAGAATGGACCAGATGTATTGGGTTATTGGTTATTTATTGATCAGATATGTTTGATTTTAACTAATACCCTAATATTAAAGGGTTCAAGGGTTTATCAAAGGGTTGGTTCAGGGGAGGACCCAAGGATGGTTTTACCAACAGGGTGCTGGGTAGAGAAAAGGTTGGTGGTTTCTTTTTGTTGTGCTCTCTTTCTTTTTAAGGGATATTTATTGATTAAGGGGTGGTTTTTCTTTAATATGGAGCTGAATATTTAGGTCACAGAGGAACCCGTATTCAAGCACCTTGTGGGTGATTTAATTGGTTAAATATGGGTAATAACTTGGTTTCTGATTTCTTGTTTCCTTTTATAACTGACTCACTACTAATATTTATCTGGGTAGGTACAAAAGATGGATGGGCCAAGAGGGCCTTTTAGGTTGGTGAGTGCTAGTGTCACGCCTCACACTTAGGAATTATTGTCTTCATCACTCTGACATGTCCTCTCCTCAGTACCATCTACCTCAGTCTATAAGCGTGACACAAATAAAGCACAAAATCAATGGTGCAATCGGCTACTTCCTCTGGCTCGCGTTGACCTTCCAATCTTGGCGACTAACTAAGTATATACTTGCAAACTTTGCGGTTAACTCCATACTGGTTGGCCATCCATTACAAGATCTAATCTCCTTCCCTGGCCAATTGACAGCCTTGGACTTCCATCTTTGGTCACGCACTGTTTGTTAGTTTGCATCTACGTCTAACAAAGCCATCATTACTTTAAAGTTTGCAATTGGACTAGTCCCTATCCTCCATACACTATTACTTCTCACTTGTATTACCTTCAAAGTCATTTGCTCCTTTCCCAATTTATCATACATTTGTACGCTCAGATTCTATTGTCTTGCACTTACGCCATGGCCTTGGATATGATTTTACTATTGCTTTATTTCCTATCCCGTTCCTGTCACTCATTGGCTCACCGCCTTCAACTGTAGTTAGCTCCCCACCAGGTTGTATCTAGTCACTCCGGATTACCTTATGAGGGCTACCCCCTTGCCTGATTATTGTCTCCTCAGTTGGTTAATTTCATACGTTCTCACATTTTGCTACAACCTAGTTATCACATTGGACTCAGGTTGAGTTTCCCTCCTTGGAACACACTCCATTCCTCTCCCCGTTTGTCAAGTGGCACCACTAAGTTTGCACTTTGCAACTGAGTCTTGCTATTCCCACTTGCCCTTGCACTCAGCATTCCTCCGCGCTCACAATCATCTAAGAATTGCCCTATAGTACGTGGGGTGGTCGTGTGACAGTAGATTGACTAACTCAACTCATCTATTGTAGCTGGCCAACCTATAGTAGACTTCTTCTTCTCAATGTCACTTCCTTGCTCAACCGGGAACGCTTCCCTCGCCCCTTACAATGATGATATCCATTGGGTAGGGAGAACCAGCGCTCCTTGGGCCCAACCACCCTTAGATCCCATTCCTTCTTCTAAATTGCCATCTGTTGAGACCCTCGATGATCCTCAGACTCCTCCACGGGATGTTCCAACGGACCCTCTCACGGCATTCACAGATTCCAACCATTCTTCTGATGAAACCTCAACTCGTGGTAGACCAGGGGTTTGCACTACTGCTCCTGAGCCCAATGCTTTGACCCTGCTTTTGACATTGATCCAGGCCCTCACTCATGGTGCCCTGCGATCTAGTCCGAGTACTCCTAGCTTTTGCACCCCCGGCATGAAGCAACCCAATCACTTTAGGGGAGAACACCCTCATAAGCTTAGATCCTACCTCCAGTCTTGTAAAATCATCTTTTCAAACAACTCCAACAATTTCCCTTCCAATATTCATAAAGTTATGTATGCTTCATCCTTCTTAGGAGGTAGAGCCTTGCAGTGGTTTGAACTGTACCTCAAACTTTTGTCCAGCAACAGTCCCATGTTTATTCTCAACAACTGGGACAGGTTCAAGCAACAACTATTCACCCTGTTTGGCGACCCCAATGAAGTTTGAAACACCAAATACAAACTTAATAGTCTAGTTATGAAGGAAAATAGTAGAGCCTCCGCTTATATTTCTCACTTTAAAACCTTTCAGTCTTGCATCCAGTGGAACAAGGCTGCTCTTCTATTCCATTTCCAAAAGGGTCTACCGGAACGCTTAATTGAAAAGCTTGCAGTTGGGGGTCATAAGACAACCTTGCTTCAGCAGCTAATCAATCAAGTGATTGAGCTTGATAATGGCTATCACAACAACAATTGCTCTTGGAAAAATGACCATGGACCGTCCACCTCAGCTCCGAGGGTGGACAACTCCTCAAAGCAAAAAGCGAGGAACCCAAAACCATCCAAACCAACCCCAACTTCAAACTCCAACTCAAAAGGGAAAACAGTCACCAAAACTCCAAAGTTCTTGGAAAAAGAAACCAGGATGCTACGGAAAAAGGAACCGCTACAGAGGGAGAAGAATGGACTGTGTATGTATTGTGGAGGAAAAAATGATGTTGACAGTTGTGCGAAGCAGTTAGTGCGTGAAGCGGCTAAGCAGTCAAAAATTAGCTTGTAGTTTTTCTGATACTCACAAGGAAAGCTACACATTGTCTAAATCACCGCAAGTAAATCTTTGCACTTGCGAGTGACTAGGTGCTCCTAGTTCAAGATTTATCCTATTCCATTCCAAAAACACCCCTTATCAAGTCTTACTTGACTCCCGCACTAATGTTTCCTTCATCAGTGAATCTTTTGCCACTTCCAAAAATCTTACGCCTTCCGAGATAGATAAATTTCCTATCTATTTAGTAAGTAGTGCGACTGAACCGTCTTATTGGGTCTCCCAAAAGGCAAAATGGACCTTTGCATTCTCCAATTTCCCCATCTTTGAATGGGATTTATTTGTCTTGGCTATACCCGGAATGGATGATACCATTCTAGGCCATGATTTCCTAGTTTACTCAAATCCAGATGTGAATTGGCAAGAAGGAGTAATTAACCTTCAAACCTTGCACCCTTAGAATGCTAATATTTCCGTCAAACAGGAATTAAACAGCCTACCTGACACTGCCATTGAGTTGGATGACACTTTTCCGCCAGGAGATTTGCAATATCCTGACCTCCATTCCCAAGTTCCCTCTTCAGACTTAGGAGTCATCGCTTACCTATCCAGCTTACCTCTTTCCTGTTCATTTGAAGAGAAACAGAAACCAACCAAACGGTGTATCTTGAGCTCCCTAATCCTCTCGCACCATGCGAGCACCTCAAACCCAGTGCTCAAAGATGACAAGATTGAAGATTTAGAAATCATTTGAGAGTCTTTACCTTCAGTTTATCATGACTTTGCTGACGTATTATCAGCTGCAAGAGCAGATAAACTGCTTCCATCCCGTTCTTACGATCACAAGATCAAACTTACTGGCCCACCTCTGGCACCAGGACCAGTTTACTCTCTCTTGACGCAAGAATCAATTGCGCTTCAAGACTTCATTGCGGAAAATGTAGCAAAAGGATTTCTTTGACCAAGCAATTTGAATAAGGGTTCACCTGTCCTATTTGTTCCAAAAAAGGACGGTGGACTTTGCCTTTGTGTTGACTACAGGAAACTGAACCAGGTAACCTGGAAGAATGCCTATCCAGTACCACCTATGTCACATCTCCTCACCCTCTTCCATGGAGCTGCTTATTTCTTGAAGTTAGACCTTCAAGGTGCCTATAACCTAATTTGCATTATGAAAGTTCATGATTATTTGACTTCAATGAGAACCGGATTGGCAGTTATGAGTATACCGTCATGCCTTTTGGCCTCTGTAACACTCCTTCCACTTTTCAACATTTTGTCAACAACATTTTCTCTGATCTTGTGGGTAAATACCTCTTGGTATATCTAGATGATATACTATTCTACTTGAGGAACGTCAAAGATCACATTGCACATGTGCAAGAGGCGCTGCAGCAACTTTGCAAGCATGACCTGTTTGCAAAAGCCTCTAAGTGCAAATTCCATTCCTCTTCCCTTTGGTTTCTAGGTGTTGTAGTCTTGCAGAAAGGACCATTGATGGACCCAGCCAAAAGCAAACGCATATTGGACTGGCCCCCACCTTCTTCCGTTTAATCCATTCAAGTTTTCCTTGGTTTCAGTAATTTTTATAGGAGGTTCATTGAGCGTTACGCCAAGAAAAACGTGAATCTTACTAACCTTCTTCAAATAGACACTCCTTTTTTTTTTACCAAACAAGCTTCTTTGGAGTTTGAAGCTCTGAAGAAAGCGTTCACCACTGCTGTGATACTTGCTCACTTCAACAAACTGGCTTGCACTATTGTTGAAACAGACGCAAGCAACTATGCGATTGTAGGAGTAATCTTGCAGTTCTCTTCCTCCACTTCTCTCTTTCACCCCGTAGCTTTCAAGTCTTGCAAGTTGCTTGCTGCGGAGCTTTACTATGATCTTTATGGCAAGGAACTTCTTGCAATTTTTTATTGCTTAAAGAAATGGCTTTCATACCTTTTGAGCCTTAGAGAATCCTTTGAGGTTTTAACTGATCATAATTCTTTAAAGTATTTCATGAGCTCAAAAGTCCTCACACGTAGACAGGCACAATGGGCCAAATACCTCTCCAAGTTCCACTTTACAATCATGTACCTCCCTGGGTAACGAGCGGTAGTCCCTGATGCTTTATCACGTTGGGACAACATTTACCCAGGGGGGGGAGCACCTTTGCCAAAAACAAACCTGAAAACGTTAGGACACTCTTCTCAAACCAATCTGCCCAACTAAGTTCAATCATTGCTCACTTACCTGATTTGGCTTCCGAACTCCAACAAGCTCAACGCGTCAATCCCAAGTGCATCAAACTTTGCAAAAGTGCAAAATTATTAGATAGTAGTTACAGTATTGATGATAATGACTACTTAGTCTATGATAATTGTATAGTAGTACCAGATAATTCTTGCATTAAGTTAGATATCTTGGAGTCACGGCACAATTCTCTGCTTGCTGGTCATCATGGGCAAGATAAAACCTACCAATTTATTGCACAAGACTTCTACTGGCCTGGTATGACCAAAGAAGTAAAAGACTATGTTAGCGCGTGCTATGATTGCAATTGTAACAAGTCCTCAAAACACCCAAAGTATGGGCTTCTCCAGCCACTTCCAATTCCGCCTCATCCTTGGCACTTGCTTTCTATGGATTTCATCTCTCAATTACCTTCTTCTAGTGGATATGATGCTATTCTAGTAGTAGTAGATCACTTCTCAAAGATGGCTTTATTTCTGTGCAGTAATGTGATGGCCTCTTCAGAAGACTTAGCTAACTTGTTCATAGAATATGTATTTTCAAAACATGGTCTCCCTGATAATATTGTTAGTGATTGTGGATCTCTGTTTGTCTCAAGCTTCTGGACCTCCGTATGCCAACATTTGAAGATCACTTGCAATTAATCAATGGCGTACCACCCGGAAACGGATGGGAAAACCGAGCAAGTTAATCAGATTCTTAAACAATATCTTTGAATGTATGTTGCCTATCAACAAGACGACTGGTCGCAATGGCTCCCACCAGCCGAGTTTGCCTACAACAACTCCACTCATTCCTCCACCAAACAGTCGCCCTTCCAAACTCTTTATGGTAGAAACCCAACTTTCTCTTCCCTACACATAGCACCTTCTCAACCTGCTACCAATTACTTTGAACAAATTCAATCCCTTCAATCGCAACTTCAAACCAACCTCAAAGAATCAAACCAGCGCTATAAGGAGCAAGCAGACCAATCTTGAACTATGGCTCCAACCTTTGCGGTAGGAGATAAAGTGTGGCTTGATGCTTGCAATATTTGCAGTACTCCCCAACCCACAAACTCTCCAAAAGAAAGCTTGGCCCCTTTAAAGTAGAATCAGTCATCTCCCCTAACGCCTTTAAACTTACCTTACCTGCAAAATGGAAAGGTATCCACCTGGTTTTTCATGTGTCTCTCCTAGAGCCAGCTTGAGAACTATACTTGGGCAAGACTCATCCCCCTCCCGAACCGGTCACTGTCCTTGATCATCAGGAGTGGGAAGTAAGCCCTATTCTGGATTCCAGGTTACGCAAAGGAAAACTTCAATACCTCGTTGAATGGTCTGGCTTCCAGTCCAACAAAGATCGCACCTTGTGGGAACCAGCCCATCACCTTTGCAACTCTCCAAATCTGATTCAAGATTTCCATGCAAGCTACCCTTGCAAACCTTGACAATGATGATTCCATCCCATCCAATCCCATTTCATTCCACATTCCATCCCATCCAATCCCATTCCATTCCACATTCCATCTCATCCAATCCCATTCCGTTCCATCTCACAATTCCATCAATCAACCCCTTCATATCACCGTGTAATTCCTTCTTCTCATCCCCCTCTCATTCCTACCAAATAAAATTCCATTCATTATACAAAAAACAAAATTACAATTAATAATTAAATATATATATATATATATATATATAATAAAAGTTACAAAGTCTCTTTCACTTCTTTCTCTGCATCTTCCAGATTAGCAGTCAACTCCGCAACCATGGATTGAAAGGTATCCAGGTCTTTATCATTTATCAGTGAGGAAATCCTTTGAAGAACCAGCACCTCTGTTACGATGTGCCTCTTGAATATCTCCTTGCACCTTAAAATTTGAGTTTGCTTTGGCCAAGCATTCCATCCACCTTCCTCCAAGAGTTCTTTGTATGCTCTTTTCCTGTGGCCTCCCAACAAAACTTCCGCAACATTGCCCGTCAATCGCCTCGCATCAGTCTTGATCGGCCCTTTGACTTGCAATGGATTTGCTTCGCCTTGGCCCTCCATTCCTTCCGTTCCATCCATTCCATTTCTTCCATCTCCTCCATTTCCTTCTCCCAATTCTTCCGTTACAGCCTCTTCCTCTAGCTCCGTTCCCTCTTTTCCTCCATTTCCGTCTCCATCTTCTCCATTTCCCGATTCTATTTCTGCTTTGTTCCTTCCTCCCTCCCTTTCTTCCTTGGCTATGACCCCAACCGGTTCCGCACCGGGCACTTCATCTCGCACCTCGGCATTCATCTGGGCCCCCGGGAATTCAGTTGGAAGACCACAATAAGGTGGTGGTGGCGCCGGTGTGTTTGTGGTATATCTCCAGAAACGGGGCAACACTAGCAAGACAAGCAAAATTTAGTTACTACCTTTATTATCACTAGTCAGTCCCAATTAGTAATCACCAGGAACTTGAGTACCCAAGAATTTGATCTCCGGCAACGGCGGTATCTTGTAATTAACCCTCCGCACGGACCTACGACTCCGCATCTCCCTTGATGACTCCGTGGGAGCATCAACAGTCAACTCGCTATTTATAGGGAAGTTACAGGCAACCTTGCAAAGATGACACTGCTTGCACTGGCCTCAAAGACCTCTGACGGCAGTACTAGGGATACATCGCTTGTTTCAACGAATACAGTTCTCGCAACGGCGGGACAACAATGACAACATTTTATATAACTTATAAATCTAACAAGTAATGAATTAAAGGGTATACAGTATTATTAACGACTTGAAATCAATGGGAAATTTTATCTGAACGCTTGCAGGAGCTTGTGTCTTTATACCCGGGAAACTGTCACGCCTTGCACTTAGGAATTATTGTCTTCATCACTTTGACATGTCCTGTCCTCCGTACCATCTACCTCAGTCTATAAGCGTGACACAAATAAAGCAAAACATCAATGGTGCAATCTGCTACTTCCTCTGGCTCGCGTTGACCTTCCAATCTTGGCAACCAACTCAGTATATAATTGCGAACTTTGCAGTTAACTCCATCCCGGTTGGCCATCCATTACGAGATCCAATCTCCTTCCCTGGCCCATCAACAGCCTTGGACTTCCATCTTTGGTCACGCACTGTTTGTTAGTTTGCATCTACGTCTAACTAAGCCATCATTACTGTACAATTTGCAATTGGACTAGTCCCTACCCTCCATACACTATTAATTCTCACTTGTATTACCTTCAACGTCATTTGCTCCTGTCCCAATTCATCTCACCACCTTCAACTGTAGCTAGCTCCCCACCAGGTTGTATCTAGTCACTCTGGATTACCTTATAAGGGCTACCCCCTTGCCTGATGATTGTCTCCTCAGTTAGTTAATTTCATACGTTCTCGCATTTTGCTACAACCTAGTTATCAAATTGGACTCAGGTTGAGTTTCCCTCCTTGGAACACACTCCATTCCTCTCGCCATTTGTCAAGTGGCACCACTAAGTTTGCACTTTGCAACTGAGTCTTGCTATTTGCACTTGCCCTTGGACTCAGCATTCCTCTGCGCTCACAATAATCTAAGAATTTCCCTATAGTACGTGGGGTGGTCGTGTGACAGCTAGTCTGGTGGAATAGAGGTGGATTGATGATGATAGATAGGCCAGATGGAATAGAGGTGGATGGATGTGATGATACAACCTGGATAGGGCAGAGAGGCCCTCCTTAAATAGAAAATCTAGTCCTCAGGGGATGCTCAGGGCTGCCCCTGAGGGTGCCCTGGGGCTTCCCCTGCTACAGTGGGATACAGGTACATGAGAAACATTAGCTGGTTGGAAAAAAGGCACTGCATGAAACTGAGGCAATTCTGCTGGTTGGACAAAAGACACTGCATGAGACTGAGGCAATTCTGCTGGTTGGACAAAAGACACTGCATGAAACTGAGGCAATTCTGCTGGTTGGGAAAAGATTGTACATGGTTTTCATTCCTGCACAGCCTTGCACAAATTGCTGTGAGGTGCTGATAAGGTTGGTCTGGTGCTGGTTGCTTATTTGGTACTGACTGTTCTTCCTGCATGTATTTCTGTGCATTTACTGGTGGTTTATTTGGTGCTTCATGGTCTTGAATGCTTGCATATATTGCTTGGAAGGCGTGTGGTACTTGTACTGGTAATTTGTTTGGCATCACATGCTACTGGCTGCATAAATTTCTGTATGGTGCTGGGGGTTGTTTGCTACTGCATGGTTCTGGCTGCCTGCATATATTGCTGGGTAGGCCTGTGGTACTTGTACTGGTGGTTTTTTTGGTATCACATGCTTCTGCCTACATAAATTGCTGTGTGGTTCTGGGGGTTTTTGGTGCTGGTAGTTTGTTTGGCATCACATTCTACTGGCTGCATAAATTTCTGTGTGGTGCTGGGGTGGGTTGGTAAGGTTAGTTTGTTTGGTTCTGGTTGAGACTGGTGTCACTTCCTACTGCCTGCACTGTTCCTGTATAATTCTTCACAGCCTCCTGTATGTTTATTTTCTTGTTTGTTTGGTGAGGTGACAGGAGCTGAACTAGCTGCACCGCCTTCTGTCATGTATCTGTATTGCTGTATTCTGGCTGAGGTGATAGGGTTGTATGGTCCTGGTGTTGAGGTTAAGCTGTTACTGGTATGTACTTGAGGTTTTCCAAGGTATGTCTTCATGCCTTCCACAGATCTGTGATACCTTTTTGGGTATGAGTTTTTCACAGCTGGAGGTTTGTTGGGCTGTATCTTCCAATCTATGAGAGATAGGGGGGTACTTTGGCTGATTGACTATGGGTTATTTCTGATTTAGAACCCATTCCTGAGGTTACTTTGAGTTTTTGAGCTTTTGTTACACTTGAAAAGTGAGTCTGATAGCTATAGGACAGGTTTGGACTACCGCAGCAGGAATCCTGGGGACAAAATTCATGTTGTGGGGGGATGTGGTGGTTATTTATAGACACGGAGGCAAGTGGGAGCACTACTGGACATTTGACTTGGAAGCGGCTCAGCTGTGGGTAGAATTCCGCAGTACAATAGGCTCAGCGAAGCGGGTTGATGGACTGTCTATTCTGGAGTACAATAGCTGAGGGCTTGGCATTGGGGTGGTGCGTGCTTTTTGCAGGCACAATGACAAGAATGGACCAGAGTTTTTTCCTTTTGCAGACATTGCGCAGTCAAACAAAAATTTCCCTCTGCAGCAGTGGTTTTACTAATGCGGAAGCAAGTGATCAAAGCTAAGTAGGACAGATTAGGCTGATTATGGGATATGCACTGAGATTGTAGAGCGCTGTGTGGAAATTAAGACTAAATTTGAGGAGGCGGCGTGCGGATTATTGAGAATTCATAGTTATGCCCTATGCCGGATTGGTAGTGATCTGCTAGGGAAGATCAAGGAGGATCTGTTGCTAGTAATGCATTGGCAAAACTCAACTGTTAGGGGAAATTGGCAACAGGATCACCAAATCTGCTGAAAATCATCAGATTGGGTAAGGATTGGACTATTGGTAAGGAGGATCAGTGCAAATGCACGGAGGCAATGGGAAAAGGGGTTTTTCATTAGCAGATCACATTCCTTTTTTGGAGTAGCAAAGGCAGGTAAGTGCGGAATGCACGGAGTAAAGAGGGGTCTTTCATTTGCGGCTTGCATTCTTTTTTTGTATATATAAGGAGGCTTTCCTTTAGTTGTAGGGGAGGGGGGGACTATGACATTTTTTGGGGAGATAGTTCATGAAAATCAGAGTTTGCCTTTATCGGAGATAATCACGGCGTATTATAGGGTTACTCCTTTCTTCTGTTACTTTGGAGTGTAGTTACCAGCACGAGTTCTTGGAGGTCATATTTAGGGAAATAGGTCAAGTGTGGAGCTTTTCAGGGAGTCCGTCTTGTTTATTTACTATTATTTCATTGGAAGTTAGCTTTAGTGGTTTCCAGCTCAAGTGCAGAAGCGGAGTTTGATTAGGAATTGTGGAGGTAAGGGCATGTAACTCAACGGCTAGTGGACTTTCCAGAACTTGGAGCAAGATTGTTGTGGAGAATTTTATATTGTTTCAGGGAATTTAAGAAACACACATTCTCTTTCCACACCAGCCACCCATATCACCCTATCTTTGTAGTTTGAGAAAGATGAAACAGAGGATTCTGTTCCTTGAGAACATGGTCCACCCACAAATTTTAAGCCAACACATTGAGAGAAACCCCCCACTATCTCTTTTTGGATCAATTCTCATCCTCCCATCCAGAATCCTTCCAATCACCCCAAAAGCCAGCCAGGCAACCCAACACAAGATTTTACTTAATCTTCATCTGTCTTAAAAAGCAAGAGATTTTCATCACCAATATCAATAATAGGATTGTGGAGCATGGCATCCAGCTCAGGACAGGAATTGATTGTTCTTTTCAAAATTTTTTGATCACCTCTGTTGGATTGTCAACCTTTTCTGGGTTGGTTGGAACCAATATTGGGGCTTAATTGATCAATTTCCAACTGTTCCGCTTCAGGAATTCTGGGTTAATCACCTTGAATGCTACAAGGAGGGGGTTTGCAAGCAATTTGATAGTTCTCATGATCATCAGATCTAATTCAGATGGATAGGCTTGACCGGAGAGAGACTGTGGGGGAAATTGAGGTGCAGGAGTCACTTTTTGATTGATGGGTAGAGAATTGTTGAAGGGATGAAGGTAGGAAGGAGTTTTTTTTGAGATTGTACTGATGAGATATATTCATCTCCAATTTTATTTTATGGCTTAGTTGGAGTTTTTCCTCCCCAAGGGCTAGGATGGGCGGATCATCCCATAAATCAGTTTTGAGGATGAAGAGCAGATCATACTTCAAGGATCATGATGATGATGATCCAACTGATGGTTGAAGAGAGAGGAGGTTTTTTTCCCACCAAGAATAAAGAACCCCCCCCCCCCCCCACACACACACACACAATGGGAGGATGACATCCAGCTTGAGATGGGGATAAATCAGTCTCACCATTCCAACAGATAGATCTTTCCAGCTAAGTTGGATTGGTTTTATTCAAATCCAGGACCATTTCATTCATATCTTTCTAATCATCACCCTTGTCAGTATTTAGATCAGCAGCATACCCAAAGGCCTGTTGATGGAACTCATCAAACCCTCTGTAATTTTCCAACAACTGTATCACCAAATCATAATGAATCACTTAATTTTTTTTTTTTTTGAATCTGTTACCCAAGCACATTTTAGCAGCAAGAAAAAAGCAATTTACTTTATATAAATATATAAAAAAAGAAACAAAGAAAAAAGAATGGTACATCAATTCAAACTCTGGTTGTGAAGTGGAGTAAGTCTTCAGGAACCAATGAACAGATGATGGGATGAATAATCAAAATGGGGAAGGGAAGGAGTCAGTTATTTATTGACTGATGGGCCAAATGGAGATGAGCTATCAAGAGTGGACATCTTTTTTGAGAGATACAGATGGATGGATGAGATGTGAGGAGCCAGGACCAGTTGGATGGAAGATGTTTGATGAACATAATTACAAGGCCTGGGATGGTACAAAAAAGGGGCAGTGAGCAAGATTATTGATGGGGAGATAAGAAATAAAGTTCTTGAGGAGGATACATATATACATCCAACTCAATCAAGGTTGACAAAGCAGGTAGGGAGGGAAAGTCAAATACATAAAAGCTGTTCAAAAATCAAAAATGATTGGCAATTTTCAAGGCATCATCAGGGTAGGATAGGATAGGATGAAAGACTCAAGCCTTGTTGGTGCCTAAGATTACCTTGTCTGGTCTTGACCTTGTCCTTGTTTTTGTGCTTGTGCTTGTGCTTGGGATGGTTCAAGAGTTGATGAAAGAAGATTGAAGATGGGAGGATGGATTGTAAGGAGAGAGAGATAGGGGGAAAAGATTGATGAGAAGGAGAAGACCTGGAATTAAGAAAATGGCAGGTTTTATACTTGAAAAAAAGAATTTTTTTGAAACCCACCATTTTGAAATACACCAGTTAAGGGGTATGTGTATTTCAGAAACCTGCCATTAAAATGGTTTTTTTGGTCAAAAAGTAATGGCAGGTTTCTAATGGAAGGTTTGCTAACTCTGATACACCCTATTTACTTTTTTTAATTAAAATATTTTTAAATATTAAAAACAAATAATACCATCCATTACATAAATAATTATACAAATATATATAAAAAATACTTCTTTGAAGAAACTTAAATATTCTAAATGAAATGTAAACACCTTTGTACCAAGCATAAAACATATTAGACAAATACTAAATATATAAATTTGACAAGAGTAATTCAAATATGTTTAAATACTTTAACAAATTTTTCATCAAGTAAAAAAAATAAAAACATCAAATGTAAAAACTTGACTTTTGAAAAAAATTAATTTTTCACATTTCTTTGATCATTTTTGTAATTGATGGTGTTTATTTTGTATTTCTTTATTACATTTGAGTTAAAATCATTGATTAAGCTCATTTTAATTTTTTTCATATTTTATCATGCTTGATAAAAGACATCTACATTCCATCACCAATAATAATTTTTTTTCAAAGAAATTAATCTTTTGATTTCATTATTCTTATTATTTTACTCAATGAATTATTTTCTGGGATATTCCAAAATATTAAAATACCCCTCAGACTAAATTTATATATTTAATTTTTCTTTTGTCTTTTATGTTTGTGGTAAGTTGTTTCAATTTCACTGGAAATTCCAATTCTTTCTCAAATAAAACAATTTTTTACATTTAATGTTTTGGTATTTTTCCTTGATAAAAACTTTTCTGAAATATTTCAACATATATAAGCTCCCCTTGTTAAATAGATAGATATATTAATTTTTGTTATTTCTTATGCTGGTTAAAAAGGTATTTACATTCCATCACAAACCTTGAATTTTTTGATAATTATTTATGTACTAGATTATATTTTTTCTGGCCAAGGATAAAATAATACCAGCATAATTACTAAAATCACACTAATGAAATAAAAATTTTTATTCTAGCAAAGGAATTTCTAAAATTGACACAAACTGGCATCGTTGGTGTCATTAAATTAATTTTTTTTGCTAACATGAAGCCTTTTTGAGTGCCTTCCCACTCCATGAAGGATTGCAGCCTTTGTAAGTTTCAAAGGGTTGCCTGGGGTAGGAAAACACACCATTTTATAGCTTTGTGGGCGCCTAAAGGCATGTAAACATTGATTGAGGCCCTGGGGGGCTAAATTGAGGTCTTCAGACCCCCTGTGGGGTCTGTCTGTGGTGGAAAGTGTTGGAGAATTCAAATATGGACACCAATTGAGTATATTCAATATTTAAAAATTCAATTTATATCAATACTCTACAAGGAACTCAAATCGTTTATAAAAATTTGAAAAAAAAACTCCAGAAAATGTAACAAAAATTATAAAAATGATAAGAATTCATTTTGTTTACACAAAATTGAATATTTCCAGTGGACTTTAATACAATTTTACCAAACTTAAAAAACTCTTGAATATCCAAGTTTAATGCTTCTAATTCAAACTTTTTGAAATATTCAAACAAAAATATCATCCAGTACATCAATTGATATAAAGAATATATAAAACTAATACTTTGAACAAAATTCAAGATTGGTGATGGAATGTAAATTCTCTTGCACAAACCACAAAAATAATATAAAAATACTAAATATATCCATTTCGAAATTGGAATTGAGATGTTTTGAATTTTTTTCAAAAATCTTTTCATCAAGCACAAAAATAAAACCATCAAATTCAAAAAAATGATTCCTTTGCATAAGAATTCAAATTTACAGTGATCTTTGAAACATTAAAACAGACATCAAATAAAATATGAAAATTATTTTATATATAAGTAGCTATAATGTTAGGGGTATTCAAATCTGTTTAAACAATCCAACCAATAATTCATTGAGTAACATAATATGAATAATGAAATCAAAAATTGATTTCTTTGGATGAAGATTATTATTTATGATTGAATGTGAATATCTTTTACCAAAAATTGAAAAAATCAAAAATTAAACTATTCAATGAGAATAATTCAAATATCACTAATAATTACAAAACAAAAATCCATCAAGTTGATGAATGATCAAAGAAATATCAAATATTGGTTTTTTTTCCAATAATCAATTTTTTACATTTGATGTTTCTTTTTTTTTAATTGATCAGGATTTTTTTTGAAATATTTAATAATATCTTAATTCCACTTTTTAAATAGAAATATTAGGGTGTATCAGAGTTAGCAAACCTGCCATTAGAAACCCACCATTTTTTTGATCAAACCCACCATTTTTAAGGTGGGTTTCTGAAATACACATACCCCCTAAATTTTGTATTTGAAATTGGCAGGTTTTGTGAAAATTTCAGATTTCAAACATCAAACCTGCCATTAAACCCACCATTTAAGCATCATCATCCATACACCATCCATCACATCCAAAACACCCATCCACACCTCCACCTCATTAAATCCATACCAATCTCATCTCCATCACATCACACACATCTCATCTCCATTGCTTCACATCTCTATTGCTTCACATCTCCATCTTCACAAAAATCCCATCATCATCTCATCACCCCACATCAAATCACTATCTTTCTCAACATGTCCCATCAAACTTCCCAGAAGCAAGTTGAAAATGCAAAAAAAGCTGACTGAAATTGTGTTAGTATTTGACTGCCATTCAGACTCCAATTCAGACTTTGATTTGCAATCAACTTGGTTGGCTTTCAATGCTCTATTAAAAAAGCAATACATGGTTCCAAAAAGAAAAACTCTCAACAACCCTATGTATGAAATCTTCATCTCCTCCCCAACTTAAGCTTCCAGAAACTGTTCCAAACTCTATTGCCTTCATTCATAAAAATTCTGGAGATGACTGAAGACCACCACATCTTTCAGAACAATTCTCAGAATCCTCAGCGTAATGCAGCTATTCAACTGGCCCTTGCTCTTTGTAGATTGGGATCAAATGGAAATGGAGCAGCAATTCATCAATTAGAAGATCTATTCTCAGTTGGTTATGGAACCATTGAATCATACACCAAAAGAGTCATTATTTCTATCCTATATTTCTGTTGCTCAGTCCTTTCTTGGCCAACCAAAGAAGAACGCAAGGAGATATCTCAATTAATGTAGACTGAAGGCTTTCCTGGTTGCATTGCTTTTGTTGAAGAAAACACCATCCCCTTGAGTAAAAAACTCAAGCTAGATGGCAACCACTATTTTGATTTCAAAAAGAGGCAATTGATTCATTTATTTTCTAATGAATTTGATAAAAATTTTGATCACACACTGAAAAAATACAAATACTTTGCATCTTTTTATTTAGATAATCCTTGGCCCTACAACTTGTTTTTGATAACAACAAGAATTTCATATCCATCCACACTGGCCTTCTGGGTTCTTGTCATGATTAATATGTTTTCAATTGGATGCGGATTTCCCAAAAACCAGAGAACTAATTTGACCAAGATAAATACCTTCTGGCCAATTCAGCTTATTCTAGTGGGAAATATGTGGTTCCAGCATACCAGAATTGTTTTTCCAACAATCAAGGAAAAACCAATTTCAACTATAATGTTGCCCAATCACAATTTTGGATTCAGAATGCCATAGGAGTCCTGAAAGGAAGATGGGCCAGCTAAAGGGAAATGCAAAACCAGCTTCAAAATCCCAAAGACATGAAGTTCCTCATCAACTGGTTTATTGCTTGGGTAATCCTTCACAATCTTTTGGCCAACATAAAAGATTAATGGGACAAAATATTTGAAGATGATATTCTGGATCCGCCTCAAGTCATCCCTGTCTCATCTTGTCCCTCCTCTTCTTCTATGAGAGAATGGATTCTTCCTCTCGCCCTTGCTTGCTTTGATTATTAATGTTTGATTTTGAATTAGGTAAAAAATCCCTTCACTGTATTTTTTGGTTTTGGTTGTTCACCCAAGATTCCTAGGCTGAGTCAGTTTTTTTTTCTCTCTCTTTTGCTGGGGTGGAATTAGACAAAACAGACTCAAAACTTCCAAACCAACCACCTCACCCCACCAAACCACCGTTTGGTCCACTCCTCCTCCTCACCCACCAACTCCACCTCACACCACCTCCACCTCACCCCTCCTCCTCACCCCTCCTCACCCACCTCCTCCACCTCACCCACCTCCTCCACCTCACCCACCTCCTCCAACTCACCCACCACCTCCCCTCTTCATTTAGTTGGCACCCCTGGTAAGCTCCCCCTCCTCCTCCTTATTCTCCTCCCAATCCATCCCCATCAACGGATACTGATCCTTTGATACATCCACCTTAGGCCCCCCTCACCTCCTTACTTCTTCTTTCCTCAGGTAAGTTCCCCCCTCCTCCTCATCCTCCTCTTCCCTCCATCCTTGCTTACCTCCTCTCCCTCTTTCTTGCTCCCTCTTGCTTGCTCCTTCACCATAACCCCCCCCTTCTCCCTTGCTTTCCCGGCCCCTCTGCTCCCTTGCCACCCCCCCCTTCAATCAGACCAGCCCCCCCCCCTTTGTTTGGTTTGCCGGCCCTTCCACCCCGCTTGTTTTCTCCTCCCCCCCCCCCCCTCAATCCCTCTGGCCCCACCCCCCCCACCCCCCCCTTCTCCCTTGCTTGCTCCCTTGCCCCCCCTCCTTCAATTGGACTGCCCCCCCCCCTTGATTGCCGGCCTCACCCCTGCCCCCCCTCAATTGCCAGCCCCCCCACCCCCTTTTCTGCTCCAGCTCCCCCCCTCAATTGCCGTCCCCGCCACCCCCCACTTTGTTTTCTCTTGCCGCTCTGCCACCCCCTTTGCTGCTCAGGCCCAACCCTCCCCCCCTTGATTGCCACCCCCTCACCCCCTTTTCTGCTCCAGCCCTACCCCCCCCCCCCTCAATTTCTGGCACTTCCCCCCCCCCTTTGCTCTGCTGATCAATCCGGGACACCTCATGTAAAAAGAGAAATTTCTAAAAAAAATTTATATAGTCTATCATCATCATCATCATTAAAAAAAATTCTGTTTTGCTATGGGTACTCTTCCATTTTCCCTTTTCCCACCTCCTCCCTGTCCTAGCGGTCTAACAAGGGTCTCCAGGGTGTTCAAATCTCCAGATTCCCTTTTCAATTCCTCCTCATTGTTCTTGCGGCCTGGGTTTTTGGCCAAGCGCTCACAATCAATTGCCATCCTTGTCATCCTTGTCATTTTTAATCCCCTTGCCAACTTTTGATTGACCATTGATCCAGCCCATAAAATGGCAACAATGAACACCATTGAGTCCCATCCTCATCATTGACACCAACAATCCCATTGCCATTGACCAATCAGTCAATGGAGATTGCCAACGGCCATTGCCTTCTGGACATCTGACGGACCAGAAGAACATTGCCATCAAAAATCAATGCTGTTGCTTGGGCCATCACACGGTGGTAAGAAAACTCCTCAACATCAATCATCTCCTGACAGCTGTCCAATCCCGCCCTTCATCTGGCCGCCATCACCTGATGACAACAAAGACCACTGTCAGCAGTCAAAACTGTTTCTTGCACTGGCACACTCTTGACACCAAACCCTCTGCCTTTATCCTCCTCCACACCACCAACTTGCTGGCACCAATCAGCAATTAGAGCAGTTGGCGCGGCCACTTTCCATAAATGAAATGGGCTGGTCTCTTTTTTTTCTCTTCCCTCATATTTTTTTTGTTCACATTTCTTGATCTTCCTGTCATTAATTCTTGTTGTTTTCATTATTATTTTCATCATCCAAAAAAAAAATATTATTTTTCAGCACTCATTTGTTCCATCTCCTTGTAAGTAGCTCACAGGGCTTCTTGCCCATAAAAGGAGGGGCTCTCACCTGCCTTTTTCCCATCATTCTATCATCATCAGCACTATAATCAATCAATAAAATCTGTGGGGCCCTTCCCCTTTATCTGAGCATCCTTATCCTGGGTATATCTATGATTTTGCCTTGATCTTTGAGCCTCCATACTCAAATCGTTGATCCATCCTCTGTGACCTTATCTGTTATCACCAACCAATAGCCTTGATGGTTGAAGAATAATCCATTTGGTTGGATTATTGAGAGTGTTATACCACTCCTTGATCCCTTTTTTGACCATACTGGTCTGATAATTCTTTTTGATCATCCTTCTGGAACCAGTTGGGTTTGACTGAGAGGTTTCTTTAAGCTTGAAATCTGGATTTTTAAACCTCCTTTTCTTTCTTTTAAAGTTGAATTCTGCCATGCTATTCTTGAGTACCTCAAGAAGTGCTGGGTTATTCTTGTTCAAATTTGTTGCTGCTTTGCTTCTAGAGCTTCATAAAACAAATTTCTTTGTTTGGTAAAGCCACCCACAGTTATCTGGTACCCTTCAAGCACTTGATTTTGGATAGTTTGGAAGTCTCATTGAGAACCTGGAGGTTGGTTGGGATTGATTTGATCTTTCCTAATCTTCTGCTGAAAACCATAGTTATTAGCTTGTGGGCATTTTTACTTACAACTTCCTTGTTCTATTGAACTCTGAACAAAATTTGACTTATTTTGTTCAATTATTTTCCTGCATCATCTTGTCTCAGATAGTGTTGTTCCATTGCTACCAACTACTATCAAATTCATCCCTTCCATTGATTCCATATTTGAAATTTTCTGGATCTTGATTCTGGTTACATTAAAATATTTTTGTAAAGCTCAGGAGGGCACCCTAAACAGCACCTTTCCCCTTCACAGAACTGCCTGCGGCTCAGCACCATTTTGATTTTTACATTGCTGCTCTGGCCCCCCCCCCCTTGATTGCCAGCCTGCCGCCCCCCCACCCCCTTTTCTCCATCCCTGCCCCCCGGCTTTGTTTTCTCTTGCCACCCCCACACTGGCTTGCTGCTCTTCCCTCCCCCTCCCTCCCTCATGGTTGCCGCAGGGCCCCCCCCCCAATGCCCTCCTTCCCCACCAACCAAGCCACCCCCCCCTCCCTTCCCGCTGGGCCCCATCCTCCCTGGCCCCCATAGCCCAGCCCAATTTGTTCACACCCAGGTAATTCTTTTTTTTTTTTTTTTTTTTTTTTGATGACTTGACTGATTTTTTTTTTTTTTTGGTGATAAGCCTGGCCTGATTTGCTCACACCCAGTAATTTTTTTTTTTTGTGATCACATGACTGATGTTTTTTTTTGGTAATCCTTTTTTGATGGCTTTTCCTTTTAATTCATTCCTTCTCCCACTGTGGTGCCCCATCCTGGACACCCTGGCCGCCTTAAGACCTCAACCCATAAACTGTTGCGCAAACATACCATCCAGCATCAAAAAAAAAAAAAAACTTATCCTCAGGCTCATCCAAACCGTCATCATTGCGTGTCGCGCTTCCTTTATCTGCGCGCGTCGCGCGTCGCGCCTCACGCGTCGCGCGTCCTTCATCCGCGTTGCTCATTATCCTTGCTGTTGCGTGTTGCTTGTCATCTCCGCCATCGTCATTGCGCGTCCTCATCTTTGTTTTCGCACCTCCTCATCTTTGTCGTTGGGCGTCCCAATGTCCTCATTGCTACCGTCGCGCGGCGCTCATCCATGATTTACCAAATCCATCCCGAACGCACCCCCAAGCATTTGGCAAATCCTCGGATCCGTCAAATCTCCCATCTCACTTGATCTATCAGTCGTGAATCTCAAGCCTGTCAGGATTTACTCAACCGTTTCAAGCCGATCTCCTATCCGCCCATCCACGCTCTCACGGACTTCATCCGTCACCTTTCCTGGGGCTCTCCCACCCACTTCCGCCTTTGGACAAGGGGTGAAGAGTGTCAACTACCGCCCGCGGACATCTGCAGCGGTTCGGTTCATTTCCCTTTCCCACCCCGTCCGCCTTCAGACAAGGGGTGGGTGATTCCGGTATTGTTGCATGCGCCCATCCACGGATGGACGCGAGTGACCACATGATTTCCTTTCCTTTTTTTGCTCTATTTTTAGAATCCGTTGTACATAGTCTAACAGGGCCTCCTGCCCATATAAGGAGGGGCTCTCCCCTGCCTTTTGGATCCATCATTGGAGCATGGAATCATCCAGCATGAAATCAGCACACCCTTGATCCTTGAGCTTCCATACTCAACCCTTGATCCTTGAGCCTCCACACTCAAACCCTTGATCCTTGATCCTTATCACCAACCAATAGCCTTGCTGGTTGAATAAAAATTCTGTCTGTTGGAATTTTTTGAGTGTGTTATACCACCCCTTGATCCCTTTCTCTGACCATACTGGTCCTGATCCCTGATCACCTTTCTGGAGCCAATCACAATTGATTGAAGAGGTCTTATTAAGCTTAAGACCTGGAGTGTTATAGCTCCCCGTAGCTTCTTTGGAGTTGCATTATGCCAGCCTACTCTTGAGTACCTTGAGAAGTGTTGAGGTTATCCTTGCTTCAAATCAGTTACTGTTTGCTTTAGAGCTTCTTAAACATTGTGCTTTGTCCTGTACAGCCACCCACAGTTATCTGGTACCCTTCAAGCGCTTGATTGCGGAGAGTTGGGCAGGTTAATCGAGAACCTGGAGGTTGCTTGGGTTTGAGTTGATCATCCCCAACCTTCTGCTGACGACCAGAGTTATTAGCGTGTGGGCGTTGTCTACATACAACAGCTTTTGTTCTTTGAACTCTAAGGGGACTTTAACTTCTTTTGTTCAAGTTTTTCCCTGCATAATCTTGTCTCAGATAGTGCTGTTCCGTTGCTACCGAACTATTATCATCTTTATCCTCTACTCCTTGATTCCTCATTTACCAGGTTCTGGACCTTGATCTTGGTTACATTTAAATATTTTTGTAACACTCAGGAGGGCAGCCTAAACAGCACCTTTCCCCTCCACAAAACTGCCATGGCCTAGCACTGTTTGGAGTCTTACACCACCACACTCACAATTTTATAATATAAATCAAATCCCTTCTTGATCCTCACCCCAAGCGGAGCATTTGCCTGGGAGGGAACAAGATGGAAGGAGATGAGGTGACAAACATAAAGAGAGGTGGCAAGCAGAGGACTTTGAAGCAAAAGAGGGATCAAATGAGGGCATTGGAAATCTCTTTGGAACTTGCAGATGGGGCATCAAAAAAAATGTTGTATGGTCTGGAAAGAAACTACAAGCTTTGGATCTGTATCCTGCCATCACTTCTGAAAACCAAAAGAACAATCAAAAAACCTCACCTGCTGAGTTCAAACATGCCAAGCAGATAATAAAGCAATTCCATTTCTTCAGCAATGGCAAATTAATTTTTCTCAATAATTCTTATCACAAGGGTCTTGTTTCAATAATTGAATTTTTCCCATTTGATAAGCTTTCTGAAGAGACAAGAAGAACATCAAATTTGCAAAAAATTTCCTTCACCAGTCAAAAAAACTTTTCAAAACTGTTGGTCCCTCAAGATCTTGGGGTGGAAAAATGTGGGCAATTGGATGGAAAAAATCAATGCACCCCTGTGATTTATACGGAAGCTATTTGAAGAAATCATCTATTCAATCTTCCCCTCAAGAGTATGATTTTCTCAATCTTAAGGAAGAACAATTCTCTCAAATTTTAGGACAAATTTTTTGCAATTTGGCCAGAATTCCCTTTGAATCAAACCATGAAATAATGGAGGACAACTGCATCCCCTCCTTCTCATCACTCAAATTTGTTCTTGGCCAACTCCCTTTGACTGCTCTCCGCATGTCACTTTCACATCCAACTATTTTTACAACTCACCTCACAACAAAAAAGGTGACATCTCTGAGTATTCCTTTTTACTTTCAGTTCCAACCAAGAAATCTAATGGACAACTTATTGAAACTATGGATGAATATCAAGTATCAGACGGCCAATTTGTTTTTCTTGACCTGGGATTTGGAATTGATTTCAAGCAAAAAGGTATATTCAAAATGGTTTGGGCAGCCAATAAGTACAAGCACTTTACTTTTCATGCTGTGGAGAGTGCCACTCATACAAGAATGGCAATGTCAATGCAAATCAAAAGAACCACTCAAAACACTTGCAGGGACTTGGGGAGTGGGAAAATATACTCTAGGAAAAAAACATTGATAAAAATAAAAATATTTTTTTATTGGTGGGGTTAAAAATAGTCTTAAGCATTTTTTTAATCAAAAATCTTTTTTTCTTTTTAAGTTTTTCATAAAAGAAAATATATTTACAGGCCCAGCATTTGAGTAATCTGCTTTAATTCATCTACTGTTCTACTGCTACCAATGTATGCCACAGCCATCAGCCACTTATCTTTTTTTTCTGTTTCCAGTTGTTCCCTCTCCATTTCCAGTTGTTCTTGCTGTTTATCTTTCTCATTTTCCTCTTTTTGAAATTTGAGCTCAGCCTGTTTCAACTTCCACTCAGCATCCCATTTTTGTTGATGAGCCAAAATCTTGGATTTCTGCTTTTGAAAATCAATAGCCAGTTTACAATCCTACTTCTCCTTTTCAAACTGAAGTTTTTTGGATTCAATTTTCAATTTCACTGTTTTTCAGAGGGGAATAGGAATGAGCTTTATTTGGAAAGCAAGGAGAATCCAATGGGCTTACTTGAATATTGCTTCTCCATGATCTCCTCAAAGCCCAAAAAATTTGAAGTGTTTCTCCTCTTTTAAATGCTATTGGGGTTGATGTTGATGGAATTGGAGGCCTTTGGCTTTCCCTTTTCAGAGGAGGTTTGTGTGGGAACATCATTTCTCTCATTTTATGGGGATTTGGGATGCCCCATTGGCTTGAGTTTTGGCCATTCAGGAATTGATGAGCCTGTTTTTTTACAATCTAAATCATTCAGGATTAACCAGAAAGAAGAGAAAATAACTTGGTTCCTTACTTGAGCAGATTTTGATGGCAATGGTGATACAGGAATGACATCCTCCTCATTGGCCAAGTTCTCCAGTTTTCCACCCCAGGAAGAGAGAAATTGAAAGAAGTAAGTGAGGGGTACAAGGTTGGGTTTGCATCATCAATTAATGCAGAAGTAGATGTGATTGGAGATGATTGTTTTTGAATATCCTCCTTGGAGTTGGATGGAGGCCACTCAGAGGCAAAGGTTTCATCAAGTTCCATATTGCTAGGCTGAGCATCCCCAGCCAATTCCTTGGCATCAACTGAATCAGATTGTTGGGCGTCAAAAGCAGATAGAGGGGTGATTTTGTTGAGATGCTGAGACACTGCGTGCCCAATCTTCAGCTTACATAATCCGCGGCACCCCAGAGAGAACCGGAGAGGTCTTGACCTTCAACTCAGAACCGGGGGAATTGGAGACCCGCTCTTTCTCTTGTTGATCCCCACTCAAACTTCATCCAACTTCAGCCTTGGGTCCTCGGCTTCAGCCGGTCTTTCCTATTTGTTTTTCTTCTTTGTCTTTTCTCATTTATCCTTCTTTTCTCATGTCCTTTCTTATTTCTTTCTTTTCTCATTTTCATCCCTGTTCGCCTCGAGCCTCACCCTCAATCACTTCCAAGCTCACGCTCCTCAGACCAAGACCATTGACAACTCAACCCCAGCCGACGCACTCAGTCTTCTCCTCAATCCTAAGTCAATTCTGACTTGTGAGAGTTGCTCCGTCGTCATCTCTGCAACCTCATTCTGATTCATCTTTCAGCTTCCCAATCTCATCAACTCCCTCATCCGTGCCTTAATTGTTCACCCAAGTAACCAAACGTTTGCCAACTCTCAAAGTGCCTCTGCCGGTCCCTTTAGTTCCTCTCATTTCCATCTACGCTATCATTTTCTTTCCTCTCATTTGTGTTTCTTTTGTCAGTTCTTTTGTCTCAAACTCGTGTCTGATTCAAACTCTTTAGCCCCTCTGTTGGTCGTAATTCAATTCAGATTTCTCAAAAGTTTCAGATTTTGGCATTCATTCCAAAGGTTTAATCCATTTGAATATAAAAAGGAGAAATGGAGTCCAACTTATCAACCACCAAGTTAATTCCCTTGGCTTTTTCATAGTTGGTGATACCAAAGCCTGTGGAGATTTAAATGGAGTGGGCCTTTTTTTACTTGGCTCAATAATTCTTAAATCACTCCCTCATCTGTTTTGATTACCTATCCAGCCTACCTTTTGTTTTATTCTTGAGTTCATTGGCCATCAGTAGATAACCATTGACCTTAGAGGATGGACGTTTGCCAATGCGTGTTTCATTGTTGGATCCAAAGAAAGCATTTTAGTTGGACAGAATTTTCAGCCAGTTTACCAGGATTATGTTATCAGCTCTCTTGAGATGAATTGAGCCTTGGGAAGATGATGGGGGAGGATTGTTGGATGTTGAGTTCCTGGGGGATGTATGCTTTGGTCCATTGAATTTTTAAGTGGACTTGCAGGGGGAGGATCACTGAGGGGGCATTTAAAAAGAGCAAGAGGGATGAAGGGATGAAGGGCTATGAGAGATTTTAAGTGGTGAGAGTAATGAAGTGATGAGAGGATGAGATTGATGGAGCAAAGAGGATAGGAAGAGATGAGAGTGATGAATTTGTTAGAGTAAGAGACTGAATTAGAGTTATATTTTGTCAGTACAAAGAAAGAAATAAAAATAAATAAATACAAAGAAGGAGACAATAAGGAGCCAGCAAATTGAAAGATAATAACCTGAAATAAAGCCAAGCATTAGTGAGGAGGAAACAACGGTAATATTAAGTTTATGAAAAGATCACCAATCTTGAGCCTTTGTTATAGGCTGAGTACAATAGTTGGTAGAGTTGTATGAAAAAGATCCTGAATTTATCAACCTAGATGACAGAGTCAGATACTTGAGGGGTCTGGTAAAGCTTGAAGAGATGAATGGAAAGGACTTACCCAACATGGAGGACTGAAGAGCCCTGGGGCTAATCAGGATCCTCTAAATGGGTGATTTATAGTCTTGAGTGCTTCATGTTTGGAGTGCAGACAGTGGGGTGATGGTTGCGCGGGAAAAGCAGAGTAGACACAGTTGCAAAGAAGTAAGAGAAATAGGACATGAATAAACATGAAACAAAGAAACACAAGACATGAATAGTCATGACATAAAGAAACACAACATGACAAGATGAAACAGAGATAAAGAAATGAAAATTTCACAGCCTCCCTTGTTTTTATCTTGAGTTTATTCAAAGTTGACTAGCTTGAGGCAGGCTTCCAACTTGATTCTGGCTAGAGGTTTAGTAAGAAATTCAGCCAAATTGTCTGATGAGGACACCTTTACAAGGGTTATTTCCTTAGCTTTGATTTCTTCTCAAACAAAATGATACTGCAGGTCCATATTTTTGGTCCTGAAGCCGGAGTGATTTGCTTTTTGCATTGCAATTTTGATAAAACCCTCATTGTCTTCAAGGATTTGGGTAGGTTCACTTAGAGAATCTTGAAATACCTTGCAAATGAAATGTTTTAGCCATTTGATCTCTTTGATGCCATTGTCCACAGACTTGTAATCCGCTTTAGTTGTTGACAAGGAGACAGTGGGTTGCTTGCGTGACTTCCAGCTGATCAGGTTACCTTTCCAGGTGACTATAATACCTGTCACTGAACATCTGGTCATTGGGAAAGTGGCCCAGTTGGATTCAACAAAGGCGTCAAGATGTTTGTTGGTCAAGGCTTTCCTGAAAACTATGCCCTGATCAGGTTTTTTTTTAAGATAGTTGAGAACAGTCAACGCTGAATCATAGTGAACCTTGTTTGTTTTGTTGAGGAACTGAGAGAGGTAGTCAGTTTGGAAGGCAATTTCAGGTCAAGATTTGACACTGATGTATAATAATTCCCCCACAATTTTCCTGTAGTTCAGGCCTTGGTTTTCAAATTTGCTGGCTTCTGCGTCCATTGCGCTTTGAAGTTTCGCGTTTGGCTTGAAAGGGGTAGAGTGAAGTTTGTAAGCAGGAAGTGGGTATTGATCAGCCAAGTTGGAGATATACAAGTGTTGAAAGAGTTTGACTTGGTCATTGGAGACAGAGATGTTGAGTCCTAACAGAAGTGAGACTTGACCTAAGTACCTGCATTGGAATTTTGACTTGATGAGGCAAACAAAGGCACTGGGATCTTTACTAAATATGGCAATATTATCAACATGGATGTAGAGCCAGGTGTCATTATTCCAGAGGACACAGTAGTCACTTGCGCTTTGAGCAAAGCCTACTTTGGCAAGCCAGGAACTCAGGGTGTTATACCAGGCTTCAGGTGCTTGCTTGAGGTCATAGAGAGCCCGGTTAAACTTGAGGGTTTTAATGGGTCAAATGGAGACTTTGCGTGGAGGAGACATAAAAATCCTTTGGATACTGGTGCATTAATAAATGCAGATTTTAAATTGATTTGGTGCAAGCTGACATTGTTTTGGATAGCAAAGGTGATGAGAAGTTGTAAGGATTTTTTTTCTCCAGTGGGAGAGAAGGTAGAGTTGAAGTTAATTCCTTCTTCTTGCTTGAATCCTTGGACACACAATCTTGCTTTTAATTTGGTGATGGTATTATTGGAATTTTGCTTTTTCTGGAAGACCCAGACACACCCTAGTTTGGTGAAATCTTGAAATTCATTGACCTCTTCCCACACCTTGTAGCTAAGAAGATTGGATATTTCATGGTTCATGGAGGCCACCCATTCATTCTTAAACTTGCAGGACAGAGCTTGGGGAAGTGTTTTTGGATCCCAATAACTGTTGTTGATCAGATAGACCAGAGGCCAATCTTGCCGGTTATGAGAAAGGATGTTGTTGGTGGAGATAATATCCAACCTGGGTTTAGCTGGAGACGTGTGAATAACAGAATCAGAGTTAGAAACAGGCATGGGCGCGGGCACAAAAGAAGTAGGAGAGACATCAGAAGATAGTATTGGTGCATTGTCAATTGGAGTGGGCTGAAGGTAATGAGGAAATAGAAGGATTTCTCAGGAAGAGGATAGAGGATTAGAGGAGTTGGAGGAATGGGAGGCAGGAGAGGAGTGGAAAAATTCAGATTGAAGAAATTTTTCATCAGAGGTGCAGAAAATTTTCCTGGAAGAAGGATTCCATATGCAATAGGTGGAAATATCATTTGAGTAGCCAACAAAAATAACTTTGAAACTGGTCTGGTTCATCTTGGAGGTTTGCAGTTGCTTGGGAATGGGAACATAGGCTGTGGGCCAAAATGTTTGTATTCAATCATAGTTAGGTTTTTGATGATACCACATGGTGTAAGGGATTTGATCCTTGTTAGAGGAGACTGGAAAGAGGTTAAGAAGGTGGGCAGCTGTAGTGAGGGCTTCAGCCCAGAAGGAAGGGGGGAGCTGACAGTGGGAGAGGAGGCATCAAGCTTTGTCAAGGATTGTGCCGTTGTTGCATTTTGCATAGCCATTTTTTTGGGGAGTTTATGGTGGAGAGAAATGTTGGACAATTCCCGCATCCTTGCAGTAATTGGCAAGCTCCTTCCCCATGAACCTGCCCTGTTGTCTGATATGATGCAGACTACTTTAATGTTCAGTTGCCTTTTGGACCTGAAAATAAATTCTTTGATGGCTGTGGAAGCTAGATCCTTGGAAGGTAATATTGAGACCAACTTGAATCTTGTAAATTGGTTGATGATTGACAGAAAATATTTTCCACCCCCATGTGAATTGATGGAGAACAGACCAAGTAGATCTAGGTGAAGGGCCTCAGGAAGTCAACTGACCAGTTTGTAGTAGCTTTTGAAGGGATTTCTAGTGAGTTTACAGTGGAGACAGGTGGAGCAGTTGGACTTGGGAGTTGGTTTGAGTTGAGGATAGATCTTGTTAATGACTCAATGTCCGGGATGTCCTAGTTGGTTGTGAATTCTATTCAGCAAGGCATTGAAGTTTAGGCTTAGTGTCTTGTAAGACTTGAAATGCATACCAAGTAGCTCTAGGAGTGAGTTTTGCATTGAGCCAACAATGTTGAATTTATCTATGTAGATGTTTGAGCCCAAACAACCAATTTTGTTTATTTTGGTGATGGAAGGGTTTATTTTGGACAGCAATATCTGACTTCTGTTGATCTCAGGAACAAGCAGTACGTCATGGAGCTTCAGAGACCTTCCTTTGTGGTTGATGAGAACAGCCTCTCCTCTTCCAGTTGGGATTAGTGGAGCATTGTCATTGCCAGTGTGTCAGCCTCCTGGATGCCAAGACCCCTTCTATCCTTTAGCTACCAGAGTTTATAGAATAAATAATAAATATATTATTTAATAAATGCAGCAAAAATCCATAAAATATTTGGATTAAGCTTATTGCAAGGTTAAATGGTTTGGTTATGGTTTATTGTTATAAATCAATATGAATAAATTGATTGTTAAATATTTTTATAGAGGGGCCACAATTATATTGGGGATCTTTAACGCCTCTCTTTAGGGATTTCAGTATGAAAACAAGTAGTCCTGGTTATTTTGGACTCTTTAGTTTAAAGGATATTTTACCCAAAGATAATATGTATATAAAATACACGGTGGAATGGCAGGGCCTTGTATCCAAGCTTCCACGACAGAGAAAGGATAATAAAACTCACTGGTATATTATTACATCCTTTGGGTATCTGTTTGAGACGTGCACTGATGGGTTAAACCTGTATACTGGGGTTATAAGGTTGTTCAGAAGTTTTAATTGATAAAAAAGAGGTTGAGCACGGATATTATTGATCAGACCTAGCCATAAATCACTTACTTATCTCTTATAAGTACTTGATTACCTTGGCACAGTGTCTGGATATAAGTATAACTGGGTCTCTGGGTATCAATATCCTCTAAAGAGCTCTTTATTTATAGCTTTTGGAGTCCCAATATTGTCCTCCTGAGAGTTACAGGGGCTCAAAGGGACGGACACTGAGGCTACCAGGGTAACTGGTGGTAGCCTTTCACGTGTTCTTGGTGCTGTAACATGGGTAGCATCTAATTCCACAGGGTATGGGAATTGTTCTACTTTATAATCAATGTTTGGATGTGTGAATAACACTAATCAATCCCATTCATGTATTATTTAATTGATTATCCTTAGTAAATGTTCCCAGTAATTTAATAATTATATAAATAGACATTTCTACAGACATCTTGATTTCAGGTAAGTTCTCATTATGTATTATATATCTGGAGTAAAATTCATGATATTGATTTTACTCCTTGTTTTCGAATTCCAGTTGATTTACTAAGATAATTACTTAAAAATATAATTCATGGGAATTCATGTAATATTTTTACATCATTGGTTTTCTTAGTATTTCACGGAGATATTGATGCCTGGAAATTCTTGTAAAAGTATATTAAAGTATTTTAATATATTTTTAGAAGTTTTCATTGTTTTATTTTCGACATTTTTGGTACTTTGAATTATATTAAATAAAAAATACGTATAAGGATTATTTAAGTATTTTTATATAATATTATGTACTTTTAGACTATCTGCTATTCACGGGAACATTTATTAAATATGTAAAATGTTCCCGTGTGGGTTGTAGCATGTTTACACGGTACCTGAGCCTCTCAGGCCGCCTGTCACTCTGTCAACCCGTAGTCCCATGGCTGCGTACTTGTCAGAGGCCTGGGGCTGCGTACACAATCTTGACGGAGTTACAGGGCTGTATCTCAGCCACGCGCGGGTGCATTGGCTGCCGCGGCTGCGTGCGGGAATTGTGACAAAACACATTTCCATCCATAACTCCCAAAATATAAACAACACCTCAATTCTGACTGAATTTTAGGTGTGAAACCTATACGTGACAATGTGTGTGAAGTATTTAATTGACCAAAAACTCAATAGTGGAGCCGTAGTATTTTGGTCTTTCTTTCCTTAATTATTTAAAAATATAAGGAGTTGGATTTCAAGGGTGGGGTCAGTGAGTGCCCCTACTTAATGTTGGGTGGAGAATCCATTTCTGTAATAATACTTATGGTTTTTCTACTCCTTCTTAGGCTAATTATATCATTATTTTTTTTTATGTTATTTTTGTTACTTTTGCAGCTTGCTTTGCAATAGTAGCAAGCTGACACAGTGCCTATGGTGATTCTAGTGGGCAAGATGTTGGTGACATACTCAACTTTGTTGATAATATGATGCATGGTGCCTGATTCAAGTACTGGGAGAAGGGGAGAGTTGGTGGAAAAATTGGTTTTGTGGTAGATTTGCGTGTTATAGTAAGCTTGAGGAGTGTCTGGTTGAGTAGTATCCAGAGAGTTATTGGACTCAGTAAGATAGGAGTAGCTCTTGAATCTTTCTGGACGCAAATGCAGATGGTGATACCAACACCAACTTTTGGGTTTTTCAGAAAGAGGGTTATGGTTTCCCTTAGAGCAGGGGTGCTTTGGACCAGCTTTCTTGCTCTTCACTTCAGTTTTCAGAAGGGCGGTCTAGGTGGAGTCTCCATTGTGCAAGGGAATTTGGGATCTAGACCCTTCCAGGTGAGTTACTTACCTGAGTTTGTTGAGAACTAGAGAGGGCCTTTGTAAGAGGTTGTTGTTCAGAAGTATTTAATCAACAAGGTGATAAAAATTGGCAGTCAACTTTGCCAGAATTGTATAGCTTAGTATGTCTGTGGGGACTTCCAACTGGACTATGGACAGTTTGTTCATGAGCTTTTGGAATTCTTGGATGTAGGTTGAGAGATCTCCGTTGAATTGATAGCGGATGAAATTCAATCATATTCAACCTTGATTTTTTGTTGATTGTGAGGCCTAGCAAGTTTGGATGTTGGTCCAGATGACGTTTGGTTTGGTTTGATTGGTAGGGTTGATGATGGCATCAAAAGCGGTGTCCCCAAGGTGTTTTATAATTATGTCAGCTTCCTTGTAAGCTTCTTTTGTCGCATTTCAGTAGTGGGAATAATGAGTTTGCCATCTTCAGTGTTCTCAATTTATTTCATCAGTCCACAAGGTTGTAGATTACTTTGAATACAAAGATCCCAGGAAGCGAAATTTATTTTGTTTAGGAGTGGGACATTTAACTGCTTGTTTTAGTCTTTGTTGTCTGTCATGTTTTCAAGTCTGCTTGGCTGAGGCTGAGTCAATGAATGGGACTGTAAATCTGTTGGAGTAAGAGACTGAAATAAATTTATATTTTGTAAGTTCAAAGAAATAAATGCAAAGAAGGAGACAATAAGGAGCCAGGAAATGGAAAGATAAGAACCTGAAATAAAGCCAAGAAGTATTGAGGCAGAAACAACTGTAATACTAATTTTATGAAAAGTATCACCAATCTTGAGCATTTGGTTTAGGCTGATTAAGATAGTTGGTAGAGTTGGATGACAAATATCCTGAATTGATTGACCTAGACAAGGGAGTCAGATACTTGTGGTGTCTGGTAAAGCTTCAGGAGATGAATGGAAAGGACTTACCCAACGTGGAGGACTGAAGAGCCCTGGGGCTAATCAGGATCCTCTAAACAGATGAGTTATAGTCTTGAGTGCTTCACGTTTGGAGTGCAGACAGCAGGGTGATGGTTGCGCAGGACAGGCAGAGTAGACACAGTTGCAAAGAAGTAAGAGAAATAGGACATGAATAGACATGAAACAAAGAAACACAAGACATGAATAGTCATGAAATAAAGAAACAAAACATGACAAGATGAATACAGAGATAAAGAAATGAAAATTTCATAGAAGTGACAAGAGGGATAAAGCAAAGAGAGTTAGGATTTGATTAAAGCAATAAATTGATGAGATTGATGAAGTGATGATGATATTGATTCAATGAGATTTAGCTGGATTTGATTAAAGCAATAAAGGGATTAGAGTGATGAAGTGATGAGAATAGTGATGAAAATATGAATAGCATGGAATCAATTTTTTTTCAGATGAGGTTGGAGGTAGAAACTTTGGCAGGTTGGAGTTTGAAAACCAGGGGTGTATGAAGTGGACAGGCAGTGGAAGCCTTCATATACTTTACTTGAAAAAATCCGCTTATTTCCAGGTAACTCTAACATTTCTGATGTTAAATAAGTTTGTTTTTCATTTTTAATGGCGGTTTTGAAATGGTGGATTTGGTTTCAAACCCACTATTAAACAATGGTAGGTTTGCTGAACTCTGATACGCCCTATTTATTATTTTTCATAGTATTTGTTATGCTTGTTACAAATTTATTTAGATTCCATCACAAATCTTGAGCTTTCTTCAAAGAACTATTTTTCATATATTTTTATAATTATTTATGTACTGGATGATATTTTTGTTTCTATATTTCAAAATATTTGAATTCCCAGCATAAAATAGGTATATGGGGGATTTCTTTATGTTTTTTTTTACTTTTGGTAAAAATTTACTTATATTCCACTAAATTTATCTCCTTTCTCGCAAGGAAATTCATTTTTTATCATTTTATTATCTTTCTTAAATTGGATGAAGTCTTTTCAAAATCTGAGGTCTGATTTGAATTAATTTCAAAAAAAATAGTTATAAAATTTTTACATATGAAATTTATCCAATTAGTGTCCATATTTGAATTCTCCGAAAGATTCTACCCCAGAAAGACCCCACAGGAGGTCTGGGGGCCTTAATTTAGCCCCCCAGTGCCTCAAATAAATTTTGAAGGCTTTTGGGGGCCAAAAAAGCCATCAAATTGTGTGTTCTCCCAGCCCAGGCACCCCTTTAAATCTTAAAAAGGCTTCAAGCCTTCCTGACTTTGGAAAGTACACCAATTGGTGCAATCATAGTAAATAAATTACTATAATAGGATCTATCAGAGTTACCAAACCTGCCATTTGTTTTGACCAAACCGCCATGTTAATGGTGGGTTTGTGAAATATACATACCCCTTAACTGGTGTATTTCAAAATGGTAGTTTTCCTGAAAATGGTGGATTTCAAAAAGAAGAAACACATTTTATCCATCATCATCCACCAACCTGCCCTCTGCATTCTACAAGCTGAACAGCACCATTAATTCTCACCCATCCTCCTGATTCAAATCCAAGAAGCAATGGAATAATTACCTAGATCACCTCAAGAATCATCTGAGGATATTCAAACCATCATCTTAACCTCCAACCCTCCACCAAACTCAAATTACAAAACAAATCATCCAATCACCATTTTTTTGTCCTCAACCTCTATGCTCCATCTGAAACAGTCATGGCCATTCACCATTGTACCTCAATTGGCCAATAAGGCATTCAGCGAACCATTGAATGAAATTTCTAGGATAGTTTATTATCTGGAATCTGAATCAAAAGAGCTAAATCATCACCACCAATCATCTCTTTATTATGGAAGGGATAGTTGATAAAAACTGATGAAATACCATCAAAACCATCCCCATAATCCAGATCTTGATCAAAGAGTAAATCAAAGGAGGAGACCTTTATTGGTGGATTTACCTTTATAAAATCCTCATTCACCAACTCACAAAAAATTATGCTCAACAAATCATGATTATCAGCATCTGGGATCCAAACCTGAGAGCTTAATAGTTGGGGGAGACCTTCTGATTTTTCTGAGCCATCATACTCTCAATGGTTGCCTTGACCCAATGAACATCCATCCCTGGGGGTTGATGGAGGGCTTTGATTGGTTGGATCTTCAGGATGGGTAATTGAAGGTGGGTTTGAGAAGGGAAGATGAGGATAAATCATGATAATTAGTTTTGAGCTCATCATCATCATCCTCTGGTCCCACAGAGACCAACACAGACTGGCTTGAGGTCTGGATGGGGGGTTGGTTTGTGAGAACTAACACTTAGTCTGGAAGGAATTACCCACAAGCACTAAGGGCCCAGATACACATGCAATCAATGAAAATACTTGAGATATATCTACATTTAAAAAATCCTGGCTAATCTGATGTGTTCTTGGGTGGGCACCAGGATGGGTGCCTCATAGTTTACTACAACTGTCATCTGAAAGAGTGGATGTGGAGGTAGTATTTTTGGAAGAGGAAGAGGAGGAGGAAATTATTTTGAAGGGTGTATGTATCTGATATTCAACCTTGTTCATTAGATTTAATTATTCTCAAATAAGCAAGCTGGTGAGCTGGCCAGTAATCAGGTTTCGATAAAATCCAAACTTGATACCTCCTTTGCCTCCTTTTCCTCCTTTTTTCCCTCCTTTTCTCCCTCCTACTCAATCTTTGACCTCTCTAACACCACAAAATTGGTATTAGAAGTCCATCAGGATTAGGGCAATGATTTCTTTGGTATTTTTAATTTGTATGATCACTCAATCTGAACCAATCTCCATCTCCCAACTCAGATCATTGGAGTGAAGGTGGTGTATATTTTTTCATTTTTTCAGAAAAATAAAATGAGGGGGGAGTGGTGAGTTATCAGTTTTTTGATGAGATCATTGTTTGGAGTTGATGGTGGTGGAGAAAATCATGATAATTAGAATTGCTGTTGATGGGAGTAGGGCTAGACCTAAAGAGTGGGCCTGTGTGTGGGGGGATGACTGATGTGTTTTCTCATTCTCAGGAGGTAAGGGGATATAGTCTCAGATTCAGTCTTGGAGGAGCAGAGGAAAAGAGAAAAGGGAGGGGCATTTATATACCATATTTTCAAAAAAACCAACTTATTTCTTGGGTAGGTCTGACACATCTGATGTGGAATTAGTGGGACTTTTTTAAATTTTCAATGGTGTGTTTGAAAATGGGGTATTTTTCTGGAACCATCCATTGAAAAGATGGTGATTTTCTAACTCTTATACACCCTAATTATGCCTATGATGCCTTTTGGCATCCCTTTAGCAAAAAAATCTAAAATAAAGCCATTTGGATTCATTGGTGTTATTTCATTAATTTTTGGTGTTATTTTGGCCTGGGCCATTTTTTTTTTTGAATATTTAAAAATATTTGGATTCCAAAAATTAATTAGGGTGTATCAAAGTTAGCAAAACTGCCATTAGAAACCTTCCATTTTTAATGGAAGTTTTCCAAAATACACATACCTCCTAACTGTTTAATTTCCAAATGGTGGGTTTCAAAAATTAAAACTTCCATTATCATCCATCCACCATCCATCACATGCAAAAAATCCATCCACACCTCCACTTCAGCAAATACATACCAATCCCATCTCCATTGCGTCACACACATCAAATCTCCATTGCTTCACATCTCCATTGCTTCACATCTCCATTGCTTCACATCTCCATTGATTTGCATCTCCATTGCTTCACATCTCCATTGCTTCACATCTCTATCACATCACACACATCCCATTGCATGCAAAACACCCATCCACACCACCACCTCAGCAAATCCATAATGATCCCATCTCCATTCCATCACACACATCTCATATCCATTGCATCACAAAAATCCCAACATCATCTTTCTCAACATTTACAATCAACATTCCCTCCAGCAAGTTGAAAATGCAAACAAGCTGGCTGAACTTTTTTTATTATTTGACTCTGATTCAGACTCCAATTTGGAATCAAATTGGTTAGCTTTGAAATCTCTTTTCGAAAAGCAATACATAGTTCCACAAAGACACACTCTCCACAAACCTATGTATGAAAGGCAAAAGCTTCATCTACTCCCCAACTTAAGCTTCCAGAAACTGTTCAAAACTTTATTGCCTTCATTCATGAAACTTCTGGAGATGATTGAAGACCACCACATCTTCAAGAAAAATTCTCAGAATCCTCAAAGCAATCCATCTATCCAATGGTCTGCTGCTCTTTTTAGATTGGGATCAAATGGAAATGGGGCAGCAATACATCAATTAGGAAATCTATTCTCAGTAGGTTATGTATCCATTTACTTATACACAAAAAGAGTCATGATTGCTATCCTATCTTTCCTTTTCTCAGTCCTTTGTTGGCCAACAAAAGAAGAACACAAGGAGATATCTCAAGTAATGGAGACTGAAGGCTTTCCCAGTTGCATAGGTTTTGTTGATTGAACCACTATCCCCTTGAGTCAAAAACCCAATCTAGAAGGAAGCCACTATTTTGATTGGAAAAAAAGGCAATTGATTCATTTCCTTTCAAAATCCTTTGATGATACATGGACCAAATATGTTTTATTTTTTTTATAGATACTCTGTGTCACTAAAACTTGTTTTTGATAACAACAAGAAGTTCATATCCCTCCATGCTGGCCTTCCAGGTTCTTGTCACAATTCATATGTTTTCATTTGGATGCGGATTTCCCAACAACCAGATAACTACTTTGACAAAGATAAATACCTTTTGGAAAATTCAGCTTTTGCTAGTGGGAAATATGTGGTTCCAGAATACCACAATTTTTTATCCAATGATCAAGCTAAAACTGATTTCAACTATTATCTTGCCCAATCACAAGTTTGGATTGAGAATGCCATAGGAGTCCTGAAAGTAAGATGAGCCAGCTTATGCAAGATGCAAAACTAGCTCCAATCTTCCAAAGAAATAAAGGTCCTCATAAACTGGATTATCACTTGTGTAATCCTTCACAACCTTCTTGCCAACATCAAAGATGAATGGGAAGAAATACTTGAAGACAATATTCCTGGTCCTCCTCAAGTCATCCTGGTCTCATCTTGTACCTCATCTTCTGCATTGAGAGAGCAGATTCTACCACTCACACTGGCTCAATTTGATGAGTAGCATTAAACTGTTAAATAGGTGAAATATCACATCACCAAATATGTTTGGTTTTGGTTGTTCAAATCCTAGGCTGACTCAGTTTTTTTTTTTTTTTTGGTGGACTTAGACAAAAAACAGAACCATAACTTTCAAACCATCAACCTCACCCCACCAAACCACCCGTCCAATCCGCCCTCCTCCTCACAAAACCAACTCACCCACCACCACCATTTCACCCCACCAAACCACCGTTGTGGTGCTCTTTCATGGACCCGAGTCAGGAAAGGCTGCGTGCTGCCGGCTTGCGCGGATTGGAAGGCTTGCGCAGATTGGAAGGATTGCGCGGATCGGAAAGCTTGCAGTGATTGGAAAGCTTGCACAGATCGGAAAGATTGCGCGGATGGGAAGGCTTGCCCGGATTGGAAAGCTTGCGCAGATTGGAAGGCTTGCGCTGATTGGACGGATTGCGCGGACCGGAAGGCTTGCGCGGATCAGAAGGCTCACGCGGATCAAGCGGATCGCGTATTGGATCACGTGGGAACACCCGGATACCTGGAAAGGGTTGTCGGGCGGACGCATCATGAGAAGGATGAACCAGCCGGCAACGCCGACGGGGAATGGGGCAGGGGAGGTGGAGCATGGGTTACGGGACGGGGGACAGAGGGATAGGGTTGGGCTAGGGTTCTGTGGCTCAGGGGTTGTATTCCATCATTCTTTCTTACTTGCGGTTGTACTTAGGTTAGGGTTGAGAGGGAGGACTTAAATACTTCACTCTCAACTCTGGGTTGTAAGGAGGAGGATCACATGACATTGGAGGGATTATCATCATCATTACATCAGATTGGATTGGATTGGAAAGGGAGGAATTCATCTTATTATCACTCTATCTCTCTCTCTCACTTTCTCTCTCTCTCTCATGACTGGCTGCATCCAATCTCCTTACAGACGCTTCAATCAATAAATTAAGGAACTCGAGGACAACTTAAGGGGTGTAGCACTCCTTTGGTTTCCACATCTGGGGGTCTGGCTGGGAAAAATGTTTTTTCAAAGTCTCTCGAAGGTACTCAATGCTACCAGCATTTGCCCCTCTCTCATCCTCCTCCTCCCGCGGTCTCCGCACTTCCCCAAAGGTTTACCCGCATATTCGATTCAACATTGTGGATGTGGAGCAATTCATTTCACGGTATGAAATGATTGCGGACTCTGAAGGCCCTTTGGATTTTGAGAAGGCGCGCCATGTTTTCCTGTTCATTGAGGACGCGGAAGCGCGTCGGGAAGTAGAGGAGATGGGAGGCTTCCTGAACCTGGATTGGCCGGCATTGAAGGAGGACATGCTGGCAAGATTGGGGAGGCGCGGCTCCCGCTTTCGGAAGGACAATCTCAAGCCATCCGCGGAATTGGATTAAAAGGCAGGCGCTGTGGAAGGAATAAAGGTTGTCCCCTTATAATCGTCCCAAGGTTTGGAAGTTAACGGTTCCCTGCGTTTGTAAGGAGATGAGGATGTCCAAAGTCGCGCTTAGATGAGAAAACAGAAACAAAGAGATAAGGGATAGAGAAGAGTAGAGAGAGTGTGTGTGTGTGTGAAATCGCCAATCCTTCAACCCTAAGAACTTTCCACCTGGATGTGTGTCCGGTATGAGTTCCTTTAATCTCCTGGTGAGATGAGTGATTCAGCCTGATGATATGATTCTCTTTTCTCTGTCTCTATCTTCCTCTGCTATGACATGATATCTGCTATCTCCCGATCCCCATGATCTCCTCCTCCAACCCGGAGTTGAGAGTGAGGATAAGTCCTCCCTCTCAACCCTAACCTAAGTACATGCGCAAATGACAGTATGACAAGGAAACAGAAGACAATCCGGAAACAGAAACCCTAGCCTCCTCTCCCCAACTCCATACCAAACTTCCCCCGACGTCTGTACGCCATTCCATCCATCCAGTTTGTCCTTCTCATGAAGCAGTCCTTGCACCGCGCCCTACTTGGAGCCCCCCGCGCCTGTCTGTATCTGTTTGTCCGCACCCGTTGTGGATGTCCGGTATTATCCAGCGTGATCCGCGCGCTTGCACGCGCGCTCCATCCTTTCCTTTATAGCCCGCAGATTGCTCCGCTCCTACTTATCTGAACCGGCGCGCCCGCAAACCTAGTCAAGCGCACTACCTTCCAAATCCAATCTCCGGTGCGGATTGCCGCACACGCCGCATTCAATGCTGAGCCCAACCCGTCCACTAGGTGCGGAGCCAAACAGCGGCTGCTGCTGATCCCGCAGCCGCGGCTGCTGAGCACTCCGCTTACCCTAATGCTGATCCCACTTGCCCCCAATGCTGAGCGCGCAGCTGCGACGCAGTTCCCAATCCGTGTCTATAAATTGACACCACAGCGCGCGCCGCGGGATCCGGTTGCAAGGGGAATTGGACTACGCGGAACTGGAGTACTACAGGGCAGAGTATGTTCTGGCACCACCACTGGCAACCATCTCTTGGGCTAGCAAACTCGCGGACGTGGAAAGGGGCCTCGAGGCCTATCTGGAGAGTATTCAGTCTCCCAGCGCATCTGGGCCCCGCGTGTGCGCAAATGGGGAGGACAACAACCATTGGCGGACAGGACAGAGGGACTGGATGGCGGATTCAAACGCGGAATTGGTTTCCCCAGTGGGGGTTAAGTACGTGTTGGGGAAGCGGGACTTGACGGAATTGGTGCGGCCTACTGACAGGAAGCGGGCAAGGACAACGGAATGGGAAATGGATTCTCCGTGCGGTTTGGGAATTGGCAAGCAGTGGACGGATCTTGCAAAGAAGGTAGACGCGGCTGTGGAAGAGAGGGACCACGCGTTGGAGGATAATGACTCAAGCCAGACCTCTTTGACGGCGGGGAGCGCGCATTTGGAAAGGGTAGGGGCAGCGGCAGAAGGGAAAAACCACGCGCCGAAGGATGGCAACCAGAGACGGAACCCTTCAACAGTGGGGAGAATGAGGATGGGGCAGAAGGATGTGGCAGCAACAGAAAGGACGGGCGCGGAATGGACGGACGGGGGGCCAGAGTGCAGGACGGATGGTCCCAGAACGGGCGCGCAGCCATCACGGCTAGAAAGAGCCTTGGGATTGGTGCAGCGGATGCTCGCGGCAGGGCTTCAGGGGTGGAATGGGGAAGGATTGGATGCCAACGGCACAACTGGGGAAAAGGACAACGGATTGCTGGGGACGCTGGCGACGGAAGGTGCGTAGGGACAGAAGGTTGAGGAATTGGCTGGCAAACGAGGCCCCTGCGGGATTGGTTGAGGCAACGTGCCGCGGATCTGGTGATGAGTATAGGGGTTGCGGTCGGTTGAGGACAGCGGCAAAGTTGGGAAGGGAAGCTAGCGCGGGGTGGAAGGTTGGAGCTGGGACGCAGGACGCGGGCTCAAAAAAAAAAAAAAACTTTTTTTTTCTCTTGTTCCTTCTTATCTATTCATTCTTACTTTTCCTTTTTTTTCTCTTCCTGTCTCTCTCAAGGATCGCGTATGCGCGCTGGCGCGTCAAGGTCTCCCCATGTACTCTTGCGGATACTCTCACTGGCGCGGATTTCTCACTTTCAGACTCTCACTGGCGCGGATTTCTCACCTTTTCCGATTTCTCTTGCTCACGCCAATCTTCTCTCTCCAAGGCGTGGTTCTTATTTTCTCTAAGGGACTCACAAGCCCAAAGGCTACTCAATCGTGCGCAACGTGTGTCTTTTTGTGTATAGGCGCTGAATACAAAGGACAAAGGATAGGAGAAGGAAAGGAAGGGAGGGGGGAGATCCGCCTAAGTTGGTCCAGCTCTCATCATCTTCACCGCGTCCAAGCAAGCTGCGGCAACCAAGTTGCGTAATGAGGCCAGAAGTTCGCACCGGGAGTCAGCGTTGTGACCATGCGGCGCGGCTAGGAACCTCCGGAGGAGTCCATCCGCGTTGTTTGCCATTGCGTCGAACCTTGCAAGTGGGACGGCCGGAACAATTGGAATGAATTCCAGGATCTTGGGTAGTGTACTTTCTGGCAAGGAGTGGGGTAGTCACGACGAGTGGGGGAGGGGTGCAACTCAGAGGATGAGCGTGGTAGATGAGATGGTGGCGGATCTCTGGGGACAGAACTCAAGTTGGGGGGCAATGTGGTGCTCTTTCATGGACGCAAGTTGGGAAAGGCTGCGCGCTGCGGGCTTGCGCAGATTGGAAAGCTTGCGTGGATTGGAAGGCTTGCGCAGATTGGAAGGATTGCGTGGATCGGAAGGCTTGCGCAGATTGGAAAGCTTGCGCGGATTGGAAAGCTTGCGCAGATTGGAAGGCTTGCGCAGATCAGACGGATTGCGCAGATTGGAAGGCTTGCGCAGATTGGAAAGCTTGCGCAGATTGAAAGGCTTGCGCAGATAGGACGGATTGCGCAGACCAGAAGGCTCATGCGGATCAAGCGGATTGCGCATTGCAAGACGCGCGGATTGGATCACGCGGGCACGCCCGGATACCTCGAACGGGTTGTTGGGAAGACGCATCATGAGAAGGAAAAACCAGCGGGCAACGCGGACGGAGCATGGGGCAGGGGAGGTGGAGCATTGGTTATGGGACGGGGGACGGAGGGATAGGGTTGGGCTAGGGTTCTGTGGCTTGGGGGTTGTATTCCATCATTCTTTCTTACTTGCGGTTGTACTTATTTTAGGGTTGAAAGAGAGGACTTAAATACTTCAGCCTCAACTCCGGGTTGTAAGGAGGAGGATCACATGACATCGGAGGTATCATCATCATCATTACATCAGATTGGATTGGATTGGAAAGGAAGGAATTCATCTTATTATCACTCTATCTCTCTCTCTCACTCGCTCTCTCTCTCTCTCTTGACTGGCTGCATCCAATCTCCTTACAGACGCTTTGATCAATAACTTCCGGAACTCAAGGACAAATTAAGGGGTGTAGCACTCCTTTGGTTTCCACACCTGTCCACACCTCCCTCTTCCTCACCAAACCACCACACCCACCACACCCACCTCACCATCCACCTCCACCTACCTCCAAGTTCACCCAGTCATCCTCCTCCTTATTCTTCTTTGCTGAGCGCCCCAGGTAAGCCCCCCCCTCCTCCTCCTCCTTTTAGATATCCTCCTTTTTCCTTGCTTGGCACCTTGAGTAAGCATCCCCCTCCTCCTGCTTCCCATGTTCCCCCTCCTCCTCCTTGTTGGTCTATCAGCAAGAAATTGCTTGATATCTTGCTGCTTGACCAATTGATCCATTGTCAAACAAATGGTTGATCACTTGCCGGTTGACCAATCAATCAATTGGTAAGCAAAAAATTGATCAATTGGTGTGGTGAACAATTTGGGACACCTCATAAGAAAAAGGGAAAATTTTTAAAAAATATTTATACATAATCTTTCATCTGTCTATCTAAAAAAAAAAAATCTTTTTTTCTGTTCTCCAACCTCTCCCTGTCCTAGCGGTCTAGGACGGACCCCTGGGGTTTTCAAATCCCCAGGCCCTGGGTTCAACTCTCTCTCTTTGCATTTGGCATCAAATCTTTTTGGCCAAGCGTGCCTGAAAAATCCCCCAAAAATTTGCTCTTCTCCATCATCTTCATCATCATCACCTCTGGCTTGACAGGTCCCAAGAACTTAGCAATCTTGCGCTTTTTTAATCCATCTTGCAGCTTTTTTTCTTGCTGTCAACTGTGACTTTTCCCAATTTGGGTGACCAATTTGAGACCTATATCCAACCTTGCCCACATTTTATCCATCCTCTTCTGTAAATTATCTGCTTTCTGTTGATTTGGTCTCACGTTCAGTTGTAAATCAATCACAGTTGGATCATCATAATTAAATCCATCAATCTGCTCTTTTCACTTAGTGACCTTGTGCTTGTTCAATCCAACACACCCTCAAACTCCATTGCCATTTCCTCCCTCAGCTTTCAGAAAGGTAACTCAAGCGCATCATCCCAGGAAACAACCAAACAACATCACAACTGTCACATCCACCACTCATTCAATCATTCCCTGTTGTCCACATGGCTTGCACCTGTCATCCGCATGGCTTGGCTTCCTCATCCAAAAAGGATGATCAAAGCAGGGGTTTTCTTATCCAAAGAGGATAATTACACCAGGGTTTTATCATCAAAAAACAAAAATCAAACTAGGGTTTTTATTATCCCCAAAGGATAGTAAAACCAAGGGGTTAATCATCCACCAAGGATAATAAAACCAGAGGGATTATCATCCACCAAGAATAATAAAATCAGGGGTTTTATCATCCACCAAGGATAATAAAACAAGGGCATTAACATACATCAAGGGTAATAAAACAAGGGGTTTTATCATCCACCATGGATAACCAGACCAGAGATTTTTTCATCCACCAAGGATGATAAAACCAGGGGTTTTATCATCCACCAAGGATAATAAAACCAGTGGTTTTGTCATCCACCAAGGATAATAAAACCAGTGGTTTTGTCATCCACCAAGGATAATAAAACCAGTGGTTTTGTCATCCACCAAGGATAATAAAACCAGTGGTTTTATCATCCACCAAGGATAATAAAACCAGTGGTTTTATCATCCACCAAGGATAATAAAACCATTGGTTTCATCATCCACCAAGGATAATAAAACCAGTGGTTTTATCATCCACCAAGGATAATAAAACCAGTGGTTTTATCATCCACCAAGGATAATAAAACCATTGGTTTTATCATCCACCAAGGATAATAAAACCATTGGTTTTATCATCCACCAAGGATAATTAAACCATTGGTTTTATCATCCACCAAGGATAATAAAACCATTGGTTTTATCATCCACCAAGGATAATAAAACCATTGGTTTTATCATCCACCAAGGATAATAAAACCATTGGTTTTATCATCCACCAAGGATAATAAAACCATTGGTTTTATCATCCACCAAGGATAAGAAAACCATTGGTTTTATCATCCACCAAGGATAATAAAACCATTGGTTTTATCATCCACCAAGGATAATAAAACCATTGGTTTTATCATCCACCAAGGATAATAAAACCATTGGTTTTATCATCCACCAAGGATAATAAAACCATTGGTTTTATCATCCACCAAGGATAATAAAACCATTGGTTTTATCATCCACCAAGGATAATAAAACCATTGGTTTTATCATCCACCAAGGATAATAAAACCATTGGTTTTATCATCCACCAAGGATAATAAAACCATTGGTTTTATCATCCACCAAGGATTATAAAACCAGTGGTTTTATCATCCACCAAGCATAATAAAACCAGTGGTTTTATCATCCACCAAGGATAATAAAACCAGTGGTTTTATCATCCACCAAGGATAATAAAACCAGTGGTTTTATCATCCACCAAGGATAATAAAACCAGTGGTTTTATCATCCACCAAGGATAATAAAACCAGTGGTTTTATCATCCACCAAGGATAATAAAACCAGTGGTTTTATCATCCATCAAGGATAATAAAACCAGTGGTTTTATCATCCACCAAGGATAATAAAACCAGTGGTTTTATCATCCCCCAAGGATAATAAAACCAGTGGTTTTATCATCCACCAAGGATAATAAAACCAGTGGTTTTATCATCCACCAAGGATAATAAAACCAGTGGTTTTATCATCCACCAAGGATAATAAAACCAGTGGTTTTATCATCCACCAAGGATAATAAAACCAGTGGTTTTATCATCCACCAAGGATAATAAAACCAGTGGTTTTATCATCCACCAAGGATAATAAAACCAGTGGTTTTATCATCCACCAAGGATAATAAAACCAGTGGTTTTATCATCCACCAAGGATAATAAAACCAGTGGTTTTATCATCCACCAAGGATAATAAAACCAGTGGTTTTATCATCCACCAAGGATAATAAAACCAGTGGTTTTATCATCCACCAAGGATAATAAAACCAGTGGTTTTATCATCCACCAAGGATAATAAAACCAGTGGTTTTATCATCCACCAAGGATAATAAAACCAGTGGTTTTATCATCCACCAAGGATAATAAAACCAGTGGTTTTATCATCCACCAAGGATAATAAAACCAGTGGTTTTATCATCCACCAAGGATAATAAAACCAGTGGTTTTATCATCCGCCAAGGATAATAAAACCGGTGGTTTTATCATCCACCAAGGATAATAAAACCAGAATTTTTATCATCCACCAAGGATAATAAACCCAGTGGTTTTATCATCCACCAAGGATAATAAAACCAGTGGTTTTATCATCCACCAAGGATAATAAAACCAGTGGTTTTATCATCCACCAAGGATAATAAAACCAGTGGTTTTATCATCCACCAAGGATAATAAAACCAGTGGTTTTATCATCCGCCAAGGATAATAAAACCGGTGGTTTTATCATCCACCAAGGATAATAAAACCAGAATTTTTATCATCCACCAAGGATAATAAACCCAGAGGTTTTATCATCCACCAAGGATAATAAAACCAGTGGTTTTATCATCCACCAAGGATAATAAAACCAGTGGTTTTATCATCCACCAAGGATAATAAAACCAGTGGTTTTATCATCCACCAAGGAGAATGAAACCAGTGGTTTACTATCCACCAAGGATAATCAAACCAGTGGTTTTATCATCAAGCAAGGATAATTGAACCAGTGGCTTTATTGCCTCAATTCCTGTCCTTGTTGGCAATGTAACAGCTCCTTTTTTTTCAATTAGCCTTCAAAATATCATTCACTAGTTTTAATAGTCTGAAAATTTCTTCATGTTACATTTTAACTTCAAACTTTCAGAAGTCAGGAAAAGGACAAACTTTTCACAAGTGTTTTTCTCCTTCATTTCAGCAGCCAGTTATCTAAATATCTTGTAGAGTGTATGCAATGAGACATGAGTTGAAGGGAATGGGGAACTTTAGAGTTTAGAAATAAGCCAAAGAAGGTATTCAACATATGGTTGTGCCTCAAGAAAAAAATTATATGAATTTCCACTTGCAAGCTTAGAAAGGCTCAATGGAGCCAATAGAAAAGGGAGGTTGGACGGAATGCAATTGATGAATGTGAATCAAACAGAAAGAAAGTGGATTAAAGCATAAAAATATCTTCAGACAGGAGAGGTGGGGTTAATGAGAAAGGTTTCTCAAGTTTCTGCAGGGGAAGAGATGTTCAAATTGCATGATTAATCATTCCTACCCTGGCCAAAGAGCAGAAAATATGCCAAGAGGCAGTATAAACAGGACTTTATGCCACCCTTCCAGTAGGCAGCACAAAAAAAAAGAAGGAAGAATGGTAGTGGTTGGAATTCTTTCAGAAATAACAACAAAAATGAACCTTTATTTATTATCATCTGGTCTTGTTACCCTTGTTGAATTAAAACATCATAGGTTTTATATTCCTTTTTGGATAACTAAATTTCTGGTTTTCTTGTCCTTCTTTGATAAAAAAAACTTTTTATTTCCTTACCTAGGTCAATCATCAAAAGTATGGTTTATAGAATTACTGTGAAAAAGTTTGAATGAATTAAGAATCAAGAGGGCTGAATCACAAAAGACATCAGTCAATAATAATACAAAGAACTTGAAGAAAAATAATAAAGAAAAAGAAAGATTAAAGAAGCATAACAAACATCAAGCAACAGTGGAGAATTGAGAACTTGACAAGTTCGTGAGAGTACGAAGTTGAAGCGGTGAGGTGATGGGTTTTAAACTCCTGAACCAACAGACTGAACGCAAGAGAATCAACAAAAGTTTTTTAAGAAGAAAAAACAAGGAAAAGGATAAAGGGAATGAAGAAAATAAAGAATGATTCTCACTCTAGGCGGAAACAAAAGATTTAGGCGCTCAAGAAAGGGTGGTAATAAAAGAAATGGAGAAGGGAAAGAGACTAAATTCTGACGTGTGTGGCAGATGAACATATGAGCACAATTTGAAGCTGATGTAAGTTTAGTGCAGAGACAATCTCACATATGAACACTTGGAGAAATGAAATCCTCTTGATTTTGGGTGATGATTGTCGGGTCAATGGTTGAGGAGGCTGTTGTATTGAGCTGATGATTAAGAGAGGCTAGGATGACTTGATGTTGGGTGAATGATTTGTTGAAGATGTGAGGGTGAAATGAGGGAAGTGGTAAGGAAGCAAAGAGGAGTGATGAATGGTGGAGGAGATGAGGAACTGAGGAGAGCGGTGAGGTGGATGGTGGAAGCGATGAGATGGATGATGGAAGCGGTGAGGTGAGCAGTGAAAGTGGTGAGGTGAGTGAGTGAAGCGATTAGTCAAAGAGAGTGTGCGCGCCGTTGCGCGGATAGAAAGTGAGTGAAGCAATGAGTCAAAGAGAGTGTGCGTGCCGTTGCGCGGATAGAAGATATGAGGATGAGCAGGCGCCGTTGCGCGGATGAGACAGGAAATTGAAGGAGAAATTGAATAAAAGAACCATGTGCGCAGGAGGCGCACGGGGAGGGAATCAATGGAAGATGGCCAGTAAGTAAGTTTAGTGGGATTTCATTTCAACACGCCGCCGTGTTCAGATGAGAGATTGGAGAACAGCTGAGGTGAGTGTTTTGATTGAGGTTCTTATTGCCGACTTTGTCAAAGGATCCACTAGCATAGATTCGGAAGGAACAAGGTTGGTAATTAGCAATTTGGCTTCCTTTTGTTCCCTAAGCCATTTGATCTGGGTATCTACATGCTCGAGGGCGTTGTGGTGGGATTCAAAGTTGATCAATTTGTTCAAGGCTTTGTTGTCAATATACAACCCGTGGGTGAGTGATATAGTCGGATTCAGCTCTTTTATTAAGTTTAAGATCCAAATTTTTTCTTGGTTAGCCAGGACTAAGGACTTGAGCTCTCCTTCTGTTGAGGACAGCGAGACGGTTGGTTGCAGCTTGCTGTGCCAAGAGAAAGCGCAGCCATAGAGTAGGACTAGGTAACCCGTGTGGCTTCTTTGTGAAATGGGATTTTTGCCGCCATTGGAATGGCTCCAGGTCTCAAGATCAAGATTGAATGAATTGTTTTTGAGGCGGAGAGCCAGATCAAGGGTGGTTTTTACGTACCGCCAAGCATGTTTGGATTCCGTCCAATGGGAGAGGCCGGGTTTCGCGTTGAATCAAGACAGAGAGGAAGCGGTGTAAGAGAGATCTGGTCGAGTTCGAGTTGCTATGAAGTTGAGGAAGCCTGTCAATGAGTGGTAATTGATGTTGAGGTTTGAGAAAGCGGTAGTGTCAGCATTGGTTGCAGGGTTGAGTACTACTCCAGGGGTTAGCGGTGTATTGATTGGTCGAGATTCAAGCAGTCCAAGTTCAGCCAGTGCTGAGTTGATGTGATCTGGTTGGTGTAGGCAGGGCCCGTGTGACGATTCAATGATTTAGTTGCCAAGGATCTTAGAAAGGGTTCCTTTGTGGGAAATAGAGAACTTTGCCTTAAGTTTTGCTCGGAATTCTTGAGAGTTTCCAATGATGACCAGGTCATCAACATAGCAAAAAATGAAAATTTGAGCGGTTTGATTTATGAATAAACAGGGATTGGCGGAGGGGGTAGTGAAGTTTTGATTGAGAATCCAGCGTTTGAGAGTGTCAAACCAGCTCTTTGGGGCCTGTTTCAGCCTGTACAGGGCTTTGTTCAACTTGAGATAAGGGGAAATAGTTTCTTATCCGGGGGGTGTTTTGATTAAAATATCTTCATCAAGCTTGGCATGCAGGAATGCAGACTTGATGTCCATTTTCACGATTTGCAACTCGTGATGGAAAGCATAGACTAGGAGAGTTTGGAGTGTGGTAATTTGGCCAGTGGGTGCATAGTTTTTGCTGTAGTCTATGAATTCTAGCTGTTGAAAGCCTTGCACACACAGCCTGGCTTTGAAGATGACACCATCATCATTGGGGTTGGTTTTGAGACGATAAACCCATACCGTGGACAGTGCTTTCTTTCCTTCTGGAAGCGAATGGCAGCAAGTCCAAACCTCCATAGATTTGATTCCATCAAGTTCAGATTTCATACCCTTGGCCCAATTTGGGTAATCGGGTGAGCGTTTTGCTTCTTTGTAATTTCGAGGAACGGTTCTGGAGAGGAAACCATAGCGTTGGGGCTTTTGAAGGGTCGAGCAATCTTGGAGGGTTTGGGACGACGGAGCAAGTTGGTTGGCTATGTTCTTGTCATTGGAAACGGATTTATCAGATGGGGATGATTCTTCAGAGGTGTTGGAATCAGAAATGGATTGAGTTGATTTGGGAGAGGTTGGATCAGTTGGATTGGGAAGGAAATGAGTGGTCTTTTCATGATTGATCAAGGACAGTGTGTCCAGTAGGTCGGAGTCAGGGAGGAGAAGAGTTTCAAAAGGGGATTTGAGCGAAGAGGAAGATTCAGTTAGCTTTACGTTTTTGAGAATTTTAACATGTTTTGAGCAAACAGTCTTGCCAAGCTCTGGGATGTAGATTCAGTAGGAGCTGAATTGCAGGTCATGACCTACAAGAATTCCTTCCCAACCTTTCTTTTCAAATTTTCCAAGGTTGTTTCGGAGATTAAGGACTATGGTTTTGGATCCTAGGGTTCGAATTAGATCCAGTTTGGGTTGGCAACCATTCCACATCTCGGATGGACTCAACTTTGACTCTTTGGCTGGCAACAGGTTCAGAATCTTGCAACATCCAATTAAAACTTTGTTCCAAAGCTCCATTGGGATAGCCATGTTGATGATCGTAGTTCTGGCTGCTTCAACAATGGTTTGATTTCCTTGCTCAGCGATGGGGTTGTGCTGTGGAGTGTAAGGTTCAGACGTGGTGTGTATGATGCTGGAATTGGTAAGGAAGCTGGAGAGTTTGGAATTGATGAATTCTCCGCCGTTGTTGGAGTGAATTGATTTGAGTTGATATCCAAACTGATTTGAGTGAATCTTGATGAATCTGATTAACTCATTGGTCACGTCCGATTTGAGAGTGATAGGGTGACAGGTTTTGAAGCGGGAGAATTCATCGGTGAGCAGCAGGAAATATTTGTTACCAGCCTTGGAGGTGGGATTTATTGGTCTGCAGACATTGGCGTGGAGACAAACAAAGGGTTTCACGCAGTTGGAGATGTGGTTTTTGAAGGATGAGCAATGGATTTTTCCCAGAGCGCATGATTTGCATGAGAGTTCTTTCCATCTCAATTTTGGAAAGTCTCTCAAGAGCAGCTTGGTTTGATTGAGGTGAGGATGTCCAAAGCGTTTGTGGAGGGTTGTGAGGGTGAGAAAGGCGTGAGATGATTCAGACTGAGGAAGAGCAAAGTCCCTGATTAACAAGAGATTGTCTTCAATGGAGCCAGTAAGAATTGAGTGATGTTTGAAGTTCACAACAAAGTTTTGCGGGCCGGAAAAGTAGAGTGAGCATCCCTTGCTCAAGAGTTGACCCAACGACACCAGGTTTACCGCCAGCTGAGGCACGTACAGGGACTGGCTAAGCAGAACATTGCAGTTCTTGGATAATAGTTTTTCAGTGCCAATGCCTTCTGCTTTGAGTGAAGTATTTTCCTTCCCAGTCTGGATGTTGGTGTGGTATTCAGTGAGGTCTTCAAATAAATCAGTGGAGTTGAACATTGATTGAGATGCTCCAGAGTCAAGAACAATGGAGTGTTTGTTGAGCAGTCTGGAATTTTTCATGGCATAATTGTAGGAAGTGCAGGAGAGGTTGGCAGAGGCTGGTTTGTTCTCATTATGGTGTTTGGGATTGTTGTTGTTGTTGTTGCTGTTGTTGTTGTTCAGTCAAAGGTGTGGATACAACCACCAGCAGGAGTTCTTGGGATGAGAGGATTGTGGATTATGCCAGGTGGCTCTGCACTTGACTAACTCTGGTTTGACGCCACTGTTCAACATTGCCAATGCATAGGTACCAGCTGCAATCTTGTTCTTGATTTGATTCAGGTGACGAAGCACCAGGTCACCATCAATTTTGGATTCGCCAAGAGAATGAGTGATAGTTGTCTTGAGATGCTCTAGCTGCGGTGGAAACTTGTACAGTATTAAATATGCAACTATGTCATCATCCATTCGAATTCCGATTTCGGATATTTGAATGAGACAGGATTTGACTTTGGTTATGAACTTGTTGACGTGTTTGGGATTGAACTGGAGATTGAGGAAACTGAAGAATACTCAAGAGCAGTTTGCGGTCTGGGAAGAGGCGTAAAATTTGTTTATCAATTTCCAGAGTTCAATTCCGTTCGTGAGATGATGATCCTTGACACAAATGATGTACGTCCTGTTATTGAGCTTAGCCAAAATTTATCCTACCAGTTTGAGATTGAAGTCCGGAGGACATTTATCAGGTTCAGGTGATTGAAGCCATTGAGCGACTCCCTTCAAGGCGAAGATGGTCATAAGTTTCAAGCGCCAAAGCAAGAAATTAAATTTGGTTAGGGTGGAATGGAATCCGTGAGGGTCTTAAGAAGAGGAGAATTGAGATCTGTCGGTCCAGGTGATTGAGACATGATTGTTTTGACTTGTTGGAGTATTTGTTGCTATTTCGGCTTTTAACCGTGAAGAGTTGAATGTTTTAAATTCCTGAACCAAAAGACTGAACGCAAGAGAATCAACAAAAGTTTTTTAAGAAGAAAAAACAAGGAAAAGGATAAAGGGAATGAAGAAAATAAAGAATGATTCTCACTCTAGGCAGACACAAAAGATTTAGGCTCTCAAGAAAGGGTGGTAATAAAAAAAATGGAGAAGGGAAAGAGACTAAATTCTGACGTGTGTGTCAGATGAACATATGAGCACAATTTGAAGCTGATTTAATTTTAGTGCAGAGACAATCTCACATATGAACACTTGGAGAAATGAAATCCTCTTGATGTTGGGTGATGAGTGTCGGGTCAATGGTTGAGGAGGCTGTCGTATTGAGCTGATGATTAAGAGAGGCTAGGATGACTTGATGTCGGGTGAATGATTTGTTGAAGATGTGAGGGTGAAATGAGGGAAGCAGTAAGGAAGCGAAGAGGAGTGATGAATGGTGGAGGAGATGAGGAACTGAGTAGAGCGGTGAGGTGGATGGTGGAAGCGGTGAGGTGAGCAGTGAAAGCAGTGAGGTGAGTGAGTGAAGCAATGAGTCAAAGAGAGTGTGCGCGCCATTGCGCGGATAGAAAGTGAGTGAAGCAATGAGTCAAAGAGAGTGTGCACGCCGTTGCGCAGATAAAAGATATGAGGATGAGCGGACGCTGTTGCACAGATGAGACAGGAAATTGAAGGAGAAATTGAATAAAAGAAAAATGTGCGCAGGAGGCGCACGGGGAGGGAATCAATGGAAGATGGCCAGTAAGTAAGTTTAGTGGGATTTCATTTCAACAAGACTTTAAAGAGATAGATATCATGAGGGAGCCTATGTGAGTTGAATGGCAGGCAAGGCGGATTAAGATCTTACCAGTCAGAACTTGACAAGCTAGTGGGTTTGATTAGGACATCTGATGGGAGGTTGATAGTCGAGTAGAAATTAAGAAGGAATTAAGGAAGAAAGGAAAGAGTAAGGATGACGAGACAAGAACACTGAAGGATGAAGGAAAGAGTTGAGTCAAAGAGGTTGAATGTGTGAAAAGATTGGATAAGATGAGTCGAGAGAGTGATTGAGGAATGATCAGGAGGGGAGCGTCCGCAATCCTCCTTTAAGTATTGTTGTTGAGAAGACCATAAGAAGAAGTAGATTGAGAGAGATGAATGTGAAATGTTGAAGTTGACAAGTGACAGTGGTCAGAGACCCGCGGATGTGACACTTGACCATTGACTCTTGACAGGGGTCAAATCATGAACAGAGACATCAAGAAATGGAAATAAAGAAAGGAAAAGAAAAAAGAAAAAGGATGAAAGAAAAATATTAAAGAAAAATATTAAGAAAGAGATAAATAAATGTAAGGAAAGAATACAAAAAAAGATAAAGATAAAGATAGAAAAACAAGATAAGGTGGTTTATAGTGATTTATTTGACACCCCCCATGACTGGTAAGACTGACGCCGGGTTAGAAAAGGAAGGATTTATGAGACAAAGAACAGAGATTAGAGAGTTAAGAGGAAGGGCTTTGGTAAGACCTTTGGCTTTCATGTTGGTAGCTGAAATAAGTTCAATAGTTAGATTTTCTTGTTTCAATTCCTCTCAAAGAGCTTTTGTTTTTATATCTATGTGACGGGTTTTAGAATGGCAGCCAAATTTCTTGAGCTTATTGTTGAGACCTTTATTGTTGATAAAGTGCTTGCTGGGTGAGATTTTTGATTTCCAAAGTTCAGCCACAAGTCCTCTCATCCAGATAGCTTCAAGAAACAAATTGACAAGAGGATTTAGTTTGGCTTTGGTAGTAGAGTGAGTGACATTTTGTTGGCAGTAGCTGCTCCAGGAAATAAGTGAATTAAAGAGAAGAGAGAGGTGGCTTGATTGAGATCGCCTGGTCTCTAAGTCATTGCTCCAGGTGGCATTGCTGTAGCACTGAATTTGAAGATTGGTATGGTTGACCTGTAAAGTGAGTTTGAGATTCTTTGTAGCCTTTAAGTATTTCCAACACCTTTTAACTTCTCTCCAATGCTGAATTCTGGGTCTTTTGCAGAACCAGGCAAGACTTGAGACGGCAAAACTGAGGTTGGGTTGAGTTAAGCAGGCTATGTAGTTCATTAGGAAGACAGCGGAACAATAATTGATATTTAATGCTTTGAACTCTTTGTGTTCTTCATTTCTGGCAGTGGTCAGATTTATGTTTGCAGTTAGAGGAATAGAAGCTGGTTTGCAGTCGAGCATATTTAACTCCTCCAGTCCGTTCTCTATATGTTTAGGTTGAGATAGTAAAATTTTATCATTGGTTCGTTCATATTTCATTCCAAGAATTGTGTTAGGTTTTTGGTGATTGGAATTAGGAAATCAAGTTAGAAATTTCTCCAGGAAGTTGTCCCCAAGACCAACCAGGATGAGGTTGTCTACATGAAAGATCAGGACGGAATTCAAAGCTGAGTGAATGTAAAGACATGGATCAGAGATAGATTTGTGAAATCCTTGCTCTCAAATCCACGACGTGAGAGTGAGAAACCAATTAGCAGGGGCTTTTCTTAATCCGTAAAGAGATTTTTGAAGAATGAGGTATTTAGATTTGCGGTTTGAGCCTTTTGGTCTTTTGATTATTACTTTATCGGATAGCGGCGCGTGAAGGAAAGCGCTCTTTACATTGAATTAGGAGATAGGAAGAGAATGGTACAAGCCAAACAGAAGAGCAATGCAAAGAGATGCAGCTTTACCAGTGGGTGAAAAGGTGTCTTGAAAATCAATACCGTAGATCTGATTGAAACCCTGAACGCAGAGTCTACTTTTATAGACCAAGGGATCTCCATGGCAGTTGTCCTTGAGACAATACACCCATGTGGTGTTGAGAGGATTCACTGGATTGGGACCCTTGTAATCTTCCCACACATCAAGTGCCTCAATACCATTCAGTTCAACATCCATGGAGTTTTCCCATTTTGGGCTGTTGGAGAAAGTTTTTGCCTGTTTGTAAGTTCTGGGAATGTAATAGTGGTGGTAGCCATATTGTTGCGGAGGATTCAAACTAGAGCAATTGCAAAGAGAATATTTAGGAACCAGTTGTTGAGCAAGTTTTTCAGAGGAAGTAGATTTGGAGTCAGAAGATGATTTGTCGCGCTGGTTGGGAGACGGAATCGGAGACGGAGAATAATTGTTGATAGGAGAAGCAGGTTGGGAAACAGAGATAGGTGAGATTGAGGAAGGAGGATTCTTTGGGATCTCAAAGAGATCATTGTCCAGTTTAACTATCAGATGATCTTTGACGGCCTTGGAGTTTGGGGAAACCTGGGAAGAATCATCAGTTTTGAGAAAATGAACATGTTTAGAAGAAATGATAGAATTATCAGGTTTAAGAATTTGATATGACAGGAAATTTGGGTTGTAACCAACAAGGATACCAGGAAGCCCGCGATCCTTGAATTTCTTGCCATGATTAATTTTTTTATCAAGGTAAACTAACTTAGATCCTATAGGATGAAATTAATTGGTAGGAAGATTTTTATTTGTGAAGAGAAGATAGGGAGAAGGAGAATTGGAAGTTTTGGGAATTTGATTTAGAGAAAGACAGGCGGCCTTAGCAACTTCAGCCCAGAGATTGAGAGGAAGATTTGAGCTTCGGAGAATGGCTCTCATTGATTCGGTAAGAGTTTGATTAGCTTGTTCAACCTTCCCCTTGTGTTTGTGATGATAGGGTTCCAAGATTAAATGTTTAATTGAGTTGGTGTTAAAATAATTTTTGAGTTTGGAAGAGGTGAATTCTCCGCCGCCATCAGTGCAGATGGTTGCTGGAAAACAATTGCGTTCTGCCTTTCGTGATTGAGGATAACTTTCAGCTGTTGGCAGGCATCTGACTTGTATTGAAGTGGAATAGCAGAAATATATCCGGAAAAGTTGTCAACGACGGTCATAATATAGTTCATGTTGTTTTGAGAAGATGGGGATATAGGACCTATTAAGTCAATGTGGATTTGTTTGAATTGTTTTGAAGCAAGTCTTTAAGTGTTTTTGAACAAGTTTTTTGCAATTTTGGAGTAAAAGCAGTCTTTGCACTGAGATTCAGAGAGAGTTTTAGAACTTAAAGATGGAAAAAGATTCTTGAGTCGGGGAGGACTAGCATGCCCAAAAGATTGATGAAGGGATTTGATGCAAAATAAGTCCAAGTCCTGTAGTGAGAGATGGCAAAATTTTGAGTTGTGACCAATTCAAGAAGGTGGATTAAGAAGAAACAAATTTTCTTGAATGAATCCAGAAAAGGCTTGCTTAGATCCAGCATAGATGACAAATTGATTTTTATAAGAAGAGAGAGAACAGTTTTTGGAGGACATAAGTTTGCCGGGACTGATTAAGTTTACCACGAGATCAGGGACATAGAGACAATTTTTGAGAGTGACAGTGGAACCTTTCCACGACAGCTGGACAATACCTTTACCCCTAATGGGTAGTCTGGCTCCTTCTTTTCCGGTGTTGATGAAATCTTTGTAAATCTGATTGTCCAATTGAGTGAAGAAGAGTTTGGAGTTGAACATATGACTAGAGGCACCTGAGTCCATGATAATACGATTTGACGGGTTTATTTCTTCAATCCAAGTGGTAATGAGAGCCAGGTAGTGGGCGACTTCTTTAGATTTGGATTGAGAATTGAGTTGAGCTCTCCATTGGATCTGAGATTCTTTCCACCAATTGGGAGCTAGGTGCTTGTGTAGATTCCAGCATTTATTTTTGGGATGATCCGGGGATTGTGGATTGTGATAACCCTTTTGGCATCGGAATTCAACAGGTACGGGTTTCTTGGTAGGTTTGGAAGAAAGGAGTGCAGTGTTGGTTAGATTGGGCTCCTTTTTTTTAAACTTAGTCTCATTATCTAGCTGCGTGAGATGATTGATGACAAGATCCATGGTAACGAATTTGTCCAAATGCATTATTTGTTGGCGTAGAGGATGCAGAGAGGGTGGGAATTTGAAGATAATGAGATAGGCAAGGATATCTTCTGGAAGATCAATACCCACTTCAACCATTTTCTTAAGAGATACTTTTGTCTTGGTGATGAAGAGGTTGATAGCCTTGGGTATGAACTGTTGATAAAGAAATTTGTTGAAAATACAAGCTTGATTGGCGGTTTGAGAGGATGCAAAGAGTTCTTTAATTGTTTTCCAGAGAAGTCGGGCTGAAGAAATGTTTGCTGGATTGACCACTTTGTTATGAGTCATAAAATCTATTCAGGAAAGTAGAATTACTCGAGTCTCCATATCATTGGCTGGACTCAGACTTTTTGAATCATCTTCAAGTGCCTCCTTGATGCCTTTAAGTTCAAGAAGCATAGACACTTTGTCCTTCCAAATTGAATAGTTTTTGTCAGAAAGGATTGGAATGGCTTCAAGGACGGCTTTGAGGATAATTTGTCAAAATCCATCATTGCTGGATCCCTCCATTGTTTTCATTAGATTCTTTTGATGGACCTTTGGCTTTTAACCGTATAGAATTACTGTGAAAAAGTTTGAATGAATTAAGAATCAAGAGGGCTGAATCACAAAAGACATCAGTCAATAATAATACAAAGAATTTGAAGAAAAATAGTATAGAAAAAGAAAGATTAAAGAAGCATAACAAACATCAAGCAACAGTGGAGAATTGAGAACTTGACAAGTTTGTGAGAGTACAAAGTTGAAGCGGTGAGGTGATGGCGATGATAGAAGACTTGAAAGAGATAGATATCATGAGTGAGCCTATGTGAGTTGAATGGCAGGCAAGGCGGATTAAGATCTTACCAGTCAGAACTTGACAAGCTAGTGGGTTTGATTAGGACATCTGATGGGAGGTTGATAGTCGAGTAGAAATTAAGAAGGAATTAAGGAAGAAAGGAAAGAGTAATGATGACGAGACAAGAACACTGAAGGATGAAGGAAAGAGTTGAGTCGAAGAGGTTGAATCTGTGAAAAGATTGGATAAGATGAGTCAAGAGAGTTATTGAGGAATGATCAGGAGGGGAGCGTCCGCAATCCTCCTTTAAGTATTGTTGTTGAGAAGACCATGAGAAGAAGTAGATTGAGAGAGATGAATGTGAAATGTTGAAGTTGACAAGTGACAGTGGTCAGAGACCTGCGGATGTGACACTTGACCATTGACTCTTGACAGGGGTCAAATCATGAACAGAGACATCAAGAAATGGAAATAAAGAAAGGAAAAGAAAAAAGAAAAAGGATTAAAGAACAATATTAAAGAAAAATATTAAAGAAAAATATTAAGAAAGAGATAAATAAATGTAAGGAAAGAATACAAAAAAAAGATAAAGATAAAGATAGAAAAACAAGATAAGGTGGTTTATAGTGATTTATTTGACATGGCTTTCTTAGGCTTGGTGGGCTGTGATAACATTGGTTTTTTATCCTTGATGCATAATAAAAGTTTACGTTTTATCAATTTTGGTGCATATTCAAGCCTAATTTTTCTTATACTTGGGGGAGAATAAAAGCTTTGTTTTAGAATTACTTGTTAACAAAATATTTGATTTCTTATACTTGATGGATAACAAAACCTCTGGTCGTCTTTTTTTTATGCGAATCAAATAATTTTACTCAAAATAATAAAACAAAAAAATAAACAAGCATAAAATTGATTTGAGATTGAAAACCTCCTGCAAAATCATTCTCAGTGGAGAGGGGAGCAGAACCATTTAAGATGATTGATTTCTTATTGACCTGGGATTTTTTGGCTTTCAAGATGTTTGAAATGTCCAATTTCCTTTCTGTTCCTGTGCTAAAAATTAATTTTTCATGTGAAATTTGAAAATTTTTGGATTATTGAAAAAATTAGAAAATTTAATATAGGTGGCTTGAACTATTGGCTTACAGAACTTGAGCCAATCATTGGCGGACAACCTTCAATAATCTTTGGTGAGTAAAGCCATTTTTTTTATTTCTTTTTTTCTATAGTTTCATCATGAAAGGAATGCACAATATCCCTAAACCCCACATGGTCCTTTAAGGTATGGGTTGAACCAAAAATAATAGGTAATTCAGGATGGAGCCATCAAAGGAATCACTAAGTGCTAACTTTGAATCAAATTTCCTGAGATATTTACCCACTGTTGGAGTCTCAAATCTGTTAGAGCCTAGCAATCCTCAAGGCAGGTCACACTCTCATGCAGTAATCTTCCAATCATAGTCTAATTTTTCAATCCAAACACCGCCAAAATTTGCATGTCACTTGTTAGCAAGTGCCATCAAAGAATATATTGTTGAAGCTTTCTGAATTCTCTAGTTAAACCGACCTTCTGTCTTCAATTCAGTAATTGGTGCACAGTTACTGTGCATCAAGGGGCTTGGTCAAAGATTGACCAAGCTTGGATAACATATTGACCTCACCTTGGTCATCAATTGGACCTGAGCCCCTTGATGGCACTTGCTAGCAAGTGCCATGGAAATCTTTGGGGTGAAAGTATCCAAATTTCACCCCAAAATTGGGTTGATTATCCTTGATGTATAGTTTCACCAATACAAATACATAACCAATCTAATTATTCCAAGTTAATTGCCAATATTACCCAAGACATAGGCCATGAATGGCCCTGGTTTCAAATTTCCATGTAAAATGATCATATTTAGGGATGGATTTTCAGATTCAGAATTCGATCAGATTTGGGAGAGTGGGACAAGTGATAAGATATTTCATGAAAAATAATAAGGCTTGTCCTCCAATAACCACTGAATCCTTTCCAAAATTAATCAAGAATTAAAATCTACAAAGGTTAATTTTGAATTTTTCCAGGCAAGGAGGCCCCTCTCCTCAACCAGTAAAAAATTCAATTCTATTTGTATTGTATCAAAAAATAAATTTAATATCCTTTCAGGTTATTGATAAGAAAAAACTTGAAATATCAAAAAAAAAAGTTTCAAGTGCACAATACAATGCAGAAAAACATAGTTTTTCATATTGTATGGTATTTTTCCACTGTCCAAAGGGTTTATAAATCAAATACAAGCACATTTCTTGATTTTAAACTTATTTTTGCCAAAAAAATTTTTAAAAGGTAAGGTTGAAAAAGAAATTGCCCTTTGTGAAGCTTCCCAGATTTTACCAATGCATTCATCTGGCTCATTAACTTGGTGTTGAGAAAGCTTGCCACAGTTTCAGATGATGGTTTCAATAAAATAAATATTCTAACAATTGGTTCAAAAATGATCTCTCCTACTCCTACTACCTGGAAATATGTTTCTACATTCTTTTATACAGTTTAATTTTGCTAATCATGGTGAATTTGACCCAACTAAATGCTCATGAAACTAAATAGCCCCATCAAAAACTTCACAGAGTTTCTACATCACACCCAAGCACATTTTCTACTTTTTCACTTATTTTATAGAAAGCATTCACTGAGAGGTTGATATAGGCATTAGTGCCCTTCATGAAACATCAAAGTTTTTGATAGGTATCACTGAAGCATGGAAGTTGTTTCTTCACTGGGTGTTTGGAAAGTCTGCCACAGACACAGGAGATGATTTGGATCAAAGAAATATCTAAAAAATTTGCACAGAAAACTTTAGTGATTCTGGAAATCTCTGAAATTGTGCTTTGATATTCTTTCATAAAGTTCAATCTTGCTAATCATAGTGAATTTAAACCAATTCAAGATATACATTGGCACTAGCTTTTTGTTGAGGCTTAAAACAATTGTGCTACCTTGCTTTATCACTCCTGGAAAAAACACTTTTAGATGTTAAAGTGAAAATTACCACTCAAAAATGTCTATATGCATCTCTACCCTAGGTGCTGAATTTTGCAATTGGTCAATCTTGGCCATAGGCCCAGCCTACTTCAATTCCCACCAGCCACAAGAGTTTCCAAGAGGCTCTTGGTTCCTTCTAGAAACACTCCTGTCATTGTTGGGTGGTAATTTTGCCTCTCCACTCAAAAATGAAGATGATCATTCCTTTTTTTACTCACAGATTAGCTTCAAGCATATTTTCATCAAACAACAAGTTGAAAAAAAACTTTTCATAAACATAAGGAAAGTAATTTAAAGGTTTTCATAGGCACAAAGACACATAAGGCTTAAGGGAGATAACTATGAAGCAAGGACTCAATGAATGATACCAAAAATTCTTCTTTAAATAAAGTTACATACATGTATTTTAAAGAAACAAAAGAAGTAAAACTGATCTTGCACATTGAGTTATGAGAGGTAGAAAATCATATTTTGAATGAGAGTACAGAAACAAAAAAACATATTGCAAATATACAACAAGCCTAAATTGCATTCAAATCAATGTTGGGAGTAGAGGCTCCCTTTTGCTTTCTGGGTTTAAGCCATGGAACTGACTTTCCTGTTAGTGACCAATGATAGAGGAAGTCCCCACTGATGACCTCTGCCAGATGAATTTCATCAAGATCCATTGGATTGTTGGCCAATGCACTCAGCAGCAGTTCAAGAACAAAATGGTGTGTTCCAGGCCAACATGACTCAATATCTACCAAGAAAAACACTGTTAGTATGTGTTGATGATTCCTAATACAAGAGAACTTACCTTGGTTTGGCACACCCAAAGCCACCAAGGCAATATGTTGAGCTGCTCCGCTTGGAGTGCAGACTTGATGACTGGCCGGTCCCAAAAGTAGTCCGCGGACACCGCCCACTGCAAAACACGCAAGTGAGGACATCTGTAATGAATTGGCCCGCTTTTCCTTCCGCCGAATGGCTCTGATGCATGCAAACATTGATTTCAACCAAGTTACAAAGCCGTCAAAGAAGAGGCCGTTGGTGTAAACTCGCAAAGAGTCATCAAATGTTTGATGAGGCCTCTTTGAGCTTGCAACCATGAGGGAGGTGAAGACAATGTGACCCAACGCGTTCTTGACCCCCAGTCCTACCTTGAGGAACCCCTTGGACATGCGTAGGACCAATGTTTCGGCAAAAAGTAGATTTTCCATACCCTTGGAGCCTGACTCAACCAACTCATGTATGCAAGTCAAGTCAATTGCAGGGAAGCCTTCAAGGTAGGCAGTTGGCAATTCAAATAGCTCTGGAACTGTAAAAAGAGGAGTTAACTTTTCCCAAACTTTGGGACCGTTAAGATGGAGAAACTAACGTTCCGCACCCACTAGGTCCACCCACTCATTACCCCAGAGCCCGTAGCAATTGAACAATAATCCAGAAGGTTGCTTGATGGGCCTACCTTCTGGAAAGCTATCAAGGATGAGTCCAAGGTCCTCTAAAATCTTCATTGCCCTGGGGATTCCCAGTATTGTGGTGAAGTTTTCTAGGGGTGTAGGAGATGTGAAAATGTCCCTTTACCTAAGACTGGAACCTCGCTTCCTCTTTTGTGAGTGTAGTTGCGGTGGTGGGGATCTGACCGCCGGTTGGTACTCTTCTGCAGAAGGGATCATATTGCTGGGCCCTTCCCACAGGTCTTTGGCGTCATCGAATGCAATGTTTGATGCAATTGACGCGTTTGAAACCTTGTGATGCATATTGGAGGCATTGTTAGCAGGGGAGCCAGCAGCTTCTTTCCAGGCACCAGGAGTATCATGCGCCATGCTAAGCTGTTCATTGCAATTATAAATCTGAGGAAGCAAACAAACGTTAAAGATTTTTAGTCTCCCAATTGGGATGCACATACTTACCAACTCCAGCATCCAGGAAATGAAGATTTTTTGTTTAGTTGAGAATTGAAGGCAATCAAAGCTCTCCATTGCTTCAGAAGCTGAGGTTGTTTGGGACTTGGGAAGAGGCCAAGGTTCACCCATTGGACAACCTTGCTTTCTTTTTTGGGCGGCTGCTGGTTCCGCTTCCATGATGAAGATTTTTAAATGAATCAAAATATGAAGAAAAGCTTTAAGACAAAGAAGGAATAAAAAAACAAATCGGAGGGAAGTTAGAGCTGTAGTACGGTTGGATTGTCCCAAGGGACGCCTTTTATACACCAAAAAATGCCATGAAAAGAGTGCATGCCAACCGTCCCTGGTTGGGAAAAGCTTGTTATGCATCAATTTGTAACAATACATTCTTCTATATCTATATCTCAGGCCTATCAACTACGGACCGTTGCTTCCAAGCAAGTTTATTTTATTTAGTTGCAAATTGCCCACAATTGGGAGATTTCATGGATGGTATGCCGGTTTTAGAAAGCCAAGCTTTTGAATAAATTAAGTGATTGGGTGTGATACTCAGCTGATTTGCCGCTGGTTGCGTTCTTTTAAGTTTGGAATTCTGAATCTGATCAAACAAAGCAGAAGAGAACCACATTTCAACTTCCCTAACTACAAGAATAAGAATTCTCTTCAAGCAAGGCAGTCTACACTACAGACGGTGCATATGATGCAATCTACACTACAGAAGGTGCACCGCATGCAATCTACCCTACACCCGGGGCATATCATGCAGTCTACACTACAGACGGTGCACCGGATGCAGTCTACACTACAGACAGGGCATATGATGCAATCTACACTACGACGGTGAATATGATACAATCTACAGTACATACGGTGCACCGCATGCAATCTACGCTACAAACAGCGCACCGCATGCAGTCTATACTGCAGACGGTGAACATGATGGATGATAAAACCACTGGTTTTATTATCCTTGGTGAATGGTAAAACCACTGGTTTTATTATCCTTGGTGGATGATAAAACCACATGTTTTGTTATCCTTGGTGGATGATAAAACCACTGGTTTTATTATCCTTGGTGGATGATAAAACCCCTGGTTTTATTATCCTTGGTGGATGATAAAACCACTGTTTTTATTATCCTTGGTGGATGATAAAACCACTGGTTTTATTATCCTTGGTGGATGATAAAACCACTGGTTTTCTTATCCTTGGTGGATGAAAAAACCACTGGTTTTATTATCCTTGGTGGATGATAAAACCACTGGTTTTATTATCCTTGGTGGATGATAAAACCACTGGTTTTATTATCCTTGGTGGATGATAAAACCACTGGTTTTATTATCCTTGGTGGATGTTAAACCACTGGTTTTATTATCCTTGTTGGATGATAAAACCACTGGTTTTATTATCCTTTGTGGATGATAAAACCACTGGTTTTATTATCCTTGGTCAATGATAAAACCACTGGTTTTATTATCCTTGGCGGATGATAAAACCACTGGTTTTATTATCCTTGGTGGATGATAAAACCACTGGTTTTATTATCCTTGGTGGATGATAAAACCACTGGTTTTCTTATCCTTGGTGGATGAAAAAACCACTGGTTTTATTATCCTTGGTGGATGATAAAACCACTGGTTTTATTATCCTTGGTGGATGATAAAACCACTGGTTTTATTATCCTTGGTGGATGATAAAACCACTGGTTTTATTATCCTTGGTGGATGATAAAACCACTGGTTTTATTATCCTTGGTGGATGTTAAACCACTGGTTTTATTATCCTTGTTGGATGATAAAACCACTGGTTTTATTATCCTTTGTGGATGATAAAACCACTGGTTTTATTATCCTTAGTCAATGATAAAACCACTGGTTTTATTATCCTTGGCGAATGATAAAACCACTGGTTTTATTATCCTTGGTGGATGATAAAACCACTGGTTTTATTATCCTTGGTGGATGATAAAACCACTGGTTTTATTATCCTTGGTGGATGATAAAACCACTGGTTTTATTATCCTTGGTGGATGATAAAACCACTGGTTTTATTATCCTTGGTGGATGATAAAACCACTGGTTTTATTATCCTTGGTGGATGATAAAACCACTGGTTTTATTATCCTTGGTGGATGATAAAACCACTGGTTTTATTATCCTTGGTGGATGATAAAACCACTGGTTTTATTATCCTTGGTGGATGATAAAACCACTGGTTTTATTATCCTTAGTGGATGATAAAACCACTGGTTTTATTATCCTTAGTGGATGATAAAACCACTGGTTTTATTATCCTTAGTGGATGATAAAACCACTGGTTTTATTATCCTTAGTGGATGATAAAACCACTGGTATTATTATCCTTATTGGATGATAAAACCACTGGTTTTATTATCCTTATTGGATGATAAAACCACTGGTTTTATTATCATTATTGGATGATAAAACCACTGGTTTTATTATCCTTGGCGGATGATAAAACCACTGGTTTTATTATCCTTGGTGGATGATAAAACCACTGGTTTTATTATCCTTGGTGGATGATAAAACCACTGGTTTTCTTATCCTTGGTGGATGAAAAAACCACTGGTTTTATTATCCTTGGTGGATGATAAAACCACTGTTTTTATTATCCTTGGTGGATGATAAAACCACTGGTTTTATTATCCTTGGTGGATGATAAAACCACTGGTTTTATTATCCTTGGTGGATGATAAAACCACTGGTTTTATTATCCTTGGTGGATGATAAAACCACTGGTTTTATTATCCTTGGTGGATGATAAAACCACTGGTTTTATTATCCTTGGTGGATGATAAAACCACTGGTTTTATTATCCTTGGTGGATGATAAAACCACTGGTTTTATTATCCTTGGTGGATGATAAAACCACTGGTTTTATTATCCTTGGTGGATGATAAAACCACTGGTTTTATTATCCTTGGTGGATGTTAAACCACTGGTTTTATTATCCTTGTTGGATGATAAAACCACTGGTTTTATTATCCTTTGTGGATGATAAAACCACTGGTTTTATTATCCTTGGTCAATGATAAAACCACTGGTTTTATTATCCTTGGCGGATGATAAAACCACTGGTTTTATTATCCTTGGTGGATGATAAAACCACTGGTTTTATTATCCTTGGTGGATGATAAAACCACTGGTTTTCTTATCCTTGGTGGATGAAAAAACCACTGGTTTTATTATCCTTGGTGGATGATAAAACCACTGGTTTTATTATCCTTGGTGGATTATAAAACCACTGGTTTTATTATCCTTTGTGAATGATAAAACCACTGGTTTTATTATCCTTGGTGGATGATAAAACCACTGGTTTTATTATCCTTGGTGGATGATAAAACCACTGGTTTTATTATCCTTGGTGGATGATAAAACCACTGGTTTTATTATCCTTGGTGGATGATAAAACCACTGGTTTTATTATCCTTGGTGGATGATAAAACCACTGGTTTTATTATCCTTGGTGGATGATAAAACCACTGGTTTTATTATCCTTGGTGGATGATAAAACCACTGGTTTTATTATCCTTGGTGGATGATAAAACCACTGTTTTTATTATCCTTGGTGGATGATAAAACCACTGTTTTTATTATCCTTGGTGGATGATAAAACCACTGGTTTTATTATCCTTGGTGGATGATAAAACCACTGGTTTTATTATCCTTGGTGGATGATAAAACCACTGGTTTTATTATCCTTGGTGGATGATAAAACCACTGGTTTTATTATCCTTGGTGGATGATAAAACCACTGGTTTTATTATCCTTGGTGGATGATAAAACCACTGGTTTTATTATCCTTGGTGGATGATAAAACCACTGGTTTTATTATCCTTGGTGAATGGTAAAACCACTGGTTTTATTATCCTTGGTGGATGATAAAACCACTGGTTTTATTATCCTTGGTGGATGATAAAACCACTGGTTTTATTATCCTTGGTGGATGATAAAACCACTGGTTTTATTATCCTTGGTGGATGATAAAACCACTGGTTTTATTATCCTTGGTGGATGACAAAACCACTGGTTTTATTATCCTTGGTGGATGATAAAACCACTGGTTTTATAATCCTTAGTTTGGTGGATGATAAAACCACTGGTTTTATTATCCTTTGTGGATTATAAAACCACTGTTTTTATTATCCTTGGTGGATTATAAAACCACTGGTTTTATTATACTTTGTGAATGATAAAACCACTGGTTTTATTATCCTTAGTGGATGATAAAACCACTGGTTTTATTATCCTTAGTGGATGATAGAACCCCTGGTTTTATTATCCTTGGTGGATGATAAAACGACTGTCTTTATTATCCTTGGTGGATGATAAAACCACTGATTTTATTATCCTTGGTGGATGATAAAACCACTGGTTTTATTATCCTTGGTGGATGATAAAACCACTGGTTTTATTATCCTTGGTGGATGATAAAACCACTGGTTTTATTATCCTTGGTGGATGATAAAACCACTGGTTTTATTATCCTTGGTGGATGATAAAACCACTGGTTTTATTATCCTTGGTGGATGATAAAACCACTGGTTTTATTATCCTTGGTGGATGATAAAACCACTGGTTTTATTATCCTTGGTGGATGATAAAACCACTGGTTTTATTATCCTTGGTGGATGATAAAACCACTGGTTTTATTATCCTTGGTGGATGATAAAACCACTGGTTTTATTATCCTTAGTGGATGATAAAACCACTGGTTTTATTATCCTTAGTGGATGATAAAACCACTGGTTTTATTATCCTTAGTGGATGATAAAACCACTGGTATTATTATCCTTATTGGATGATAAAACCACTGGTTTTATTATCCTTATTGGATGATAAAACCACTGGTTTTATTATCATTATTGGATGATAAAACCACTGGTTTTATTATCCTTAGTGGATGATAAAACCACTGGTTTTATTATCCTTAGTGGATGATAAAACCACTGGTTTTTTGATCCTTAGTGAATGATAAAACCACCTGTTTTTTTATCCTTAGTGGATGATAAAACCACTGGTTTTATTATCCTTGGTGGATGATAAAACCACTGGTTTTATTATCCTTGGTGGATGATAAAACAACTGGTTTTATTATCCTGGGTGGATGATAAAACCACTGGTTTTATTATCCTGGGTGGATGATAAAACAACTGGTTTTATTATCCTTGGTGGATGATGAAACAACTGGTTTTATTATCCTTGGTGGATGATAAAACCACTGGTTTTATTATCTTTAGTGGATGATAAAACCACTGGTTTTATTATCCTTAGTGGATGATAAAACCACTGGTTTTATTATCCTTAGTGGATGATAAAACCACTGGTTTTATTATCCTTAGTGGATGATAAAACCACTGGTTTTATTATCCTTAGTGGATGATAAAACCACTGGTTTTATTATCCTTAGTGGATGATAAAACCACTGGTTTTATTATCCTTAGTGGATGATAAAACCGCTGGTTTTATTATCCTTAGTGGATGATAAAACCACTGGTTTTATTATCCTTAGTGGATGATAAAACCACTGGTTTTATTATCCTTAGTGGATGATAAAACCACTGGTTTTATTATCCTTAGTGGATGATAAAACCACTGGTTTTATTATCCTTAGTGGATGATAAAACCACTGGTTTTATTATCCTTAGTGGATGATAGAACCCCTGGTTTTATTATCCTTGGTGGATGATAAAACGACTGTCTTTATTATCCTTGGTGGATGATAAAACCACTGGTTTTATTATCCTTGGTGGATGATAAAACCACTGGTTTTATTATCCTTGGTGGATGATAAAACCACTGGTTTTATTATCCTTAGTGGATGATAAAACCACTGGTTTTTTGATCCTTAGTGAATGATAAAACCACCTGTTTTTTTATCCTTAGTGGATGATAAAACCACTGGTTTTATTATCCTTGGTGGATGATAAAACAACTGGTTTTATTATCCTTGGTGGATGATAAAACCAATGGTTTTATTATCCTTGGTGGATGATAAAACCACTGGTTTTATTATCCTTGGTGGATGATAAAACCACTGGTTTTATTATCCTTATTGGATGATAAAACCACTGGTTTTATTATCCTTAGTGGATGATAAAACCCCTGGTTTTATTATCCTTAGTGGATGATAAAACCACTGGTTTTATTATCCTTAGTGGATGATAAAACCACTGGTTTTATTATCCTTATTGGATGATAAAACCACTGGTTTTATTATCCTGGGTGGATGATAAAACCACTGGTTTTATTATCCTTAGTGGATGATAAAACCACTGGTTTTTTGATCCTTAGTGAATGATAAAATCACCTGTTTTTTTATCCTTAGTGGATGATAAAACCACTGGTTTTATTATCCTTGTTGGATGATAAAACCACTGGTTTTATTATCCTTGGTGGATGATAAAACAACTGGTTTTATTATCCTTGGTGGATGATAAAACAACTGGTTTTATTATCCTTGGTGGATGATAAAACCAATGGTTTTATTATCCTTGGTGGATGATAAAACCAATGGTTTTATTATCCTTGGTGGATGATAAAACCACTGGTTTTATTATCCTTGGTGGATGACAAAACCACTGGTTTTATTATCCTTGGTGGATGACAAAACCACTGGTTTTATTATCCTTGGTGGATGACAAAACCACTGGTTTTATTATCCTTGGTGGATGATAAAACCCCTGGTTTTATCATCCTTGGTGGATGAAAAAATCTCTGGTCTGGTTTTCCATGGTGGATGATAAAACCCCTTGTTTTATTACCCTTGATGTATGTTAATGCCCTTGTTTTATTATCCTTGGTGGATGATAAAACCCCTGATTTTATTATTCTTGGTGGATGATAATCCCTCTGGTTTTATTATCCTTGGTGGATGATTAACCCCTTGGTTTTACTATCCTTTGTGGATAATAAAAACCCTAGTTTGATTTTTGTTTTTTGATGATAAAACCCTGGTGTAATTATCCTCTTTGGATAATAAAACCCCTGCTTTGATTATCCTTTTTGCATGATAAAACCCCCGGTTTGATTATCCTTTTTTGATAATAAAAACCCTGGTTTGATTATTCTTTTTGGATAATGCAACCCCCAGTTTGATTATCTTTTTGGATCATAAAAACCCTGGTCTGATTGTCCTTTTTGGAGAATAAAACTGCCTGGTTGATTATCTTTGGTGGATAATAGAACTCCTGGTTTTATTATTGTTGTGGGATAATAAAACCTCTTGTTTTGATATTTTTGGGTGATGATAAAACCTCCAGTTTCATTCTCCTTGGTGGATGAAAGAACACTTGATTTTATTATCCTTTAGTGATGATAAAACCTCTGGTTTGGTCATCCTTGGGGAATGATAAAACCTCTGGTTTGGTCATCCTTGTGGAATGATGAAACCTCTGGTTTGATCATTCTTGATGAATCATAAAAGATCTGGTTTGGCCATCCTTGCAGAATGACAAAAGCTCTGTTTTGATCATCTTTGAGGAATGTTTAAACCTCTGGTTTGATCATCCTTGGGGAATGATAAAACCTCTTGTTGGATCATCCTTGGGGAATGATAAAACCTCTTGTTTGATCATCCTTGGGGAATGATAAAACCTCTGGTTTGATCATCCTTGGGGAATGATAAAACCTCTGGTTTGATCATCCTTGGGGAATGATAAAACCTCTGGCTTGATCATCCTTGGGGAATGATAAAATCTCTATTTTGATCATCCTTGGGGAATTATAAAACCCCTGGTTTGATCATCCTTTGGGAATGATAAAACCCCTGGTTTTATCATCCTTGGGGAATGATAAAATCTCTGGTTTGATCATCCTTGGGGAATGATAAAATCTCTGGTTTGATCATCCTTGGGGAATGATAAAATCTCTGGTTTGATCATCCTTGGGGAATGATAAAATCTCTGGTTTGATTATCCTTGGGGAATGATGAAACCTCTGGTTTTATCATCCTTGGGGAATGATCAAACCTCTGGTTTGATCATCCTTGGGGAAAGATAAAACCTCTGGTTTGATCATCCTTGGGGAAAGATAAAAACTCTGGTTTGATCATCTTTGGGGAATGATGAAACCTCTTGTTAGATCATGCTTGGGGCATTATAAAACCACTTGTTTTATCATCCTTGGGGCATCATAAAACCTCTTGTTTTATCATCCTTGGGGCATGATCAAACCTCTTATTTTATCATCCTTGGGGGATGTTAGAATCCTGCTTGAATTACACTTGGGGGACTATAAAATCCTGGTTTTATAATCCTTGAGGGATGATAAAATCCTGGTTTTATTATACTTGGGGGATCACAAAACCTCAATTTCATTATTCTTGGGGGATGATAAAACCTCTAGCTTGATTATCCTTGGGCAATCATACAACCAGACATTTCTTCATCCTGCATAATAAAACTCCTGGTTTTATTATCCTTGGTGGATAATAAAACTCCTGGTTTTATTATTGTTGGGGGATAATCAAACCTCTGGTTTTGATATTGTTGGGTGATGATAAAACCTCTAGCTTCATTCTCCTTGGTGGATGATAGAACCACTGATTTCATTATCCTTTAGGGATGATAAAACCTCTGCTTTTGTCATCCTTGGAGAATGATAAAACCTCGGGTTTGGTCATCCTTGGGGAATGATAAAACCTCTGGTTTGGTTATCCTTGGATAATGATAAAATCTCTGGTTTGATAATCCTTGGGGAATGTTTAAACCTCTGGTTTGATCATCCTTGGGGAATTATAAAACCCCTGCTTTGATCATCCTTGGGGAATGATAAAACCCCTGGTTTTATCATCCTTGGGGAATGATGAAATCTCTGTTTTGATCATCCTTGGGGAATGATAAAACCTCTTGTTTTGTCAGCCTACTAGATGCCAAGGACCTCACTCCTTCTAGCTACTAGAGGTGATAGAAAGTTTGGATCAAAAATAAGATAAAATGCCAGGTATATGATTTGGCTAAAAGGGTTAAATTTATTTATATATTTATAAAATAAATTTAAATGGAGGGGCCAAGACCTTAATGGGGTTTTTGAGCCCTCCAAAACACAGTTACATGTCTTTCAAGTACAATATAGGAGCAATTTTGGTGCCTGTGGGGTTGACAAGGATTTTTTTCAAGAAGGGTGTGTGTAATTTCCTTGGGGCATAGGTTATGCAAAACCTACAAAAAGGGTTATAAGTCAGCAGGATCACTTTCTAGGTCTAGATCCGGAATTATTCTTGATGAATGGGCCAATATACAAGGATTCAGGGTGCTGGAAGTTGGTACTGGGGCAGGCTGAATGGTTGGTTGTTCAATTTGGCCAAAAAAACAGGGATTCAAGAATCATGGTCTACAATTTTATCAGAAAGTGGTCCAGGATCACACACTTATTTCTTATAAGGGTTTGATGGCTTGAGGAAGAAAATATCTGAATCAATAATGACTATATGACTGGATGAATGTGGTAGAAATAGCTGGGGGAAGGTCCTTTATTTATATTGTTTGGGTCCCCTCATGGTACAGTCCTTTTACCAGCCAAAGGAGGGTGACCCAGGCTAGTGCTGAGGCCAAGGAGCCATCAGTATGTTTTTGTGGACCCTCTCTAGTTAATAAAGAGGTACAGGAAGCCCTATGCCATCATTCTGGGGGCTTGATACACGTTTCCAAGCCTCAAGTGATATCATTGTACCAGCCATGTATCCTGATTTTGAGGCTAATAATTTAAGTACAGGACCTTGTTTACTGAGGCTAGGGACTTGGAAGTATGTCCTAGACCTCTGAAACCTGTTTGCAACTTTGATTTTGAGGCCTTATTGGTCATTATTGGTTGTGTATGGGCTAATTTGTACTGTAACAGCCACAAATACATACAGGGGCCTTTCTTCCTTAATTGGGTGATACAGGGTGTATCTGAGGTTTGGGGACTGTTTGGAGTGTTCTGGCCCAAAGCAGGGCATCTTCTGTAGCTATTGTGACTGTCTTGGGGTGCTACAGTATCTTCTTAGTACTGCAATAGGGCTGTAACATTCCTTTTTGGGAAAATTAAAGGAGCCCTGTATCTTCTAATGTGTACATATTTCATTTAGGGTGATACAGGGTTTATCTGAGTTTTGGGGGCTTTGGGAGTGTTCTAGCCCAAAGCAGGACATCTGCTGTAGCTATAGTGGTTGTCCTGGGGTGCTACAGTATCCTCTTAGTACTGCAATAGGGCTGTAACATCCCTTTTTGGAAAATTACAGGAGCCCTGTATCTTCTAATGTGTACATATTACATTTAGGGTGATACAGGGTTTATCTGAGGTTTGGGGGCTTTGGGAGTGTTCTAGCCCAAAGCAGGACATCTGCTGGAGCTATAGTGGGTGTCCTGGGGTGCTACAGTATCCTCTTAGTACTTTAATAGGGCTGTAACATCCCTTTTTGGGAAAGTTACAGGAGCCCTGTATCTGCTAATTGGTACATATTACAATGGGTAAATATTAAATTAGGGTGCAGGGCCCTAAATTCCGAATTTTTTGTGGTTAAGCTTACATAATAATGGGTTTCTGGCCAAACTTTTGGTCAGAAACCAGTACTTGCGGATGTTACGAGCAAGGGTACATGAGTGAGCATAGTTCTACCTGAAGGAGTCGGAAATGGGTGGTGGTGCCAGTGGGTGACCCTACCTAAGTTGGCACCACAAATCCATTTGTTTAATAATATTTTTGGATTTCTTACAAATTAAGGCTTTATTCCTCATTTTTATTTTATTTTATTATTTTTGTGCTTATTTATTAATTAATTTATATATTATTTGTTTTAGGCTTTAGTCAGTTGGTTCTGAATAGTAGCCAGCTGACAGTTTTGATTATCCTTGGGGAATGATGAAACCTCTGGTTTGATCATCCTTGGGGAATGATAAAATCTCTGGTCTTGTCATCCCTGGGGAATGATAAAACCTCTTGTTAGATCATGCTTGGGGCATTATAAAACCACTTGTTTTATCATCCTTGGGGCATCATAAAACCTCTTGTTTTATCACCCTTGGGGCATGATCAAACCTCTGGTTTTAATATACTTGTGGGATGATCAAACCTCTGATTTTATCATCCTTGGGGGATGATAGAATCCTGCTTGAATTATCCTTGTGGGACTATAAAATCCTGGTTTTATCATCCTTGAGGGATGATAAAATCCTGGTTATATTATACTTGGGAGATCACAAAACCTCAATTTTATTATACTTGGGGGATGATAAAACCTCTAGCTTGATTATCCTTGGGCAATCATACAACCAGAGATTTCTTCATCCCCCAAGTATAATAAAACCAGGATTTTATCATCCCCCAAGGATATTAAAATCAGGATTTTATCATCCCCTATAATAAAACCAAGATTTTATTGTCCCCCAAGGATAATAAAACCAGGATTCTATCATCCCACTTTTGATGTTTTATCTGCTTTCATTCTCATTGTCAGCCCTGTCATTGTTTTTCCTCCATATTTTTATTTGTTTCCTCCATATTTTTATTTGTTTCCTCCATATTTTTATTTGTTTGTTTCACACCACGTGCTCTGCATCCTTCTTATCTCTGAGCGTCTTATTTTAGTTCTTTCATCTGTACGTTCACCTGTCCTGCAACCTGTCACGCACGCCAGAAGAATACCTCACCCGCGGCTATACAGCGACTACTCAACTCTAGCAACTACAAAACTCACTTAAGAGACAAGCAAGCATCTCACAATCAATGTCCGGTGACTCAGACTCTACCACTCGACCAACTCCTTGAACACAACTTCAATCACCAAACAATCAGGACCTGAAGACTGAATCAAAGGAGTCAACTCAACAGTCCTCCAAACTAATCAACCATCAGTCTCTGAACTATTTCTCAGTCGGATCAGTCTGCGTTGAATCCTCAACAACTGCTCTGCTCTACTCAATCTCATTAGAGGTCATCATCTAACCTGTAGAGCAATCAGTTACTGTTTGTGTTCCTCACAATTTGTCTCTTTATGTTTTCACTCTCTTTGTGGCCGAGTTTCTAACCTCATATTGTGATCTGAAATAAATTAGCCTGGTCTAGGTTTTCCATTTCACTTAAACTTTTACATGGTTAAAAGCCGAAAATGGATCACCCCAGCTCAACCGGCAGGAATTGAACCACAGAAACACCTGGACCAGGAGGAGGAGGAGAAGGAAACTTTAAGGCACTGGCACTGAAGTCTCTCATGGAATCCACGCCACTACTGACAGAAACAAATTACTCAATCTGGCAAAAGAAGATGGAACACCTATTCAAAATGCGTGGAATCCTTGACCTTGTCAACTCAAGTGACCCCTATACAGAAATTCCCGACGACAATGAGATGGCGGGATACATCATGTCAAAATTGGATCCTGCAACTCACACCAATATCATCAACTCTGAAAATGAAGACTCAACAAAGCTGATCTGGCTGGCCACAAAGAATCACTTTGCCTTGAGTCAAGCTGCCAATTGGGCTCGAACTTTCTTCAACTTCCTATACCTGACATTCGACCAGAATGACATAGAAAGCTTTGTAACCTCTGTAAGATCCCATCTAGGAAAACTCGATGAAGTTGGAATCAAACTACCGGCCAACATCCTTAGCTACCTAGTCCTGTTCAAGCTGCCTGAGTCACTCAAGGCTATTCGGTCCCAAATCATGCATTTGGGTCTTCAACTCTCAGTTTCCATGGTACTTGACCATCTTGTTCAACACAAGAATGAAGTCCAGGCCAAACTCCCCGAGACAACAGACACCAATTCTGCGCTGTATCACTCCAGCTATCAAAGAGACTCGAACTACCCAAGATGCCTTGACGGGAAACACAATCCCGTGGTTAAGCCTCATTCTCAGTCCTCCTGCTGGGTTGAGTTCCCTGAACTAAAACCTGTCAACCCACCTAACAAAGCAAGACGGGGTCAAAAGAAGAAGTCACAGGAAGAGTCTCACTTCTATAGCTTTTACTGCGCAGATGGCAAAGCAAAGTCGGACTCTGAAGACCAATACATTCTCAATAGTGGATGCTCAATTCACATGTTTTGAAGCAAGGAACTCTTCATCTCACTTTCTGAACAGACAGGCGACGACACCATCAAAACTGGAAAGAGAGGAGAAGGCCTGATCATCAAAGGTCTTGGCACGACAGAAATGTCGGATCGAGGCAAACGTATACGTTTCAACAACGCAGCCTGGGTTCCTGAAGCTACAGTCAATCTTATCTCTCTAGGAGCTCTACTGAACAAAGGATGCCTACTACGAGTTAATATCAAGACTGAACCCTCCACTTTTTCACTCAGCTTCAAGGGCAAGTCGCTTCTATCTGGTATTATAGAGAACAATTTGCTGCTCATCAAGTTTGGGGACACAAACCAATCACGGCCTCCCATGTGCTACCTAACTCAATTCAACCTAACTAATCTTCACAAAAAACTTGGTCATGCAAGCATCAAACGCATGGAAAAACACTTAGGTCACAGCATCACCAGAACTCTAGCCAGCAACTTCAAATGTCTAGCATGCAGCAAGGCGAAGATATCCAAACATCCCTTTGACAGCACTCAGGCTCCAGCCTCAAGGGTTTTTGACCGGCTTCATCTGGATTTGATGGGGCCCCTGAATCCAACCAGCAAAGGAGGGATGCAATTTGCTCTCACGATTGTTGACAACAAGTCAGGGTATCTCTCTTCGTTTCCACTCCCTTCAAAAGACGCTGCCTCCAATGCCATTAAATTTTTCATTGAAAACGAGGCCAAGAAACTACTTAGATATCCTTCTGAATTCATCTCTGATGGAGGAGGAGAATTTGTGAATGAAGACCTGAAACAATTCTTCAAATCCAAGGCAATTCAGCACATCATCATCGAACCGTACCACTCTCAGCACAATGGAAAGGCAGAACGCGCCAATTGCACAATTATGGAGTCAGTTCGCTCCGTGTTCAGCTCCACTTCTATTCCAAAGAACTATTGGCACATCGTTATACAAAGCTGATGCTTTGCTCTCAACCAAATCCCTTCAGAAAAAGGCGGGGAGACGCCGTGGAAGATGCTTCAAAGGACCGACTTACCCTCAAACTATCTACAGCCCGTAGGTTCTTCAGTAATCTATCTACTCAGCGACTCCAAGATCCCGTCAAAACTAAGTGAAAAAGGAGACAAGGGGATTCTTCTTGGTTACAACCCTCAACTTTTCTCCTACAAAATTCTGTCAAAAAGCGGAAGGATCATCAAGACAAAACATGTCAAATTCTTGAACAAAGAGCCAGCTATCGACCTTGAACCTCCTACGGACAAGCATGCAGCCGTAGGTACAACTCACCCAACTCAGAATGAGGGTCTCAAGGGTTCAGGAGCAGGTACTGATGGAACTGTTGTAGAACTCAAAGAAGATATCAAACCTTCCACTGAATCCTTGACCAAATCAGACCTGTCTGAATCTGAAAGCTCAAACACAGAAGTTCTTGAAACCCTCAAACCAAATCTGCGCAATCGTAGTCAGCTCAGGCCTCCCCAAAGATATGGGTACTATCACTCAGATGTGCCAAAGAACATTCACGTAGCACTCAAAGATCCAACCTGGGTACCTCCTGTGGACAAAGAACTCGACACGATAGAGGAACTAGGAGTCTGGGAAGACACCGATGAATCAGAAGTCACTAATCCCCTTGACACCACCTGGGCCTTCAGATGCAAACAAGACTTGCACACTGGTGACACCACCCTCAAGGCTCGCGTCTGTGTTCAGGGATTCAACCAACGATTCGGTATTGACTACTTTGATACATTTGCTCCCACAGGTAAGGTGGCCTCTTTACAACCCCTACTATGCTACTCTGTGGATAGAAAGCTTAATGTACTTCAATTTGATGTAAAAGGAGCCTTCCTTCATGCTCCGCTGAGCGAGGACGTTTACATCAAGACCCCAGCTGGATCAAAGCGAACTACCAAATAACTCAAGCTGAAGAAATCTGTGTACGGGCTGAAACAAGCACCGCTAAACTGGTATAAAACCTTGAGTGAGTGGATCAAGGAATGCGGCTTCAAGGAGAGTGACAGCGATCCATGTCTCTATCTCCACAAAGACCAAATTACGGCTCTCTTCTTTCATGTAGATGATCTTATTGTTGTAGGGAAAACCGATGACTTCAAAAAACGGTTCCTCACAAAATTCAAGGATTCCTCAGCGCACAAAGTCAACACTCTACTTGGAATGAAGGTTGAACTCACTCCCAATTCAATTAGTCTTTCACTTCCCAATCACATCAAGAAAGGACTGGAGGAAATGAACCTTCTTGATGCAAAGCCATTGAACAATCCATGTACCTCCGGACTCCAACTGAAGCCAGCAACACCTGAAGAAATAGAAGAATTTGAGAAGCTTGGGAAGAACTACAGGTCCCCGATAGGTAGGCTGAACTTCATCGCGAATCTGGCAAGACCCGACATTAGCTTTGCAGTCTCAAATCTCGCTCGATTCTGCAAAAAACCTGGGATCACCCATTGGAAAGAGGTGATCCATGTATGGCGGTACTTACTCAAAACAATCGACTTCAAACTTGAATTCCAATCAAAGTCCATTGCAAATCATCTCGTCACCTACAGTGATGCAACCTGCGGCAATGATCCGGTCACCACTCTCGCAAACTGGCTTCATCTCACTCTTCAAAGGATGCCCTATCTACTGGACCAGTAGGAAACAACAAAGCATAGCTCTATCCTCAACAGAATCAGAATGCAATGCACTCTCAGCTAGCCACCTCGAAGGTCGTTGGCTTCATCATCTCATAACAGAAATCTGGAGGACCTCTTCACTCGGACCCCCAATGCATCTTGTTGACAACAAGGGTCTCATTGATAAAATCAAGAAGTTCGGATGTAAATCTCATGCAAAGTACATTGATATCAAGCTCAAAAGCATCAGGAATGACTGGAATGATGGTATAATTAACGTCAAACTCATTTCCTGCCACAACATGTTGGCAGATCCACTAACCAAACCAGCAAATCCTGCTTTGGTACTCAGGCTCACTAGGTATGTAGGGAGCTGAGCTCTTTGGACGTTGAGTTGAGCCGGCGTGTTGATGTTTTATCTGCTTTCATTCTCATTGTCAGCCCTGTCATTGTGTTTCCTCCATATTTTTATTTGTTTCCTCCATATTTTTATTTGTTTGTTTCACACCACGTGCTCTGCATCCTTCTTATCTCTGAGCGTCTTATTGTAGTTCTTTCATCTGTACGTTCACCTGTCCTGCAACCTGTCACGCACGCCAGAAGAATACCTCACCCGCGGCTATACAGAGACTACTCAACTCTAGCGACTACAAAACTCACTTAAGAGACAAGCAAGCATCTCACAATCAATGTCCGGTGACTCAGACTCTACCACTCGACCAACTCCTTGAACACGACTTTGATCACCAAACAATCAGGACCTGAAGACTGAATCAAAGGAGTCAACTCAACAGTCCTCCAAACTAATCAACCATCAGTCTCTGAACTATTTCTCGGTTGGATCAGTCTGCGTTGAATCCTCAACAACTGCTCTGCTCTACTCAATCTCATTAGAGGTCATCATCTAACCTGTAGAGTAATCAGTTACTGTTTGTGTTCCTCACAATTTGTCTCTTTATGTTTTCACTCTCTTTGTGGCCAAGTTTCTAACCTCATATTGTGATCTGAAATAAATTAGCCTGGTCTAGGTTTTCCATTTCACTTAAACTTTTACACCCACAAGGATAATAAGATCAGAGGTTTGATCATCCCCCAAGTACCTTAAAACCAGAGGTTTGATCATGCCCCAAGGATGATAAAAGGAGAGGTTTTATCTTCCCCCAAGGATGATAAAACAAGAGGTTTTATCATCCCCCAAGGATAATAATATTGAATCATACCAGCACAAGTGATATCAAAGTGAGCAGACAGGTCTTGGGACCAGAGAACAAGCACAAGTGATGAGTAGAGAAAGAATACCTATTGAATAATACCAGCACAAGTGATAGCAAAGTGAGCAGACAGGTCTTGGGACCAGAGAAAAAGCACGAGGGATGAGTAGAGAAAGAATACCTGATTGGGCAGGAAGGAAAATGAAGAGCGCAAACAAGAGTGAGTGGTTGATTGCAAGAATGAGGAGAATAACCCAGAAAGACAATTGGTCACAAGAAAACAAAGGAAATATAGAAAGAGAAGCAAACCCATTGAATAATACCAGCACGAGTGATAGCAAAGTGAGCAGACAGGTCTTGGGACCAGAGAACAAGCATGAGTGATGAGTAGAGAAAGAATACCTGATTGGGCAGGTAGGAAAATGAAGAGCGCAAACAAGAATGAGTGGTTGATTGCAAGCATGAGAAGAATAGCCCAGAAAGACAGTTGGTAACAAGAAAATGAAAGAAATATAGAAAGAGAAGCAAACCTATTGAATAATACCAGCACAAGTGATAGCAAAGTGAGCAGACAGCTCTTGGGACCAGAGAACAAGCACGAGTGATGAGTAGAGAAAGAATACCTGATTGGGCAGGTAGGAAAATGAAGAGTGCAAACAAGATTGAGGAAAACAGAGAAGAGCTATGTACAACGGTAATTTGTGGTAGTTACACAATCTTCTCTTAACCTAGTCTAAGATACACAAGGTTTTTGCAAATGGGTTAGGTTTGTGTTTGGTCTTCATTTGGTCCTCATTTGGTCTCTGGTTGGTTGTGCTGGGCTTGACATCTGCATTCCAACAAATACAACCAGAGGTTTTATAATCCCCTAAGGATATTAAAACAAGAGGCTTTATCGTCTCCCAAGGATAATAAAACCACAGGTTTTATCATCACCCAAGGATAATAAAACCAGAGGTCTTATCATCTCCCAATGATAATAAAACCAGAGCTTTTATCATCCCCCAAGGATAAGAAAACCATAGGTTTTATCATTTCCCAAGGATAAGAAAACCATAGGTTTTATCATCCCCCAAGGAGAATAAAACCACAGGTTTTATCATTCCCTAAGGATAATAAAACCACAGGTTTTTTCATCCCCTAAGGATAATAAAACCACAGTTTTTTTCATCCCCCAAGGATGATAAAACCACAGGTTTTTTCATCCCCCAAGGATGATAAAACCACAGGTTTTATCATCCCCCAAGGATGATAAAACCACAGGTTTTATCATCCCCCAAGGATGATAAAACCACAGGTTTTATCATCCCCCAAGGATGATAAAACCACAGGTTTTATCATCCCCCAAGGATGATAAAACCACAGGTTTTATCATCCCCCAAGGATGATAAAACCACAGGTTTTATCATCCCCCAAGGATGATAAAACCACAGGTTTTATCATCCCCCAAGGATGATAAAACCACAGGTTTTATCATCCTCCAAGGATGATAAAACCACAGGTTTTATCATCCTCCAAGGATGATAAAACCACAGGTTTTATCATCCCCCAAGGATGATAAAACCACAGGTTTTATCATCCCCCAAGGATAATCAAACCACAGGTTTTATCATCCCCCAAGGATAATAAAACCATAGGTTTAATCATCCCCCAAGGATAATAAAACCACAGGTTTTATCATCCCCCAAGGATAATAAAACCACAGGTTTTATCATCCCCCAAGGATAATAAAATCACAGGTTTTATCATCCCCCAAGGATAATAAAACCCCAGGTTTTATCATACCCCAAGGATAATAAAACAACAGGTTTCATCATACCCCAAGGACAATAAAACCAGAGGTTTTATCATCCCCCAAGGATAATAAAACCAGAGGTTTTATCATCCCCCAAGGATAATAAAACCAGAGGTTTTATCATCCCCCAAGGATAATAAAACCAGAGGTTTTATCATCCACCAAGGATAATAAAACCAGAGGTTTTATCATCCACCAAGGATAATAAAACCACAGGTTTTATCATCCACCAAGGATAATACAATCACAGGTTTTATCATCCCCCAAGGATAATAAAACCACAGGTTTTATCATCACCCAAGGATAATAAAACCACAGGTTTTATCATCCCCCAAGGATAATAAAACCACAGGTTTTATCATCCCCCAAGGATAATAAAACCACAGGTTTTATCATCCCCCAAGGATAATAAAACCACAGGTTTTATCATCCCCCAAGGATAATAAAACCACAGGTTTTATCATCCCCCAAGGATAACAAAACCACAGGTTTTATCATCCCCCAAGGATAATAAAACCACAGGTTTTATCATCCCCCAAGGATAATAAAACCACAGGTTTTATCATCCCCCAAGGATAATAAAACCACAGGTTTTATCATCCACCAAGGATAATAAAACCACAGGTTTTATCATCTTCCAAGGATAATAAAACCACAGGTTTTATCATCCCCCAAGGATAATAAAACCACAGGTTTTATCATCCCCCAAGGATAATAAAACCACAGGTTTTATCATTCCCCAAGGATAATAAAACCACAGGTTTTATCATCCCCCAAGGATAATAAAACCACAGGTTTTATCATCCCCCAAGGATAATAAAACCACAGGTTTTATCATCCCCCAAGGATAATAAAACCACAGGTTTCATCATCCCCCAAGGATAATAAAACCACAGGTTTTATCATCCCCCAAGGATAATAAAACCACGGGTTTTATCATCCCCCAAGGATAATAAAACCACGGGTTTTATCATCCCCCAAGGATAATAAAACCACAGGTTTTATCATCCCCCAAGGATAATAAAACCACAGGTTTTATCATCCCCCAAGGATAATAAAACCACAGGTTTTATCATTCCCCAAGGATAATAAAACCACAGGTTTTATCATCCCCCAAGGATAATAAAACCACAGGTTTTATCATCCCCCAAGGATAATAAAACCACAGGTTTTATCATCCCCCAAGGAAAATAAAACCACAGGTTTTATCATCCCCCAAGGATAATAAAACCACAGGTTTTATCATCCCCCAAGGATAATAAAACCACAGGTTTTATCATCCCCCAAGGATAATAAAACCACAGGTTTTATCATCCCCCAAGGATAATAAAACCACAGGTTTTATCATCCCCCAAGGATAATAAAACCACAGGTTTTATCATCCCCCAAGGATAATAAAACCACAGGTTTTATCATCCCCCAAGGATAATAAAACCACAGGTTTTATCATCCCCCAAGGATAATAAAACCACAGGTTTTATCATCCCCCAAGGATAATAAAACCACAGGTTTTATCATCCCCCAAGGATAATAAAACCACAGGTTTTATCATCCCCCAAGGATAATAAAACCACAGGTTTTATCATCCCCCAAGGATAATAAAACCACAGGTTTTATCATCCCCCAAGGATAATAAAACCACAGGTTTTATCATCCCCCAAGGATAATAAAACCACAGGTTTTATCATCCCCCAAGGATAATAAAACCACAGGTTTTATCATCCTCCAAGGATAATAAAACCACAGGTTTTATCATCCTCCAAGGATAATAAAACCACAGGTTTTATCATCCCCCAAGGATAATAAAACCACAGGTTTTATCATCCCCCAAGGATAATAAAACCACAGGTTTTATCATCCCCCAAGGATAATAAAACCACAGGTTTTATCATCCCCCAAGGATAATAAAACCACAGGTTTTATCATCCCCCAAGGATAATAAAACCACAGGTTTTATCATCCACCAAGGATAATAAAACCACAGGTTTTATCATCCACCAAGGATAATAAAACCACAGGTTTTATCATCCACCAAGGATAATAAAACCACAGGTTTTATCATCCACCAAGGATAATAAAACCACAGGTTTTATCATCCACCAAGGATAATAAAACCACAGGTTTTATCATCCACCAAGGATAATAAAACCATGTTTTTTATCATCCCTGTCACACGACCACCCCACGTACTATAGGGCAATTCTTAGATGATTGTGAGCGGGAAGGAATACCAGTGCAAGGGCAAGTGCAAAATAGCAAGACTCAGTTGCAAATTGCAAACTTGGTTATGCCACTCAACAAACAGCAAGAGGGATGGAATGTGTTCCGAAGAATGAAGCTCAACCTGAGTCCAATGTGATAACTAGGTTGTAGCAAAATGCAAAAACGTATGAAATTAACTAACTGAGGAGACAATCATCAGGCAAGGGGATAGCCCTTATAAGGTAATCCAAAGTGACTAGATACAACCTGGTGATGAGCTAACTACAGTTGAAGCGGTGAGGCAATGAATGACAGGAACGGGATAGGAAATGAAGCAATGGTATAGATCCGAGGTCATGGCGTAAGTGCGAGACAATAGAATCTGAGCGTACAATTGTATGACAAATTGGGACAGGAGCGACTGACGTTGAAGGTAATTCAAATGAGAGGTAATAGTGTATGCAGGGTAGGGACTAGTCCAATTGCAAACTAGACAGTAGTGATGGCTTAGTTAGACGTAGATGCGAACTAACAAACAATGCATGACCAAAGATGGAAGTCCGAGGCTGTTGATTGGCCAGGGAAGGAGATTGGATCTCATAATGGATGGCTGACCGGTATGATGTTAACCGCAAAGTTTTCAAGTATATACTGAGTTGGTTGCCAAGATTGGAAGTTCAGCGCGAGCCAGAGGAAATAGCAGTTTGCACCATTGATGTTGTGCTTTTATTTGTGTCATGCTTTTAGACTGAGGTAGATGGTACTGAGGAGAGGGCATGTTGAAGTGATGAAGACAATAATCCCTAAGTGCAAAGCGTGACAGTTGCCCGGGTATAAAGACGCGAGCTCCTGCAAGGGTTCAGATAAATTTTCCCATTGATTTCAAGTTGTTAATTATTACTGTATACCCCTTACATTATTTAATTCATCACTCAATAAATTTATAATCTATATAAAATGTTTTCATTGTTGTCCCGCCGTTGCAAAAACTGTATTCGCCAAAACAAGCTTGTGTTCCTAGTACTGCCGTCTGAGGCCTTCGAGGCAAGTGCCAGCAATGTTGCCTTTGCAAAGTGGCATGTAACTTCCCTATAAATGTTGAGTTGTCTTTCAAGGGTCCCACGGAATCATCGAGGGAGATGCAAAGTTGTAGGTCCGCGCCAAGGGTTAACTACAAGATACCACCTTTGCCAGAGATCAAATACTTGGGGACTCGAGTTCCTGGTAAGTAATAATCTGGACTGACTAATGATCATAAAATAATAACTAATTTTCCTTGTTTCGCTAGTGTTTCCTTGTTTCCAAAGATATACTACAAACACACCACCACCACCACCACCACCTTACTGGGGACTACCTACTGAACTCCCGGGGGCCCAGATGAATGCTGAGGTGCGAGGCAAAGTGTCTGGTGCGGAACCTGTAGGAATTATAACCGAGGAAGCAAGGGAGGAGGAAGGAAATGAAGCGGAGGGTGAATTGGGAAATGGAGGAAACGGAAATGGAGGGAGAGAAGGAGCGGATTAATTGGGAGAAGGAAATGAAGGAGATGGAAGGGATGGAGTGGATGGAACGGAAGAAATGGAAGGCCAAGGAAAAAGGGATCTGGTGCAAGTCGTAGGGCCGATCAAAACAGATGCAAGGCGGCTGACGGACAATATTGGAGAAGGCACGTTGGGAGGCCAAAGGAAGAGAGCGTACAAAGAGCTCTTGGAGGAAGGCGGATGGAATGCTTGGCCAAAGCAAGCTTGGATTGCAAGGTGCAAGGAGATCTTCAAGAGGCACATCGTAATGGAAGTGCTAGTTCTCCAAAGAATGTCCGCACTAATCAACGATTAAGACCTGGATACTTTTCAATCCATGGTTGCAGAATTGACGGCAAATTGGGAAGATGTGGAGAAAGAAGTAAAAGAAACTTTGTAATTATAAATTTTTTTTTTTAATAATAAGGAATGAGGTTTTATTTAGTAGAAATGAAAGGGAAATGAGAAAAAGGAATAACACGGTGAGATGGATGATTTAACTGATGGAATGATGGTGTGAAATAGAATGGGATTAGATGAGATGGAATATGGAATGGAATGGGATTGGATGAGATAGAATGTGAGATGAAATGGGATTTTATAAGATAAAATTTAGAGGAATGGGATTGGATGGGATGAAATTTGGAATGGAATGGAATGGAATTGGATGGGATAGAATTATGATTGTCAAGGTTTGCAAGGGTAGCTTGCATGGAAGTCTTGAATCAGGTTGGGTGAATTGCAAAGGTGATGGGCTGGTTCCCACGAGGTGCAATCTTCGTCGGACTGGAAGCCAGACCATTCAACGAGGTATTGAAGTTTTCCTTTGCGTAACCTGGAATCCAGAATACGGCTTACTTCCCGCTCTTGATGATCAAGGACAGTGACCGGTTCAGGAGGGGGATGAGTCTTGCCTGGGTATAGGACCCAAGCTGGCTCTAGGAGAGACACCTGAAAGACCGGGTGGATACCTTTCCATTTTGCAGGTAAAGTAAGCTTAAAGGCGTTAGGGGAGATGACTGATTCTACTTTAAAGGGGCCAAGCTTTCTTTTGGAGAGTTTGTGAGTTGGGCGAGTGCTGCAAATGTTGTGAGCATCAAGCCATACTTGATCTCCTACTGCAAAGGTTGGAGCCAAAGTGCAAGATTGGTCTGCTTGCTCCTTATAGCGCTGGTTTGCTTCTTCAAGGTTGGTTCAAAGTTGCGATTGAAGGGATTGAATTTGTTCAAGGTAATCAGTAGCAGGTTGAGAAGGTGCTACGTGAAGGGAAGAGAAAGTCAGGTTTCTACCATAAAGAGTTTGGAAGGGTGACTGTTTGGTGGAGGAATGAGTGGATTTGTTGTAGGCAAATTCGGCTATTGGGAGCCATTGCGACCAGTCATCTTGTTGATAGGCGACATACATTCAAAGATATTGTTTGAGAATCTGATTGACTCGCTTGGTTTGCCCATCCGTTTCTGGGTGGTAAGCCATTGATAAATTGCAAGTCATCTTCAAATGTTGGCATAGCAAGGTCCAGAAGCTTGAGACAAACAGAGATCCACAATCACTAACTATATTATCAGGGAGACCATTTTTTGAAAATACATATTCTATGAACAAGTTAGCTAAGTCTTCTGAAGAGGCCGTCACATTACTGCGTAGAAATAAAGCCATCTTTGAGAAGCAATCTACTATTACTAGAATAGCATCATATCCACTAGAAGAAGGTAATTGAGAGATGAAATCCATAGAAAGCGAGTGCCAAGGACAAGGCGGAATTGGAAGTGGCTGGAGAAGCCCATACTTCCGGTGTTTTGAGGACTTGTTACGATTGCAATCATAGCACGCGCTAACATAGTCTTTTACTTCTTTGGTCATACCAGGCCAGTAGAAGTCTTGTGCAATCAATTGGTAGGTTTTATCCTGCCCATGATGACCAGCAAGCAGAGAATTGTGCCATGACTCGAAGATATCTAACTTAATGCAAGAATTATCTGGTACTACTATACAATTATCATAGACTAAAAAATCATTATCATCAATACTGTAGCTACTATCTAATAAGTTTGCACTTTTGCAAAGTTCAATACACTTGGGGTTGTTGCATTGAGCTTGTCGGAGTTTGGAAGCCAAATCTTGTAAGTGAGCAATGATCAAACTGAGTTGGGCAGATTGGGTTGAGAAGAGTGTCCTAACGTTTTCAGGGTTGTTTTTGGAGAAGGTGCTCCCCCCCCCTGGGTAAACTTTGTCCCAACATGATAAAGCATCAGGAACTACAGCTTGTTTCCCAGGACGGTACGTGATTCTAAAGTGGAACTCGGAGAGGTATTTGGCCCATTGTGCCTGTCTACGTGTGAGGACTTTTGAGCTCATGAAATACTTTAAAGAATTATGATCAGTTAAAACCTCAAAGGATTCCCTAAGGCTCAAAAGGTATGAACGCCATTTCTTCAAGCAATAAACAATTGCGAGAAGTTCCTTGTCATGAATCTCATAGTTAAGCTCTGCAGCAAGCAAATTGCAAGACTCGAAAGCTACGGGATGAAAGAGAGAAGTGGAGGAAGAAAACTGCGAGATTACTCCTGCAATTGCATAGTCGCTTGCGTCTGTTTTGACAATAGTGCAAGCTAGCTTGTTGAAGTGAGCGAGTATTGGAGGAGTGGTGAACGCTTTCTTCAAAGCTTCAAACTCCAAAGCAGCTTGTTTGGTAAAAACAAAAGGAGTGTCTTTTTGAAGAAGGTTAGTAAGATTCACGGTTTTTTTGGGGTAACGCGCAATAAACCTTCTATAGAAATTACTGAAACCAAGGAAAACTTGAAGGGATTTAACAGAAGAAGGTGGGGGCCAGTCCAATATGTGTTTGCTTTTGGCTGGGTCCATCAATAGTCCTTGCTGCAAGACTACAACCCCTAGAAAATGAAGAGAAGAGGAATGGAACTTGCACTTAGAGGCTTTCGCAAACAGGTCATTCTTGCAAAGTTTCTGCAGCACCTCTTGCACATGTGCAATGTGATCTTTGAGGTTCCTCAAGTTGACTAGTATATCATCTAGATATACCACGAGGTGTTTACCTACAAGATTGGAGAAAATGTCATTGACAAAATTTTGAAAAGTGGAAGGAGAGTTACAGAGGCCAAAAGGCATGACAGTTTACTCATAACTGCCAAACCGGGTTCTCATTGCGGTCAAATACTCATGAACTTTCATAATGCAAATTAGGTTATAGGCACCTCAAAGGTCTAGCCTTGAGAAATAAGCAGCTCCATGGAAGAGGGTGAGGAGATGTGACATAGGCGGTACTGGATAGGCATTCATCTGGGTTACCTGGTTCAATTTCCTGTAGTCAACACAAAGGCAAAGTCTGCCGTCCTTCTTTGGAACAAATAGGACAGGTGAACCGGTATTCAAATCGCTTGGTCAAAGAAATCCTTTTGCTACATTTTCCACAATGTAGTCTTGAAGCGCAATTGATTCTTGCATTGAGAGAGAGTAAACTGGTCCTGGTGCTGGAGGTGGGCCAGTAAGTTCAATCTTGTGATTGTAAGGACGGGATGGAGGCAGTTTATCTGCTTTTGCAGCTGAAAAGACGTCAGCAAATTCATGATAAACCAAAGGTAAAGACTCTCAAATGATTTCTAAATCTTCAATCTTGTCATCTTTGAGCACTGGGTTTGAGGTGCTTGCATGGTGCAAGAGGATTAGGGAGCTCAAAATACACAGTTTGGTTGGTGTCTGTTTCTCTTCAAAGGAACAGAAAAGAGGTAAGCTGGATAGGTAAGCAATAACTCCTAAATCTGAAGAGGGAATTCAGGAATGAAGGTCAGGATATTGCAAATCTCCTGGCGGAAAAGTGTCATCCAACTCAATGACAGTGTCAGGTAGGCTGTTTAATTCCTGATTGACGGAAAGGTTAGCATTCTGGGGGTGCAAGGTTCAAAGTTTAATTACTCCTTCTTGCAAATTCACATCCGGATTCAAGTAAACTAGGAAATCATGGCCTAGAATGGTATCATCCATTCCGGGTATAGCCAAGACAAATAAGTCCCATTCAAAGCTGGGGAAATTGGAAAATGCAAAGGTCCATTTTTCCTTTTGGGAAACCCAATAAGACAGTTCAGTTGCACTACTTACTAAATAGATAGGAAATTTGTCTATCTTGGAACGCGTAAGATTTTTGGAAGTAGCAAAAGATTCACTGATGAAGGAAACATTAGCGCCGGAATCAAGTAATACTTGATAAGGAGTGTTGTCGGAATGAAATAGGATAAATCTTGAACTTGGAGCACCTAGTGACTTGCAAGTGCAAAGATTTACTCGCGGTGATTTAGATAATGTGTAGTTTTCCTTGCGAGTATCAGAAAAACTACAAGCTAATTTTTTAACTGCTTAGCGGCTTCACGCGCTAACTGCTTTGCACAGCTGTCAACATCATGTTTTCCTCCACAATACATACACAGACCGTTCTTTTCCCTTTGTAGCCGTTCCTTGTTCAAAGCATCCCGGTTTCTTTGTCCAAGAACTTCAGAGTTTTGGCGACGGCTTTCCCTTTTGATTTGGAGTTTGAAGTCGGGGTTAGTTTGGATGTTTTTGGGTTCCTTGTGTTTTGCTTTGAGGAGTTGTCCACCCTTGGAGCCAAGGTGGACGGTCCATGGTTTTTTTGCCGAGAGCAATTCTTGTCATGATAGCCATTATCAAGCTCAATCACTCAATCAATTAGCTGCTGAAGCAAGGTTGTCTTATGACCCCCAACTGCGAGCTTTTTGATTAAGCGTGCCGGTAGACCCTTTTGGAAATGGAATAGAAGAGCGGCCTTGTTCCACTGGATGCAAGACTGCAAGGTTCAAAAATGAGAAATATAAACAGAAGCTCTGCTATTATCCTTCATAACTAAACTATTAAGTTCGTATTTGGCGTTTCAAACTTCATTGGGGTCGCCAAACAGGGTGAACAGTTGTTGCTCAAACCTTTCCCAGTGGTTGAGAATACAAGTGGGACTGTTGTTGGACAAAAGTTCGAGGTACGTTTTGAACCACTGCGAGGCTCTACCTCCTAAGAAGGACGAAGCATACATAACTTTATGTCTATCGGAAGGGAAATTGTTGGAGTTGTTTGAAAAGATGATTTGACAAGACTGTAGGTAGGATCTAAGCTTATGAGGGTGTTCTCCCATAAAGTGATTGGGTTGTTTCATGCCTGGAGTGCAAAAGCTAGGAGTACTTGGACTAGATTGCTGGGCACCATGAGTGAGGGCCTGGATCAATGTCAAAAGCAGGGTTGGAGCATTGGGCTCGGGAGCAGTAGTGCGAACCCTTGGTCTACCACGAGTCAAGGTTTGATCGGAATAATGGTCGGAGTCTGCAAATCCCGCGAGAGGGTCCGTCGGAGCATCCCGTGGAGGAGCCCAAGGATCATCAAGGGGTTCAACAGATGGCAATTTAGAAGGAGGAACTGGATCTAAGGGTTGTTGGGCCCAAGGAGCGCTGGTTCTCCCTACCCAATGGATCTCATCATTGTAAGGGGCAAGGGAAGCGTTCCCGTTTGAGCGAGTACGTGACATCAAGAAGAAGAAGTCTACTATAGGTTGGCAGGCTACAATAGATGAGTTGAGTTAGTTAATTTACTGTCACATGACCACCCCACGTACTATAGGGCAATTCTTAGATGATTGTGAACGCAAAGGAATACCAGTGCAAGGGCAAGTTCAAAATAGCAAGACTCAGTTGCAAAGTGCAAACTTGGTTATGCCACTCAACAAACGGCAAGAGAGATGGAATTTGTTCCGAAGAAGGAAGCTCAACCTGAGTCCAATGTGATAACTAGGTTGTAGCAAAATGCAAGAACGTATGAAATTAACTAACTGAGGAGACAATCATCGGGCAAGGGGATAGCCCTTATAAGGTAATCCAAAGTGACTAGATACAACCTGGTGATGAGCTAACTACAGTTGAAGCGGTGAGGCAATGAATGACAGGAACGGGATAGGAAATGAAGCATTGGTATAGATCCGAGGTCATAGCGTAAGTGCAAGACAATAGAATCTGAGCGTACAATTGTATGACAAATTGGGACAGGAGCAAGTGACGTTGAAGGTAATGCAAGTGAGAGGTAATAGTGTATGCAGGGTAGGGACTAGTCCAATTGCAAACTATACAGTAGTGATGGCTTATTTAGACGTAGATGCAAAATAACAAACAATGCATGACCAAAGATGGAAGTCCGACGCTGTTGATTGGCCAGGGAAGGAGATTGGATCTCATAATGGATGGCCAACCAGTATGGGGTTAAAGGCAAAGTTTGTAAGTATATACTGAGTTGGTTGCCGAGATTGGAAGGTCAGCGCGAGCCAGAGGAAATGGCAGATTGCACCATTGATGTTGTACTTTTATTTGTGTCACTCTTTTAGACTGAGGTAGATGGTACTGAGGAGAGGGCATGTCAAAGTGATGAAGACAATAATCCCTAAGTGCAAAGCGTGAAAATCCCCCAAGGATAATAAAACCACAGGTTTTATCATCCCCCAGGATAATAAAACCACAGGTTTATCATCCCCCAAGGGTAATAAAACCACAGGTTTTATCATCCCCCAAGGATAATAAAACCACAGGTTTTATCATCCCCCAAGGATAATAAAACCACAGGTTTTATCATCCCCCAAGGATAATAAAACCGCAGGTTTTATCATCCCCCAAGGATAATAAAACCACAGGTTTTATCATCCCCCAAGGATAATAAAACCACAGGTTTTATCATCCCCCAAGGATAATAAAACCACAGGTTTTATCATCCCCCAAGGATAATAAAACCACAGGTTTTATCATCCCCCAAGGATAATAAAACCACAGGTTTAATCATCCCCCAAGGATAATAAAACCACAGGTTTTATCATCCCCCAAGGATAATAAAACCACAGGTTTTATCATCCCCCAAGGATAATAAAACCACAGGTTTTATCATCCCCCAAGGATAATAAAACCACAGGTTTTATCATCCCCCAAGGATAAAAAAACCACAGGTTTTTTCATCCCCCAAGGATAATAAAACCACAGGTTTTATCATCCCCCAAGGATAATAAAACCACAGGTTTTATCATCTACCAAGGATAATAAAACCACAGGTTTTATCATCCCCAAAGGATAATAAAACCACAGGTTTTATCATCCACCAAGGATAATAAAACCACAGGTTTTATCATCCACCAAGGATAATAAAACCACAGGTTTTATCATCCCCCAAGGATAATAAAACCACAGGTTTTATCATCCCCCAAGGATAATAAAACCACAGGTTTTATCATCCCCCAAGGATAATAAAACCACAGGTTTTATCATCCCCCAAGGATAATAAAACCACAGGTTTTATCATCCCCCAAGGATAATAAAACCACAGGTTTTATCATCCCCCAAGGATAATAAAACCACAGGTTTTATCATCCCCCAAGGATAATGAAACCACAGGTTTTATCATCCCCCAAGGATAATGAAACCACAGGTTTTATCATCCCCCAAGGATAATAAAACCACAGGTTTTATCATCCCCCAAGGATAATAAAACCACAGGTTTTTTCATCCCCCAAGGATAATAAAACCACAGGTTTTTTCATCCCCCAACAATAATAAAACCACAGGTTTTATCATCCCCCAAGGATAATAAAACCACAGGTTTTATCATCCCCCAAGGATAATAAAACCACAGGTTTCATCATCCACCAAGGATAATAAAACCACAGGTTTTATCATCCACCAAGGATAATAAAACCACAGGTTTTATCATCCCCCAAGGATAATAAAACCACAGGTTTTATCATCCCCCAAGGATAATGAAACCACAGGTTTTATCATCCACCAAGGATAATAAAACCACAGGTTTTATCATCCACCAAGGATAATAAAACCACAGGTTTTATCATCCACCAAGGATAATAAAACCACAGGTTTTATCATCCACCAAGGATAATAAAACCACAGGTTTTATCATCCACCAAGGATAATAAAACCACAGGTTTTATCATCCCCCAAGGATAATAAAACCACAGGTTGTATCATCCCCCAAGGATAATAAAACCACAGGTTTTATCATCCACCAAGGATAATAAAACCACAGGTTTTATCATCCACCAAGGATAATAAAACCACAGGTTTTATCATCCACCAAGGATAATAAAACCACAGGTTTTATCATCCACCAAGGATAATAAAACCACAGGTTTTATCATCCACCAAGGATAATAAAACCACAGGTTTTATCATCCCCAAAGGATTATAAAACCACAGGTTTTATCATTCCCCAAGGATAATAAAACCACAGGTTTTATCATCCGCTAAGGATAATAAAACCACAGGTTTTATCATCCCCCAAGGATAATAAAACCACAGGTTTTATCATCCACCAAGGATAATAAAACCACAGGTTTTTTCATCCCCCAAGGATAATAAAACCACAGGTTTTATCATATACCAAGGATAAAAAAACCACAGGTTTTATCATCCCCAAAGGATTATAAAACCACAGGTTTTATCATTCCCCAAGCATAATAAAACCACAGTTTTTTTCATCCCCCAACAATAATAAAACCACAGGTTTTATCATCCCCCAAGAATAATAAAACCACAGGTTTTATCATCCCCCAAGAATAATAAAACCACAGGTTTTATCATACCCCAAGAATAATAAAACCACATGTTTCATCATCCCCCAAGAATAATAAAACCACAGGTTTTATCATCCCCCAAGGATAATAAAACCACAGGTTTTATCAACCCCCAAAAATAATAAAACCACAGGTTTTATCATCCACCAAGGATAATAAAACCACAGGTTTTATCCTCCACCAAGTATAATAAAACCACAGGTTTTATGACCCCCCAAGGATAATAAAACCACAGGTTTTATTTTCCACCAAGTATAATAAAACCACAGGTTTTATCATCCACCAAGTATAATAAAACCACAGGTTTTATCATCCACCAAGTATAATAAAACCACAGGTTTTATCATCCACCAAGTATAATAAAACCACAGGTTTTATCATCCACCAAGTATAATAAAACCACAGGTTTTATCATCCACCAAGTATAATAAAACCACAGGTTTTATCATCCACCAAGTATAATAAAACCACAGGTTTTATCATCCACCAAGTATAATAAAACCACAGGTTGTATCATCCACCAAGTATAATAAAACCACAGGTTTTATCATCCACCAAGTATAATAAAACCACAGGTTTTATCATCCACCAAGGATAATAAAACCACAGGTTTTATCATCCACCAAGGATAATAAAACCACAGGTTTTATCGTCCACCAAGGATCATAAAACCACAGGTTTCATCATCCACCAAGGATAATAAAACCACAGGTTTTATCATCCCCCAAGGATAATAAAACCACAGGTTTTATCATCCCCCAAGGATAATGAAACCACAGGTTTTATCATCCACCAAGGATAATAAAACCACAGGTTTTATCATCCACCAAGGATAATAAAACCACAGGTTTTATCATCCACCAAGGATAATAAAACCACAGGTTTTATCATCCACCAAGGATAATAAAACCACAGGTTTTATCATCCACCAAGGATAATAAAACCACAGGTTTTATCATCCACCAAGGATAATAAAACCACAGGTTTTATCATCCACCAAGGATAATAAAACCACAGGTTTTATCATCCACCAAGGATAATAAAACCACAGGTTTTATCATCCACCAAGGATAATAAAACCACAGGTTTTATCATCCACCAAGGATAATAAAACCACAGGTTTTATCATCCACCAAGGATAATAAAACCACAGGTTTTATCATCCACCAAGGATAATAAAACCACAGGTTTTATCATCCACCAAGGATAATAAAACCACAGGTTTTATCATCCACCAAGGATAATAAAACCACAGGTTTTATCATCCACCAAGGATAATAAAACCACAGGTTTCATCATCCACCAAGGATAATAAAACCACAGGTTTTATCATCCACCAAGGATAATAAAACCACAGGTTTTATCATCCACCAAGGATAATAAAACCACAGGTTTTATCATCCACCAAGGATAATAAAACCACAGGTTTTATCATCCACCAAGGATAATAAAACCACAGGTTTTATCATCCACCAAGGATAATAAAACCACAGGTTTTATCATCCCCCAAGGATAATAAAACCACAGGTTTTATCATCCCCCAAGGATAATAAAACCACAGGTTTGATCAACCCCCAAGGATAATAAAACCACAGGTTTTATCATCCACCAAGGATAATAAAACCACAGGTTTTATCATCCACCAAGGATAATAAAACCACAGGTTTTATCATCCACCAAGTATAATAAAACAACAGGTTTTATCATCCACCAAGGATAATAAAACCACAGGTTTTATCATCCACCAAGGATAATAAAACCACAGGTTTATCATCCACCAAGGATAATAAAACCACAGGTTTTATCATCCACCAAGGATAATAAAACCACAGGTTTTGTCATCCCCCAAGGATAATAAAACCACAGGTTTTATCATCACCCAAGGATAATAAAACCACAGGTTTTATCATCCCCCAAGGATAATAAAACCACAGGTTTTATCATCCCCCAAGGATAATGAAACCACAGGTTTTATCATCCCCCAAGGATAATAAAACCACAGGTTTTATCATCCCCCAAGGATAATAAAACCACAGGTTTTTTCATCCCCCAACAATAATAAAACCACAGGTTTTATCATCCCCCAAGGATAATAAAACCACAGGTTTTATCATCCCCCAAGGATAATAAAACCACAGGTTTTATCATCCACCAAGGATAATAAAACCACAGGTTTTATCATCCACCAAGGATAATAAAACCACAGGTTTTATCATCCCCTAAGGATAATAAAACCACAGGTTTTATCATCCCCCAAGGATAATAAAACCACAGGTTTTATCATCCACCAAGGATAATAAAACCACAGGTTTTATCATCCACCAAGGATAATAAAACCACAGGTTTTATCATCCACCAAGGATAATAAAACCACAGGTTTTATCATCCCCCAAGGATAATAAAACCACAGGTTTTATCATCCCCCAAGGATAATAAAACCACAGGTTTGATCAACCCCCAAGGATAATAAAACCACAGGTTTTATCATCCACCAAGGATAATAAAACCACAGGTTTTATCATCCACCAAGGATAATAAAACCACAGGTTTTATCATCCACCAAGTATAATAAAAAAACAGGTTTTATCATCCACCAAGGATAATAAAACCACAGGTTTTATCATCCCCCAAGGATAATAAAACCACAGGTTTTATCATCCCCCAAGGATAATGAAACCACAGGTTTTATCATCCCCCAAGGATAATGAAACCACAGGTTTTATCATCCCCCAAGGATAATAAAACCACAGGTTTTATCATCCCCCAAGGATAATAAAACCACAGGTTTTTTCATCCCCCAAGGATAATAAAACCACAGGTTTTTTCATCCCCCAACAATAATAAAACCACAGGTTTTATCATCCCCCAAGGATAATAAAACCACAGGTTTTATCATCCCCCAAGGATAATAAAACCACAGGTTTTATCATCCCCCAAGGATAATAAAACCACAGGTTTCATCATCCCCCAAGGATAATAAAACCACAGGTTTCATCATCCCCCAAGGATAATAAAACCACAGGTTTTATCATCCACCAAGGATAATAAAACCACAGGTTTGATCAACCCCCAACAATAATAAAACCACAGGTTTTATCATCCCCCAAGGATAATGAAACCACAGGTTTTATCATCCCCCAAGGATAATGAAACCACAGGTTTTATCATCCCCCAAGGATAATAAAACCACAGGTTTTATCATCCCCCAAGGATAATAAAACCACAGGTTTTTTCATCCCCCAAGGATAATAAAACCACATGTTTTTTCATCCCCCAACAATAATAAAACCACAGGTTTTTTCATCCCCCAACAATAATAAAACCACAGGTTTTATCATCCCCCAAGGATAATGAAACCACAGGTTTTATCATCCCCCAAGGATAATGAAACCACAGGTTTTATCATCCCCCAAGGATAATAAAACCACAGGTTTTATCATCCCCCAAGGATAATAAAACCACAGGTTTTTTCATCCCCCAAGGATAATAAAACCACAGGTTTTTTCATCCCCCAACAATAATAAAACCACAGGTTTTATCATCCCCCAAGGATAATAAAACCACAGGTTTTATCATCCCCCAAGGATAATAAAACCACAGGTTTCATCATCCCCCAAGGATAATAAAACCACAGGTTTTATCATCCCCCAAGGATAATAAAACCACAGGTTTTATCATCCCCCAAGGATAATAAAACCACAGGTTTTATCATCCCCCAAGGATAATAAAACCACAGGTTTTATCATCCACCAAGGATAATAAAACCACAGGTTTTATCATCCACCAAGGATAATAAAACCACAGGTTTTATCATCCACCAAGGATAATAAAACCACAGGTTTTATCATCCACCAAGGATAATAAAACCACAGGTTTTATCATCCACCAAGGATAATAAAACCACAGGTTTTATCATCCCCCAAGGATAATAAAACCACAGGTTTTATCATCCCCCAAGGATAATAAAACCACAGGTTTGATCAACCCCCAAGGATAATAAAACTACAGGTTTTATCATCCACCAAGGATAATAAAACCACAGGTTTTATCATCCACCAAGGATAATAAAACCACAGGTTTTATCATCCACCAAGGATAATAAAACCACAGGTTTTATCATCCACCAAGGATAATAAAACCACAGGTTTTATCATCCACCAAGGATAATAAAACCACAGGTTTTATCATCCACCAAGGATAATAAAACCACAGGTTTTATCATCCACCAAGGATAATAAAACCACAGGTTTTATCATCCACCAAGGATAATAAAACCACAGGTTTTATCATCCACCAAGGATAATAAAACCACAGGTTTTATCATCCACCAAGGATAATAAAACCACAGGTTTTATCATCCACCAAGGATAATAAAACCACAGGTTTTATCATCCACCAAGGATAATAAAACCACAGGTTTTATCATCCACCAAGGATAATAAAACCACAGGTTTTATCATCCACCAAGGATAATAAAATCACAGGTTTTATCATCCACCAAGGATAATAAAACCACAGGTTTTATCATCCCCCAAGGATAATAAAACCACAGGTTTTATCATCCCCCAAGGATAATAAAACCACAGGTTTGATCAACCCCCAAGGATAATAAAACCACAGGTTTTATCATCCACCAAGGATAATAAAACCACAGGTTTTATCATCCACCAAGGATAATAAAACCACAGGTTTTATCATCCACCAAGTATAATAAAACAACAGGTTTTATCATCCACCAAGGATAATAAAACCACAGGTTTTATCATCCCCCAAGGATAATAAAACCACAGGTTTTATCATCCCCCAAGGATAATGAAACCACAGGTTTTATCATCCCCCAAGGATAATGAAACCACAGGTTTTATCATCCCCCAAGGATAATAAAACCACAGGTTTTATCATCCCCCAAGGATAATAAAACCACAGGTTTTTTCATCCCCCAAGGATAATAAAACCACAGGTTTTATCATATACCAAGGATAAAAAAACCACAGGTTTTATCATCCCCAAAGGATTATAAAACCACAGGTTTTATCATTCCCCAAGCATAATAAAACCACAGTTTTTTTCATCCCCCAACAATAATAAAACCACAGGTTTTATCATCCTCCAAGAATAATAAAACCACAGGTTTTATCATCCCCCAAGAATAATAAAACCACAGGTTTTATCATACCCCAAGAATAATAAAACCACATGTTTCATCATCCCCCAAGAATAATAAAACCACAGGTTTTATCATCCCCCAAGGATAATAAAACCACAGGTTTTATCAACCCCCAAGGATAATAAAACCACAGGTTTTATCATCCACCAAGGATAATAAAACCACAGGTTTTATCCTTCACCAAGTATAATAAAACCACAGGTTTTATGACCCCCCAAGGATAATAAAACCACAGGTTTTATTTTCCACCAAGTATAATAAAACCACAGGTTTTATCATCCACCAAGTATAATAAAACCACAGGTTTTATCATCCACCAAGTATAATAAAACCACAGGTTTTATCATCCACCAAGTATAATAAAACCACAGGTTTTATCATCCACCAAGTATAATAAAACCACAGGTTTTATCATCCACCAAGTATAATAAAACCACAGGTTTTATCATCCACCAAGTATAATAAAACCACAGGTTTTATCATCCACCAAGTATAATAAAACCACAGGTTTTATCATCCACCAAGTATAATAAAACCACAGGTTTTATCATCCACCAAGTATAATAAAACCACAGGTTTTATCATCCACCAAGGATAATAAAACCACAGGTTTTATCATCCACCAAGGATAATAAAACCACAGGTTTTATCGTCCACCAAGGATCATAAAACCACAGGTTTTATCATCCACCAAGGATAATAAAACCACAGGTTTTATCATCCACCAAGGATAATAAAACCACAGGTTTTATCATCCACCAAGGATAATAAAACCACAGGTTTTATCATCCACCAAGGATAATAAAACCACAGGTTTTATCATCCACCAAGGATAATAAAACCACAGGTTTTATCATCCACCAAGGATAATAAAACCACAGGTTTTATCATCCACCAAGGATAATAAAACCACAGGTTTTATCATCCACCAAGGATAATAAAACCACAGGTTTTATCATCCACCAAGGATAATAAAACCACAGGTTTCATCATCCCCCAAGAATAATAAAACCACAGGTTTTATCATCCCCCAAGGATAATAAAACCACAGGTTTTATCATCCCCCAAGGATAATAAAACCACAGGTTTTATCATCCCCCAAGGATAATAAAACCACAGGTTTGATCAACCCCCAAGGATAATAAAACCACAGGTTTTATCATCCACCAAGGATAATAAAACCACAGGTTTTATCACCCCCCAAGGATAATAAAACCACAGGTTTTATTATCCACCAAGTATAATACAACCACAGGTTTTATCATCCACCAAGGATAATAAAACCACAGGTTTTATCATCCACCAAGGATAATAAAACCACAGGTTTTATCATCCACCAAGGATAATAAAACCACAGGTTTTATCATCCACCAAGTATAATAAAACAAAAGGTTTTATCATCCACCAAGGATAATAAAACCACAGGTTTTATCATCCACCAAGGATAATAAAACCACAGGTTTTATCATCCACCAAGGATAATAAAATCACAGGTTTTATCATCCACCAAGGATAATAAAACCACAGGTTTTATCGTCCACCAAGGATAATAAAATCACAGGTTTTATCATCCACCAAGGATAATAAAACCACAGGTTTTATCATCCACCAAGGATAATAAAACCACAGGTTTTATCATCCACCAAGGATAATAAAACCACAGGTTTTATCATCCCCCAAGGATAATAAAACCACAGGTTTTATCATCCCCCAAGGATAATAAAACCACAGGTTTTATCATCCCCCAAGGATAATAAAACCACAGGTTTTATCATCCCCCAAGGATAATAAAACCACAGGTTTTATCATCCCCCAAGGATAATGAAACCACAGGTTTTATCATCCCCCAAGGATAATAAAACCACAGGTTTTATCATCCCCCAAGGATAATAAAACCACAGGTTTTTTCATCCCCCAAGGATAATAAAACCACAGGTTTTTTCATCCCCCAACAATAATAAAACCACAGGTTTTATCATCCCCCAAGGATAATAAAACCACAGGTTTTATCATCCCCCAAGGATAATAAAACCACAGGTTTTATCATCCCCCAAGGATAATAAAACCACAGGTTTGATCAACCCCCAAGGATAATAAAACCACAGGTTTAATCATCCACCAAGGATAATAAAACCACAGGTTTTATCATCCACCAAGGATAATAAAACCACAGGTTTTATCATCCACCAAGTATAATAAAACAACAGGTTTTATCATCCACCAAGGATAATAAAACCACAGGTTTTATCATCCACCAAGGATAATAAAACCACGGGTTTTATCATCCACCAAGGATAATAAAACCACAGGTTTTGTCATCCCCCAAGGATAATAAAACCACAGGTTTTATCATCACCCAAGGATAATAAAACCACAGGTTTTATCATCCCCGAAGGATAATAAAACCACAGGTTTTATCATCCCCCAAGGATAATAAAACCACAGGTTTTATCATCCACCAAGGATAATAAAACCACAGGTTTGATCAACCCCCAAGGATAATAAAACCACAGGTTTGATCAACCCCCAAGGATAATAAAACCACAGGTTTTATCATCCACCAAGGATAATACAACCACAGGTTTTATCACCCCCCGAGGATAATAAAACCACAGGTTTTATTATCCACCAAGTATAATACAACCACAGGTTTTATCATCCACCAAGGATAATAAAACCACAGGTTTTATCATCCACCAAGGATAATAAAACCACAGGTTTTATCATCCACCAAGGATAATAAAACCACAGGTTTTAACATCCACCAAGTATAATAAAACAACAGGTTTTATCATCCACCAAGGATAATAAAACCACAGGTTTTATCATCCACCAAGGATAATAAAACCACAGGTTTTATCATCCACCAAGTATAATAAATCAACAGGTTTTATCATCCACCAAGGATAATAAAACCACAGGTTTTATCATCCACCAAGGATAATAAAACCACAGGTTTTATCATCCACCAAGGATAATAAAACCACAGGTTTTATCATCCACCAAGGATAATAAAATCACAGGTTTTATCATCCACCAAGGATAATAAAATCACAGGTTTTATCATCCACCAAGGATAATAAAACCACAGGTTTTATCATCCCCCAAGGATAATAAAATCACAGGTTTTATCATCCACCAAAGATAATAAAACCACAGGTTTTATTGTCCACCAAGGATAATAAAATCACAGGTTTTATCATCCCCCAAGGATAATAAAACCACAGGTTTTTTCATCCCCCAACAATAATAAAACCACAGGTTTTATCATCCCCCAAGGATAATAAAACCACAGGTTTTATCATCCCCCAAGGATAATAAAACCACAGGTTTCATCATCCCCAAAGGATTATAAAACCACAGGTTTTATCATTCCCCAAGGATAATAAAACCACAGGTTTTATCATCCCCTAAGAATAATAAAACCACAGGTTTTATCATCCACCAAGGATAATAAAACCACAGGTTTGATCATTCCCCAAGCATAATAAAACCACAGTTTTTTTCATCCCCCAACAATAATAAAACCACAGGTTTTATCATCCCCCAAGAATAATAAAACCACAGGTTTTATCATCCCCCAAGAATAATAAAACCACAGGTTTTATCATACCCCAAGAATAATAAAACCACATGTTTCATCATCCCCCAAGAATAATAAAACCACAGGTTTTATCATCCCCCAAGGATAATAAAACCACAGGTTTTATCAACCCCCAAGGATAATAAAACCACAGGTTTTATCATCCACCAAGGATAATAAAACCACAGGTTTATCATCCACCAAGGATAATAAAACCACAGGTTTTATCATCCCCCAAGGATAATAAAACCACAGGTTTTATCATCCACCAAGGATAATAAAACCACAGGTTTTATCATCCACCAAGGATAATAAAACCACAGGTTTTATCATCCACCAAGGATAATAAAACCACAGGTTTTATCATCCACCAAGGATAATAAAACCACAGGTTTTATCATCCACCAAGGATAATAAAACCACAGGTTTTATCATCCACCAAGGATAATAAAACCACAGGTTTTATCATCCACCAAGGATAATAAAACCACAGGTTTTATCATCCACCAAGGATAATAAAACCACAGGTTTTATCATCCACCAAGGATAATAAAACCACAGGTTTTATCATCCACCAAGGATAATAAAACCACAGGTTTTATCATCCACCAAGGATAATAAAACCACAGGTTTTATCATCCCCCAAGGATAATAAAACCACAGGTTTGATCAACCCCCAAGGATAATAAAACCACAGGTTTTATCATCCACCAAGGATAATAAAACCACAGGTTTTATCACCCCCCAAGGATAATAAAACCACAGGTTTTATTATCCACCAAGTATAATACAACCACAGGTTTTATCATCCACCAAGGATAATAAAACCACAGGTTTTATCATCCACCAAGGATAATAAAACCACAGGTTTTATCATCCACCAAGGATAATAAAACCACAGGTTTTATCATCCACCAAGGATAATAAAACCACAGGTTTTATCATCCACCAAGTATAATAAAACAACAGGTTTTATCATCCACCAAGGATAATAAAAGCACAGGTTTTATCATCCACCAAGGATAATAAAACCACAGGTTTTATCATCCACCAAGTATAATAAAACAACAGGTTTTATCATCCAACAAGGATAATAAAACCACAGGTTTTATCATCCACCAAGGATAATAAAACCACAGGTTTTATCATCCACCAAGGATAATAAAACCACAGGTTTTATCATCCACCAAGGATAATAAAATCACAGGTTTTATCATCCACCAAGGATAATAAAACCACAGGTTTTATTGTCCACCAAGGATAATAAAATCACAGGTTTTATCATCCACCAAGGATAATAAAACCACAGGTTTTATCATCCACCAAGGATAATAAAACCACAGGTTTTATCATCCCCCAAGGATAATAAAACCACAGGTTTTATCATCCACCAAGGATAATAAAACCACAGGTTTTATCATCCCCCAAGGATAATAAAACCACAGGTTTTATCATCCCCCAAGGATAATAAAACCACAGGTTTTATCATCCCCCAAGGATAATAAAACCACAGGTTTGATCAACCCCCAAGGATAATAAAACCACAGGTTTTATCATCCACCAAGGATAATAAAACCACAGGTTTTATCATCCACCAAGGATAATAAAACCACAGGTTTTATCATCCACCAAGGATAATAAAACCACAGGTTTTATCATCCCCCAAGGATAATAAAACCACAGGTTTTATCATCCACCAAGGATAATAAAACCACAGGTTTTATCATCCCCAAAGGATTATAAAACCACAGGTTTTATCATTCCCCAAGGATAATAAAACCACAGGTTTTATCATCCCCTAAGGATAATAAAACCACAGGTTTTATCATCCCCCAAGGATAATAAAACCACAGGTTTTATCATCCACCAAGGATAATAAAACCACAGGTTTTTTCATCCCCCAAGGATAATAAAACCACAGGTTTTATCATATACCAAGGATAATAGAACCACAGGTTTTATCATCCACCAAGGATAATAAAACCACAGGTTTTATCATCCCCCAAGGATAATAAAACCACAGGTTTTATCATCCACCAAGGATAATAAAACCACAGGTTTTATCATCCCCAAAGGATTATAAAAAAACAGGTTTTATCATTCCCCAAGGATAATAAAACCACAGGTTTTATCATCCCCCAAGGATAATAAAACCACAGGTTTTATCATCCCCCAAGGATAATAAAACCACAGGTTTCATCATCCCCCAACAATAATAAAACCACAGGTTTTATCATCCCCCAAGAATAATAAAACCACAGGTTTTATCATCCCCCAAGAATAATAAAACCACAGGTTTTATCATACCCCAAGAATAATTAAACCACATGTTTCATCATCCCCCAAGAATAATAAAACCACAGGTTTTATCATCCACCAAGGATAATAAAATCACAGGTTTTATCATCCACCAAGGATAATAAAACCACAGGTTTTATCATCCACCAAGCATAATAAAACCACAGGTTTTATCATCCACCAAGGATAATAAAACCACAGGTTTTATCATCCCCCAAGGATAATAAAACCACAGGTTTTATCATCCACCAAGGATAATAAAACCACAGGTTTTATCATCCACCAAGGATAATAAAACCACAGGTTTTATCATCCACCAAGGATAATAAAACCACAGGTTTTATCATCCACCAAGGATAATAAAACCACAGGTTTTATCATCCACCAAGGATAATAAAATCACAGGTTTTATCATCCACCAAGGATAATAAAATCACAGGTTTTATCATCCACCAAGGATAATAAAACCACAGGTTTTATCATCCCCCAAGGATAATAAAATCACAGGTTTTATCATCCACCAAGGATAATAAAACCACAGGTTTTATCATCCACCAAGGATAATAAAACCACAGGTTTTATCATCCACCAAGGATAATAAAACCACAGGTTTTATCACCCCCCAAGGATAATAAAACCACAGGTTTTATTATCCACCAAGTATAATACAACCACAGGTTTTATCATCCACCAAGGATAATAAAACCACATGTTTCATCATCCCCCAAGAATAATAAAACCACAGGTTTTATCATCCCCCAAGGATAATAAAACCACAGGTTTTATCAACCCCCAAGGATAATAAAACCACAGGTTTTATCATCCACCAAGGATAATAAAACCACAGGTTTTATCCTCCACCAAGTATAATAAAACCACAGGTTTTATGACCCCCCAAGGATAATAAAACCACAGGTTTTATTTTCCACCAAGTATAATAAAACCACAGGTTTTATCATCCACCAAGTATAATAAAACCACAGGTTTTATCATCCACCAAGTATAATAAAACCACAGGTTTTATCATCCACCAAGTATAATAAAACCACAGGTTTTATCATCCACCAAGGATAATAAAACCACAGGTTTTATCATCCACCAAGGATAATAAAACCACAGGTTTTATCATCCACAAAGGATAATAAAACCACAGGTTTTATCATCCACGAAGGATCATAAAACCACAGGTTTTATCATCCACCAAGGATAATAAAACCACAGGTTTTATCATCCACCAAGGATAATAAAACCACAGGTTTTATCATCCACCAAGGATAATAAAACCACAGGTTTTATCGTCCACCAAGGATAATAAAACCACAGGTTTTATCATCCCCCAAGGATAATAAAACCACAGGTTTTATCATCCACCAAGGATAATAAAACCACAGGTTTTATCATCCACCAAGGATAATAAAACCACAGGTTTTATCATCCCCAAAGGATTATAAAACCACAGGTTTTATCATTCCCCAAGGATAATAAAACCACAGGTTTTATCATCCCCTAAGGATAATAAAACCACAGGTTTTATCATCCCCCAAGGATAATAAAACCACAGGTTTTATCATCCCCCAAGGATAATAAAACCACAGGTTTTATCATCCACCAAGGATAATAAAACCACAGGTTTTTTCATCCCCCAAGGATAATAAAACCACAGGTTTTATCATATACCAAGGATAATAAAACCACAGGTTTTATCATCCCCAAAGGATTATAAAACCACAGGTTTTATCATTCCCCAAGCATAATAAAACCACAGTTTTTTTCATCCCCCAACAATAATAAAACCACAGGTTTTATCATCCCCCAAGAATAATAAAACCACAGGTTTTATCATCCCCCAAGAATAATAAAACCACAGGTTTTATCATACCCCAAGAATAATAAAACCACATGTTTCATCATCCCCCAAGAATAATAAAACCACAGGTTTTATCATCCCCCAAGGATAATAAAACCACAGGTTTTATCAACCCCCAAGGATAATAAAACCACAGGTTTTATCATCCACCAAGGATAATAAAACCACAGGTTTTATCCTCCACCAAGTATAATAAAACCACAGGTTTTATGACCCCCCAAGGATAATAAAACCACAGGTTTTATTTTCCACCAAGTATAATAAAACCACAGGTTTTATCATCCACCAAGTATAATAAAACCACAGGTTTTATCATCCACCAAGTATAATAAAACCACAGGTTTTATCATCCACCAAGTATAATAAAACCACAGGTTTTATCATCCACCAAGGATAATAAAACCACAGGTTTTATCATCCACCAAGGATAATAAAACCACAGGTTTTATCATCCACCAAGGATAATAAAACCACAGGTTTTATCATCCACAAAGGATAATAAAACCACAGGTTTTATCATCCACCAAGTATCATAAAACCACAGGTTTTATCATCCACCAAGGATAATAAAACCACAGGTTTTATCATCCACCAAGGATAATAAAACCACAGGTTTTGTTCATCCACCAAGGATAATAAAACCACAGGTTTTATCATCCACCAAGGATAATAAAACCACAGGTTTTATCATCCACCAAGGATAATAAAACCACAGGTTTTATCATCCACCAAGGATAATACAACCACAGGTTTTATCATCCACCAAGGATAATAAAACCACAGGTTTTATCATCCACCAAGGATAATAAAACCACAGGTTTTATCATCCACCAAGGATAATAAAACCACAGGTTTTATCATCCACCAAGGATAATAAAACCACAGGTTTTATCATCCCCCAAGGATAATAAAACCACAGGTTTTATCATCCACCAAGGATAATAAAACCACAGGTTTTATCATCCCCCAAGGATAATAAAACCACAGGTTTTATCATCCCCCAAGGATAATAAAACCACAGGTTTGATCAACCCCCAAGGATAATAAAACCACAGGTTTTATCATCCACCAAGGATAATAAAACCACAGGTTTTATCACCCCCCGAGGATAATAAAACCACAGGTTTTATTATCCACCAAGTATAATACAACCACAGGTTTTATCATCCACCAAGGATAATAAAACCACAGGTTTTATCATCCACCAAGGATAATAAAACCACAGGTTTTATCATCCACCAAGGATAATAAAACCACAGGTTTTATCATCCACCAAGGATAATAAAACCACAGGTTTTATCATCCACCAAGGATAATAAAACCACAGGTTTTATCATCCACCAAGGATAATAAAATCACAGGTTTTATCATCCACCAAGGATAATAAAACCACAGGTTTTGTCGTCCACCAAGGATAATAAAATCACAGGTTTTATCATCCACCAAGGATAATAAAACCAGTGGTTTTATCATCCCCCAAGCATAATAAAACCAGAGTTTTTATCATCCCCCAAGGATAATAAAACCATAGGTTTTATCTTCCTCCAAGGACAATAAAACTAGAGTTTGCCTTTGGTTCCAAGAGTTTTCAATCACATTACAGCATGACAATTTTTGTAATCTTTTTGGGCTTGATGAAGCAATTTTATGTTAAGATGAAAAACCAAAAAACCTACTACCACCAGCAGGGGAATTTTTTAGCAAATTTCAAAATGGAAAGCTTATCAATTTTACAATGAATACAATCTTCTTCTTGGAAGTACTCAATTCCTAGAGTTATGCATAGAGAAAATTCTTTTTTCAGTCTTAAATACATTTGCAACTCATTCTTATCCTTAGAAGGAATGCTTCAACAAAAGTTTCTCACAGAAAACACAAATTAATTTGAAAAGATCCTCAGTTTGAACTTAAACAGAAATTGATATTGCATTTCAGGCCATTCTGACCAGGTTAGCTTTCTCTTGCTCATTTTACCATCAGATTCTTCACAATGCAATTGTTGTTGCCAATCCAGTGACTTGCTTTTACCAATCTTCCTTTGAGAAAGATATTATCATTAACTCATGCACTTAGCTCATCCACTAAAACTTTTGGAGCAAGATCAGTCCACACAGGTTATCCATGTTTAAGAATTCATTTGCAATGATCAATGCTATTTGCAGCTTAGTTACATGTTATCACAACTCAATTACTCCAGAGGTAAGATTCATATTAAGAAGCATGGAGATAGAAACTAAAAGTATTCAAATCTCATCCAGACAGATATCTGGAGGGGGGCACCTTTGCGTATTGGTGGCTTGGGCCATGGGACAGGCTTGCCAGTTGATGACCAGTGATGTAGAAAATCAATAGAGATTACTTTGGCCAAGTGCAATTCCTCAAGCTTTGCGGGTTCATTTGCCAAAGTGCGCAGGAGAAGAGTGTGAATGTAGTGTTGAGTTCCTAACTAAAATGGCTTGGAATCTATAAAATATAAAGTAAGCCTAAGCATTCAGTGAGCACGTTTTGAGAATGTAAAAATTTACCTTTGTCCAAATCACTCAGCGCCACCAAGTTGATGTGTTGTGATGCGCCACTAGGAGTGCACACACAATGGCTTGAAGGACCTAGTAGCAGTCCACGCACGCCAGCCACTGCAAAACACGTCAGAGAAGACATTGGTAGGGACTCACTACCCTTGATTTTGTTTTTTATTCCCCAAATACAGTCAAACATGGATTTAGCTCGCAAGAAGAAGGCACTGAAAATTGAGACTTTGGTATACACGTGAAGAGCTTTGTCCAGCTGCTCACAAGGTGTCCTTGTTGCTGCAACCATGATAGCAATGAAAACAATGTGCGCAATGGAACTTTTTTCTGAAGGCATGATGTTTGAAAAGCTCTGGGCCACCCAAAGAAACAACAAGTTGCTGGATGGCATCCTGGGCCATTCAGTATTTTCCAGAGTGAGCAGATGAGTAACGCGGTTTGTGTAGAGGAATGGTGAGTTTAGATATCCGGTTGGCAGCTTAAACACTTTGGGCACTGTGGAGCGTTCTTGTCATCTAAGATACGTAAAAGAAAGAGAAAGCTCCATACATTATTTATTAAAAAAAATAACCCATTCATTCACCCAGAGTCCTTGGCAGGCAAAGACCAAGCCAGTTGGGTTCTGGGAAGCCGTACCAGAAGGTAGGGAGGTGAATATCTGGGATAGATGCATTAACATTGTTTCCGCTTTGGCCATGCTGAGTTGTTGATTAGTGTTGACAACGGAGTTGGGAGTTTTCTTATTGAAAATCGTGAATTGGGCTTCAGACTGGCGGCTTTTCTTTGGGTTGATAAAACTCTCTTGCCTATTTGGCAATGGACTTTGTGGACGAATTGATGATCTACGCACGCTTGGGCCATCAGACAAATAAGCTTTATCTGTTCACATATTGATTTTTGGGGCAGATCAGCTTCAATTCATCTCAAAATCAAGTATAGCAGTATTCAGGTGATTCTTTGAGCAGGGATAGAAGTGGAGAAGCCACCTTTTTGGCCAGTAACTTCTTTGATTCAGGCACCAAAGCTAACAATGAATCAATTTGGTGGTAAAAATTTGTACTTGAAGATGATAGGCCTTTTTTTAGGGAGGGCGGAGATTGAGATACTTCATGGGCTTGGTGATCATCTACAATCCTTGGTTTTACATCTGCAATCAATTTTGTTTGTTCCTCTTGCAGCAAGGGCCCCTTTCCTATTTAAATCAAGTATCAGTGACGTAACGCAATTAGAGGATGAAGTAGATAGAAACTGACTAATGTTTCTTGTTGATTGCAATGTTTTCCGGCAGGACGCCCCCCTTTTTGCCCTTGTAGCCATCGTCACAAATGAGCTCTTCAACCTTGTCAGAAAAACAGGGACTTATTGGATTGAGTAGCTTGCCGTTGGGAATCTCCGGCGCTAGGAAGTTGGAACAAGACTGGGGGCACAATGGCGGTGGGAGCTCCTCTGTAGGGCACCAATGAAGATTGAAGGGACTTGGGCAAAATAGAGGAGATTCTGGGCAGCAACTTTGCAGATTATGGTAGTGGGAACTTGGGAAAGGCCGTGTGTATATTGGAGTTGGATGGGGTTGGTGGGTTGTTTCTTGAGAACAGTTTGATGGGGAAGCAGTCTGCGGTGGTTGACCGCGTCTTTTGTAAAATGGTTGAGGTGTGGCCGCCTTAGTAGTTTCATTGGATGCTTTAATTTTTTTTTGAACATTTCTTGGCAGGGTCCGCCTGCATGAGCCAACGGCTCCAAAGCAATGGCATAGTTGTGAGCAGAGAAGTGTTGAGGTTTGCAAGCTGCAGAAACAAAGCCGAGATGGAAAATTTTGGTTTGCAAACTACCCTACTGTGCGCATTCCAAATTGCAGAATGTGCAGCGCACGCTACTGTGCGCATTCCAAATCGCAGATTGTGCAACACGCACTTAAAGCAATTGGATGAGAGCACCAGGATTTGGTGCACCGGTTGTAGTGTAGACTGCAAACGGTGTAGTGTAGACAGACTGCAAGCGGTGCACCCTTTGTAGTGTAGACTGCAAATGGTGCACCGTTTGTAGTGTAGATTGCAAGTGGTGCTGCAAGTGTTGCACCGTTTGTAGTGTAGACTGCAAATGGTGCTGCAAGTGTTGCACCACTTGTAGTGTAGACTGCAAATGGTACACCGTTTGTAGTGTAGATTGCAAGTGGTGCTGCAAGTGTTGCACTGTTTGTAGTGTAGACTGCAAATGGTGCTGAAAGTGTTGCACTGTTTGTAGTTTAGAATGCAAATGGCGCACCGTTTTAGTGTATATTGCAAGTGTTGCACCGTTTGTAGTGTAGACTGCAAATGGTGCACCTTTTGTAGTGTAGACTGCAAATGGTGCTGCAAGTGTTGCACCGTTTGTAGTGTAGACTGCAAACGGTGCACCGTCTGTGGTGTAGACTGCAAATGGTGCACCGTTTGTAGTGTATAGACTGCAAATGGTGCACCGTTTGTAGTGTAAAATGCAGGTGATGCACCGTTTATAGTGTAAACTGCAAATGGTGCACCTTTTGTAGTGTAAACTGCAAATGGTGCACTGTTTGTAGTATAGACTGCAACCGGTGCAGTGTTTGTAGTGTAGATTGCATCACATGCACCGTCTGCAGTGTAGACTGCATGTGGTGCACTGTTTGTAGTGTAGATTGCATGCGGTGCATTGTCTGTAGTGTAGATTTCATGCGGTGCATCCTCTGTGGTGTAGATTGCATCATGTGCACCGTCTGCAGTGTAGACTGCATGTGGTGCGCCGTGCGTAGCCTAGATTTCATGCGGTGCACTGTCTGTACTTTAGATTGCATCATATTCACCGTCTGTGGTGTAGATTGCATCATATGCACCGTCTGTAGTGTAGACTGCATGATATGCCCCGGTTGTAGCGTAGATTGCATGCGGTGCACCGTCTGTAGTGTAGATTGCATCATATGTACCATCTGTAGTGTAGACTGCCTTGCTTGAAGAGAATTCTTATTCTTGTAGTTAGGGAAGTTGAAATGTGGTTCTCTTCTGCTTTGTTTGATCAGATTCAGAATTCCAAACTTAAAAGAACGCAACCAGCGGCAAATCAGCTGAGTATCACACCCAATCACTTAATTGATTCAAAAGCTCGGCTTTCTAAAACTGGCATACCATCCATGAAATCTCCCAATGGCGGGAAATTTGCGACTAAAGCAAAGCAACTTGCTGAGAAGCAACGGTCCCTAGTTGATACGCCTGAGATATAGATATAGAAGAATGTATTGTTACACATTGATGCGTAACAAGCTTTTCCCAACTGGGGACAGTTGGCGTGCGCTCTTTTCATGGCATTTTGTGTTGTATAAAAGGCGTCCCTTGGGACAATCCAACCATACTACAGCTCTAACTTCCCTCCGATTTGTTTTTTTTATTCCTTCTTTGTCTTAAAGCTTTTCTTCATATTTTGATTCATTTAAAAATCTTCATCATGGAAGCGGAACCGGCAGCCGCCCAAAAAAGAAAGCGAGGTCGTCCAATGGGTGAACCTTGGCCTCTTCCCAAGTCCCAAACAACCTCAGCTTCTGAAGCAATGGAGAGCTTTGATTGCCTTCAATTCTCAACTAAACAAAAAATCTTCATTTCCGGGATGCTCAAGTTGGTAAGTATGTGCATCCCGATTGGGAGACTAAAAATCTTTAACGTTTGTTTGCTTCCTCAGATTTATAATTGCGATGAACAGCTTAGCATGGCGCATGATACTCCTGGTGCCTGGGAAGAAGCTGCTGGCTCCCCTGCTAACAATGCCTCCAATATGCATCACAAGGTTTCAAACGCGTCAATTGCATCAAACATTTCATTCAACAACGCCAAAGACCTGTGGGAAGGGCCCAGAAATATGATCCCTTCTGCAGAAGAGTACCAACAGGCGGTCAGATCCCCACCACCGCAACTACACTCACAAAAGAGGAAGCGAGGTTCTGGTCTTAGGCAAAGGGACATTTTCACATCTCCTACACCCCTAGAAAACTTCACCACAATACTGAGAATCCCCAGGGCAATGAAGATGTTAGAGGACCTTGGACTCATCCTTGATAGCTTTCCAGAAGGTAGGCCCATCAAGCGACCTTCTGGATTATTGTTTGATTGCTACGGGCTCTGGGTTAATGAGTGGGTGGCCCTAGTGGGTGCTGAAAGTTAGTTTCTCCATCTTAACCGTCCCAAAGTTTGGGAAATGTTAACTCCTCTTTTTAGAGTTCCAGAGCTATTTGAATTTCCAACTGCCTACCTTGAAGGCTTCCCTGCAATTGACTCAACTTGCATACATGAGTTGGTCAAGTCAGGCTCCAAGGGTATGGACGATCTATGTTTTTCCAAAACATTGGTCCTACGCATGGCCAAGGGGTTCCTCAAGGTGCAACTGGGGGTCAAGAACGCACTGGGTCACATTGTCTTTACCTCCCTCATGGTTGCAAGCTCAAAGAGGCCTCATCAAACTTTTTACAACTCTTTGCAAGTTTACACCAACGGCCACTTCTTTGACGGCTTTGTAACTCGGTTGAAATCAATGTTTGCATGCATCAGCGCCATTTGGCGGAAGGAAAAGGGGGCCGATTTATTACCAATGTCCTCACTTGCATGTTTTGCAGTGGGCCGTGTGCGCGGACTACTTTTGGGACCGGCCAGTCATCAAGTCTGCACTCCAAGCAAAGCAGCTCAACATATTGCCCTGGTGGCTTTGGGTGTGCCAAACCAAGGTAAGTTCTCTTGTATTAGGAATCATCAACACATACTAACAGTGTTTTTCTTGGTAGATATTGATTTATGTTGGCCTGGAACACACCATTTTGTTCTTGAACTGCTGCGGAGTGCATTGGCCAACAATCCAATGGATCTTGATGAAATTCATCTGGCAGAGGTCATCAGTTGGGACTTCCTCTATCATTGGTCACTAACAGGAAAGTCAGTTCCATGGCTTAAACCCAGAAAGAAAAAGGGAGCCTCTCCTCCCAACATTGATTTGAATGCAATTTAGGCTTGTTGTATATTGGCAATATGTTTTTTTGCTTCTGTACTCTCATTCAAAATATGATTTTCTACCTCTCATAACTCAATGTGCAAGATCAGTTTTACTTCTTTTGTTTCTTTAAAATACATGTATGTAACTTTATTTAAACAAGAATGTTTGGTATCATTCATTGATTCCTTGCTTTATAGTTATCTCCATCAAGCCTTATGCGTCTTTGTGCCTATGAAAACCTTTACATTACTTTCCTTATGTTTATGAAAAGTTTTTTTTCAACTTTTTGTTTGATGAAAATATGCTTGAAGCTAATCTTTGATTAAAAAAAGGAATGATCATCTTCATTTTTGAGTGGAGAGGCAAAATTACCACCCAACAATGACAGGAGTGTTTCTAAAAGGAACCAAGAGCCTCTTGGAAACTCTTGTGGCTGGTGGGAATTGAAGTAGGCTGGGCCTATGGCCAAGATTGACCAATTGCAAACTTCAGCACCTAGGGTAGAGATGCATATAGACATTTTTGAGTGGTAATGTTCACTTTAACATCTAAAAGTGTTTTTTCCAGGAGTGATAAAGCAAGTTAGCACAATTGTTTTAAACATCAACAAAAATCTAGTGCCAATGTATGTTATGAATTGGTTTAAATTCACTATGATTAGCAAGATTTAACTTTATGGAAGAATATCAAAGCCTAATTTCAGAGATTGCCAGAATCACTAAAGTTTTCTGTGCAAATTTTTTAGATATTTCTTTGATCCAAATGATCTCCTGTGTCTGTGGCAGACTTTCCAAACACCCAGTGAAGAAACAACTTCCATGCTTCAGTGATACCTATCAAAAACTTTGATGTTTCATGAAGGGCACTAATGCCTATATCAAAGTCTCAGTGAATGATTTTTATAAAATCAGTGAAAAAGCAGAAAATTTGCTTGGGTGTGATGTAGAAACTCTGTGAAGTTTTTGATGGGGCTATTTAGTTTCATGAGCATTTAGTTGGGTCAAATTCACCATGATTAGCAAAATTAAACTGTATAAAAGAATGTAGAAACATATTTCCAGGTAGTAGGAGTAGGAGAGATCATTTTTGAACCAATTGTTAGAATATTTATTTTATTGAAACCATCATCTGAAACTGTGGAAAGCTTTCTCAACACCAAGTTAATGAGCCAGATGAATGCATTGGTAAAATCTGGGAAGCTTCACAAAGGGCAATTTCTTTTTCAACCTTACCTTTTAAATAAATTTTTGGCAAAAATAAGTTTAAAATCAAGAAATGTGCTTGTGTTTGATTTATAAACCCTTGGAACAGTGGAAAAATACCATATAATATGAAAAACTATGTTTTTCTGCATTGTATTGTGCACTTGAAACTTTTTTTTTGATATTTCAAGTTTTTTCTTATCAATAAACTGAAAGGATATTAAATTTATTTTTTGATACAATACAAATAGAATTGAATTTTTTACTGGTTGAGGAGAGGGGCCTCCTTGCTTGGAAAAATTCAAAATTAACCTTTGTAGATTTTAATTCTTGATTAATTTTGGAAAGGATTCAGTGGTTATTGGAGGACAAGCCTTATTATTTTTCATGAAATATCTTATAAAAATATAAATAAAAATAAAAAAGATTTTTTATTGGTGGTGTTAAAAATACTCTCAAACCTTGTTGCAATCAAAAATATTTTTTTTTTATTTTTAAAATTTTATCAAATTAAATATATTTACAAGCCAAGCAGTTGAGTAATTTCCTTTATTTCATCCACAGCTCTACTGCTACCAATACATGCCATGGCTACCAATAACTTTTTTTTTTCTGTGGCTAGCCTTTCCCACTCCTTTTCAAGTCATTCTTGCTCTTGATCCTTCTCCTTTTCCATTTTTTGAAACTCCAGCATGGCCTGTTTGATTTGGAACTTGGAATCCAACTTTTTTTGATGATCCAAAATCTCATCTTTCCACTTTTGACAATCCATAGCCAGTTGAAGGTTCCACTTCTCCTTTTTAAATTGAATTTTTTTGGATTCAATTCGTGACTTTACTGTTTTTTTGAGGAGGGGAATAGAAATCAGCTTGATTTGGAAAGCAAGGATAATCAATCAATTGACTTAGTTTTATTTTTCTTCTCCATGATATCCTCAAAGCCAGAAAAATTTGAAGTGTTTCACCACTTTTGACGGCTATTAGGGTTGAGGTTGATGGAATTGGAGGCCTTTTTCTTTCCATTTGAAGAGGAGGTTTGTGTGGGAACTTTGTCACTCTCATTTGAAGTAAATTTTGGATGTCCCATTGGCTTGAGTTCTTGGCCAATCAGGAATTGATTACGCTTTTTTTCAATCTAAATCAGTCAGGATCAACCAGACAGAAAAGAAAAGAACTTGGTTCCTTACTTGAGCAGATGTTAATGGTAGTGGTGATACAGGAATAAATTGCTCCTCATTGGCCAAGTTGTTAAGTTCTTCCACCCCAGGAAGAGAGCAATCAAAAGAAGTAATTGAGGGGTCCAAGGAAGGTTTTTTCAATGCCAATGTAGATATGTTTTGAGAGGGTTGTGTTAGAAAATCCTCTTCCAAATCAGATTGGGGCCAATCATAGGTTTTGTCTGGATCATCTTTGCTAGGCTGATGATCCACAGCCAAATCATCAGCTTCAAGAGATTCAGATTTTTGGGCTTCAAAATCAGCTCAAGGGGTGATTCTGACCTTCTTTCCAAAGATTTCATCCATATGAACATAAAAAGGACAAATGGAGTCCAACTTATAAACAATCAAGGTGGTTCCTTTGGCTTTATCAGAGTTGGTGATGCCAAAGCCATTGGAGATTGACATGGAGTGGGCTTTTTTGTACTTGGCTCAATGGTTCTTGAATTTCTCCAGCATCTGTTTGGATGAAAGATCCAGCCTACCTTTTTTTTTATTCTTGAGTTCATCAGCCATCAGGAGATAACCATTTACCTTAGAGGATGGAGGTTGGCCAACTTGTGTTTCATTTTTGGATCCAAAGCAAGCATCATAGTTGGTGTCAGCCACGAGACAGTTAGACTTGTCCAAATGTCTGGAAACTCATATGTCCTGCTGGTATAGTGGCTAAGTACTAGGCTCACTTCCCAGTATCTGATACCAAGGTCACTGGTTCAAACCACAATGGAGACAATAATGAAAATGTTGAATAGTTTTGTAATTATATAGTAAATCTTAATAATATTATATAATGTTTTATAAGTATGTTTTTATGAGTATGGATTATGGAATTAAAACCTTGATAATTTATATTATCAAGAAGGGGACCCAATATAACTTTAAATTAAGTTATGAGGACTCAGATGCGTCCCAATTATTGATATAGAAGTTCCCAAAGTGTTTCCTCTCTTTGGGAAGGAGTTACAGTAATCATATTAACCCATACTCTCTATACTGTATAAATTAATTACACATTATCCTTCTTTGGGATGTAATTATAAGTAATACTCCCTCTGTACACTTAATACACCTTACTGAGCCTTGAGAGCGTTCACTCAGAAGCTTTAGAACTTAATTGTAAGCTATGAAACTTCTAGTAGCACTGCCAAGAGTATATAACCCTTATAGGTATAGTATAATTATAAATTAATTACTTATTTAATACTATCCCCTTTTGGATGTAATAATGCTTTAATATACTTCACTGAGCCTTGAGTGCGTCCACTCAGAGGGCTCAGAGTTCATCTATATGCTTTAAACCTTTTAATAAACATTGCAAAGAGTATACATACTCTATGTGTATAGTATGAGCTAAGATACTTATAATTAAAATTAAATTATTTGCCAAGGTATTAAGCTACATTAAATAAATATAAATAATCATTATGATGGAATCTAAGGCTTCTATACCGTCCATCTGAGTGATGTATAAGTCCTAAGACCCAGTAAGTAACCTTTTAGTAAGTAAAATGAAAACTTTACCTTGAAAATCCTTCCCAATGGGTACTAGTTCTTCATTACCCATTGAGAATGATGTAATGATGTCTTGGGCCTTTGAGGACGAAACCAAGGAGAGCTTGAAACTCCCCTGGTGATTACTAGAGTCCCCTGAGGGCTCCTGTTACCTTAAAAGAGCAGGGTCTTTACCCTATAGCCCTTTCATCATCCATTATATATTATTATTTGAACAAGAATACAAGCAAGAGTTAACAAGCCCATTAACCTTAATCGCAAAAAGAAGATTTACTGGGGCTATAAACTTTGGTATTAAATTCAATCAATAACCTATCTGGCAAAACCAATTTCGAGTGGAAGGTCTCACTTGAATAAGTAACCCCTGTGTGTTACTCTTTAAAGGGTGTGAGCTTATTTATAAGCAAATCTCCTTTTGGTCTTACTCCTTTAAGACTAAGGCCCCTTACCTATTATAAAGGTTTAAGGTGTGGCTATTTACTCATAATACCTTGGTATTATTCGAGTCTGTAAACTTTTAAAGTTTCTGTTTGGAATATATAATTCAAAACTAATTTAAATATTGGTTTGTCTTTATTCTTTTGCAGGTTTAACCACGGCTAGGTATAGCAATAGAGGTTAAATCCCTGACAATTGGGGGCCTTATCTGATTTCAGTACCTTTGAGATTGTTTTGTTTCCCTAAAGTACGCTATTTTGTGATATTTTAGGCAAAAGTTTTTGCTGATTTATAAATTTTCTGATAAAAATCAGTAAATATATTAAAAAAAAAAAAAAAAAAAAAAACAGCAAATTTTCGAAAATTCTGGGATTTTTTGCTTTGAGCTTTAAATTCCTTCTGTTTTAACTGTTGAAGCATATTTTGTGCGCACTTTTGACCAATTTTGAACAAAGTTTTTTGCTGATTATTGATTTTTTTATAGGAAAATTATAGAAAATAGAAAAAAAAAGGAGAAATTTTCGAAAACTGCTTTTAAAACAGTTAGCCTTTTTACAGATATTATTCCACTGAGATTAAGCAATCTTAATCTAGTGTGCTTGGTTTTGACCCGGTTTTGTTTTTTGTTTTAAATATATATAAAAAAAAAAAAAAAAAAAAAAAAAAAAAAAAAAAAAAAAACAAGATTTGATTAGGAAAAACCGTCGAAAAAAACAAAAAAAAAAAAAACCAAGTTTTTTTTTTCACAGCATCCTCAAAAGAATTGTTGTCTATTGTCCGAGGGTGTGTGTTCGACAATCTTGCTCTCTGTCGACTTGGTGTTCGACAAAGACGATTGCTGCGTAATTCCGGCTAACCGTAGCTCCGCGTAATTTCGCGCCGAGGCAGAGGACAGCCGCATTTGTCAATTGAACGGTGCCAGTGACCTACCGCTGCCTGACCAAAGGATTGATTGTCGTGACCAGTACCATTATTGGTTAGAAGAGCAAGTTAGTATAAATTTTTTTTAAAAAAAAAAAAAAAAAAAAAAAAATTAAGTGATTGGTATCTTGATTGCTCTCATAGATTAGCCGACGGCGCACACTTATTGGATCAAAGGAAAATTGTCATTGACAATCCTTCGTCTCATCAAGGAGAGTTGAATCGAATTGTAGGAAAGTTCCCTTCTAGCGCGACGATAGCCCCTGCAATTGATCTTCAAGATCACTGATTGACGTAAGTCTTGCCAACATAACCCGTTCAACCAAGGAGAGCGACTGAGAGGGTATCTGGCCTATTGTGAAGCCACCTGAAGATTGCAAGGAAGTGATAGCGAAGAAGTACTTGTGTTGTATTGAGCAAAGGACTCCTTCTCAAACTTGTCTTATAACAAAATAAAAGTAAGCCATTGATTTCGACGGCAGGTTAGAAGTACTAGAGCTAAGAAACGTCCTGTTCCCACGATAGTGTCTAAGAAACTATTGATTGACTCGTTCCTCCCCGCTAATCAAGGGAAGGCTTGGAGTTTTGTGTCGGAACCGAGTACCAACCATTGTAGTGAGATAGACAAAGCTATCGCGAGTAGCGCAGCGCCAACGGAAAGGGCCAGATCGCCGGCGACGGACATCATCACGCATTGTAAGTTGTGATTGTTTGCTAACGCTTTGAAGGCCCATAACTAAAAAAGCAAAAGAAATAGGGAGAAGAGAAGATATCACTAAGAGCGCCCCTATTAAATTTTTTTTTGAAATGATTAACAGGAGTAAGGGGGCTGAGCTTGTGCCCCCCGGCGAATTTGGTCAGAGAACAAAGAGACCTACCTCCAGGAACAGCAAACCTTCTGACCTGCCACAGTCAGAACAACATAAGCTACCTGGAGGCGGTAGCTGCAAACAACGTCGAGAACCAGTCCAAGTTCTTGACTCAGGCCCTGGCAACGTACAGGGCCCTCATAAAATTGATAGTAAGGGAGAGGTTGATGAAGGAGACCGAGTGCTGGGATCCAACTCAGATAAAGAAGCCGGTAATACCAAAACGCTTTTGCAACAGTGAATCAACCTTTTGGTTCAATTGTAGGACATGAGGTCAAGATCACTTTGACCATAGACAGACCATATCCACCAGCTTTGAGGAAACATCCTTTCCCTGCAAGCCCTAGGAGCAAAGAGGCACTGAAAGAACATATAGATACATTGCTGAAATTGAATGTAATAAGGAAAGTAGGTGCTAATGAAGACGTGGACATCACTACACCTGTAATCATAGCTTGGCATAATGGGAAGTCCAGAATGGTTGGGGATTTTAGAGCACTGAATTTGTACACAACCCCTGATAGGTATCCTATGCCGAAGATTGTTGAGTCTTTGAGAAAATTGCACCAGGCTAAGTATATTTCTTGTATGGATGTTCTGAAAGGTTTTCATCAGAATGTTGAAGACAATGACAGCAGGAAATTCCTGAGGATAGTATGCCACCTAGGGGTGTTTGAGTATTTGAGAATGCCTTTTGGTATCAAGAATGCCCCATCCCATTTTCAGAGGATGATGGACTCAGAATTTCATGAGAAATTGATGCAAAACTGGTTGATAGTCTACATAGATGACATAATTGTATTTTCAGAAACATGGGATGAACATAAGGAGAGGATTTCCATTGTACTCAAGAAGGTGATCAGGATGAATATGAAAATATCTTTGACAAAGTGTTCATTTGGATTCAATGAATTGATGGCTTTGGGTCATGTTGTGAGTGGTCTGTCAATTGGGATAGATCAGGCAAGAGTAGCAGCTGTATTGCTGAAGCCCACGCCTAGTAACATTAAAGAAATGCAGAGTTTTCTAGGTTTTGCAGGATATTACAGGCTACATATTAGGGATTTTGGAATAATAGCTTCTAGCCTGTATAAGATATGTAGTCCAAATGTTTCATTTGAAATGACTACAGAAAGGTTGAAGGCCTATGAGGTACTTAAGGAAAAGTTAACAAGTGCACCCTTGCTATTTCACCCAGACCCTAAAAAACCATTCAAACTGTATGTGGATGCATGTATGGAAGGTCTTGGAGCTGCATTACACCAAATACAGATTGTGAATGATAAACCAGTTGAGGGGCCAATTTGCTTCATATCCAGACAATTGAAGGATAGTGAGAAGAGATATGGTGCCTCACAATTAGAATGCTTGTGCTTGGTGTGGGCCTTAGAGAAATTGTATTACTATTTGGATGGTTGTCAGTTTGAAGTCATTACTGACTGTACAGCCTTGAAGTCTCTTCTGAACATGAAAACACCCAATAGGCATATGTTGAGATGGCAGATTGCTATCCAGGAGTGGAGAGGCTCTATGACTATAGTCCACAGGGAAGGCCTGGTACATAAGAATGCAGATGGGTTGTCACGATGGGCACTACCTAATGAAATCAATAATCCTGCTTATGACCCAGAAGATACTGTAGATACATTACCTATCATGGCCATTTCAATGAGTAGTCTAGCACAGAGTTTTTGGGATTCTGTGTATGACTCTTATTCAGGAGAAAAGAATACTTCACTACTAGTAGAAATTATGCAATCTAAAGTCAATAGACAAGACCTGATTGAGGGACTGGATGAACAATGGAAGAAGGAACTAATTGATGGCAGGCTAGTCCTGTTAGACGGTTTATTATATCATAAGTCAGACCACTGCTGTTCAGTAGTATTAGTGAAGGACAAGCACATACAGTTTTTGATGAGTGAATGCCATGATAATATCTGTTCAGGACATTTGTCTAAGGAGAGGACAACAGATAGGATAAAGATGATAGCTTGGTGGCCTGGTTGGAGAAACACTGTCTCAGACTACTGTGATTCGTGTGAGAGATGCCAGAAAGCTAACAGATCCACAGGAAAGAAATATGGTTTGCTTCAGTCAATAGAAGAACCTAAGGATAGATGGTCCACTATTAATATGGACTTTGTATCTGGATTACCACCGGGAGGAAAGGATAACCACAATTGTGTACTAGTAATAGTTGATAGGTTCTCCAAAAGAGCTAGGTTCCTGCCATGCTATAAGGATAGCTCTGCCATGGATGTAGCATTATTGTTTTGGAATAGTATTGTGAGTGATGTAGGTTGCCCACAAAACATAATTAGTGATAGAGACCCTAAGTTTACTTCTGAATTTTGGAAGAGTTTGTTTGATTTGTTAGGAACCAAATTATCTTTCTCCACAGCCTATCACCCGCAGACTGATGGATTGGCAGAAAGAATGATACAGACTTTGGAAGACATGATAAGAAGGTATTGTGCCTATGGAATTGATTTCAAAGACAATGATGGTTATACTCATGATTGGGTATCATTGTTACCTGCCTTAGAATTTGCCTACAACTCTAGTAAGCATTCCACCACTAACATGTCACCTTTTGAATTAGAGAGAGGTTGGATCCCGCGCATGCCCAAGGATATGCTCCTCGGCAAAAGTATTGTACTGCATCCCACTGCAGATTGCTTTAGAAATATGATGGTTAAAGCCGAAAATTTTGCTAGCAAATGTGTTCAAGAAGCAGTAGAGTACAATAAGGGTAGATGGGATAGAACACACAAGGATCATGACATCAAAGTTGGAGACATGGTTTTAGTTTTGACAGTGAATTTTTCTAATATAGCAGGGCATAGAAAACTCAAAGACTCATTTGTTGGGCCATTTGTGGTAAAAGCCTTACATGGTAAGAATGCAGTAGAGGTGATTCTGAGCAAGGAGTTTGACAGGAAACATCCAACTTTCCCAATCAGTCTGGTTAAGAAGTTCTTAGAACCCACTGCAAAGTTCCCACTAAGGAAGGTACCTGTGGTTGTGGTCCCACCTCTACAGGATGTTGAAGATGGATTACCTCACAAGATATTGAACCATAAGATTATTAGAAAGGACAGTAAAGATGTAAGAGTTTATCTGGTCAGGTTTAAGAATAAATTAGCTGATAGTGACTTATGGTTGGAAGCTAAAGACATTAAAAACTCTGATATTGTATTGAGGAGATATAGAGCATCTAAGAGAGCTAAAAATTCCTCTGAAGAGTAATTTTCTTTTGGTGGTAGGGAGTGTCAGCCACGAGACAGTTAGACTTTTCCAAATGTCTGGAAACTCATATGTCCTGCTGGTATAGTGGCTAAGTACTAGGCTCACTTCCCAGTATCTGATACCAAGGTCACTGGTTCAAACCACAATGGAGACAATAATGAAAATGTTGAATAGTTTTGTAATTATATAGTAAATCTTAATAATATTATATAATGTTTTATAAGTATGTTTTTATGAGTATGGATTATGGAATTAAAACCTTGATAATTTATATTATCAAGAAGGGGACCCAATATAACTTTAAATTAAGTTATGAGGACTCAGATGCGTCCCAATTATTGATATAGAAGTTCCCAAAGTGTTTCCTCTCTTTGGGAAGGAGTTACAGTAATCATATTAACCCATACTCTCTATACTGTATAAATTAATTACACATTATCCTTCTTTGGGATGTAATTATAAGTAATACTCCCTCTGTACACTTAATACACCTTACTGAGCCTTGAGAGCTTTCACTCAGAAGCTTTAGAACTTAATTGTAAGCTATGAAACTTCTAGTAGCACTGCCAAGAGTATATAACCCTTATAGGTATAGTATAATTATAAATTAATTACTTATTTAATACTATCCCCTTTTGGATGTAATAATGCTTTAATATACTTCACTGAGCCTTGAGTGCGTCCACTCAGAGGGCTCAGAGTTCATCTATAGGCTTTAAACCTTTTAATAAACATTGCAAAGAGTATACATACTCTATGTGTATAGTATGAGCTAAGATACTTATAATTAAAATTAAATTATTTGCCAAGGTATTAAGCTACATTAAATAAATATAAATAATCATTATGATGGAATCTAAGGCTTCTATACCGTCCATCTGAGTGATGTATAAGTCCTAAGACCCAGTAAGTAACCTTTTAGTAAGTAAAATGAAAACTTTACCTTGAAAATCCTTCCCAATGGGTACTAGTTCTTCATTACCCATTGAGAATGATGTAATGATGTCTTGGGCCTTTGAGGACGAAACCAAGGAGAGCTTGAAACTCCCCTGGTGATTACTAGAGTCCCCTGAGGGCTCCTGTTACCTTAAAAGAGCAGGGTCTTTACCCTATAGCCCTTTCATCATCCATTATATATTATTATTTGAACAAGAATACAAGCAAGAGTTAACAAGCCCATTAACCTTAATCGCAAAAAGAAGATTTACTGGGGCTATAAACTTTGGTATTAAATTCAATCAATAACCTATCTGGCAACACCAATTTCGAGTGGAAGGTCTCACTTGAATAAGTAACCCCTGTGTGTTACTCTTTAAAGGGTGTGAGCTTATTTATAAGCAAATCTCCTTTTGGTCTTACTCCTTTAAGACTAAGGCCCCTTACCTATTATAAAGGTTTAAGGTGTGGCTATTTACTCATAATACCTTGGTATTATTCGATTCTGTAAAATTTTAAAGTTGCTGTTTGGAATATATAAGTCAAAACTAATTTAAATATTGGTTTGTCTTTATTCTTTTGCAGGTTTAACCACGGCTAGGTATAGCAATAGAGGTTAAATCCCTGACAGTTGGAGGGAATTTTCAGCCAGTTTAAAAGGATTATGTGATCAGCTCTCTTGAGCTGACTTGAGCTTTTGGAAGCTGTTGGGGGGGGTTTTGGATGTTTATTCCCTGGGGTATGTTTGCTTTGGTTGAGTGGACTTGCGGTCTGGTAGACCAGACCGTTCCTATAGCCATCAGACTCATTTTTACAGTATAAAAACAGCTCAAACCCTCAAATTAACCTCAGAAATTGATTCTAAATGAAGAATAACCTATATTCACTCAGACAAAGTACCTCTCTATCCCTCATGGATTAGAAGATACAGCCCAAGAACCCTTCAATTGTGGCAAACTCATAAACCAGGTTTCACAGCTCTGTGGAAGGCATAAAGACATACCTTGAAAACCCTCAAGTACATACCAGTAACAGCTCACCCTCAAGACCAGAACCATACACCAACCCCGTCACCTCAGCCATACAGATACAAGAGGTAGTGCAACTAGGTTAGCTCCTGTCACCTCTCCCAGAATGCATTCAAATACACATATAGAAGGCTGTGAAGAGTTATACAGGAACATTATAGGCATGAGGAAATGGAACCAGTCTCAACCAGAAGCAAACAAACAAGCAAATACACATACACAGGGCTGTGCAGAAGTATACAGGACAGTATAGGCAAGAGGAATTGGAGCCAGTCTCAACTAGAACCAAAAAAAAAAGCAAATAAACATACACAAGGCTATGAAGAAGTATGCAGGACATTATAGGCAGGAGGAAGTGAAAATTCTCAACCAGGACCATGCAGTACCAAACAACCTCAGCACCACACAGCACTCTATGTAGTCAGAAGCATGTGATACCAAACAACCCACCAGTACAAGTACCACAGGGCTACCCAGAAATACATGCAGGAAGCCAGAACCATTTAGTAAAAAAAATCCCAGCACCACACATCAACTTATGTAGTCAGAAACATGTGATAAAAAACAACCCTTCAGTACAAGTACCACAAGGCTACCCAGCAATACATGCAGGAATTCAAGACCATGCAGCACCAAACAAACCACCAGTAATGCACAGAAATACATGATGGTAGAAGCAAGTAGCACCAAACAAACCACCAGTGAATGCACAGCAACACATGTAGGAAGTATCAAGTAGCACCAAACCAACCACCAGTACTGCACAGGAGTATATTTTATCTGCACTTCACAGCAGTTTATGCAGGGCTGTGCAGGCATGAAACCCCTTTACAAGCTTTTTCCAACAAGAAGAAATTCCTCATGTAGCTTTAAAAGCTTTTTCCAACCAGCAGAAATGTCTCATGTAACTTTATCTTACTGTTCCTCACCAGAACAGGGAGAACCCTCATGGGCAGCCTTGAGCACCCCCTGGGCAGGATTTGTCTATTTAAGGAGGGCCTCTCTTCCCTATCCAAGTTTTATCACCCACCTCTCCTCACAGAAAAGGCCCTCTTGGCCAGATAAATAGCATTAGTGAACAAATTATAAAGGAAACAGTAAATAATAAACCAAGTTATAACACACCTTTAACCAATTAAACCATCCAACAGGTGCTTGAATAAGGCTTCTTCTGTGACCTATTTGGTTAGGCCTTTCCTCTCAGTTTGGTTTGCAGTTGTGCAAGGTATGAAAGTAAACCGGCTGGCCCTGTTGCGGGTTCAATTTGCAATCAGGACAATTTTTGCAAGGTGGCTTGCTCCTGTGACAATTTTTGGGTTTTTTGCCTTTCAAAAGCAAGACTCCTGAGTCTTGGTGGCTGCTTATGGTTTTCAGGAGTGTGTCTGAATATGGCTCCACAAATTCAAAGTGGTTGAGTGCCACCAGCAATACAAAATTTGGGAAAAAGTGCCCTTAAACCCAGGGGTACTGTCAAACAGTGGTATGTGACACCATAACAACTGAAAAGTGAACTGGTCTTTCAGCCAGTTTCATAGCCTTTTGGTAAGGCCTTTCCTCTCAGTTTGGTTTGCATTTGTGAAATGTATGACACTGGGATTGTAGGATTGATTAGGATCAAGATTGAATGGATGGAAATGCTGATTGGAAAGATTGGAGAAAAAGTGAGAGTGATGGAGCCTATGTTGGTAGATCCTTGAGCGGGGAAAGTGGAGAAGCAATTGGTAGAGAATTTTTAGAGTTTTCAAATGTTGCTAGCAAGGTGGCGAAGTGATTTTTCAATTGGTGAGTAGGGTGGTATTTCAACCAAGGTTGTGACTAAGAGGAGGATGAAAATGATTGCAGGGAGTGTTGAGGCAAGGAATGTTCAGAAGATAAAGGAGGAGGATTGGATTGATTGATGATAGAATGGCTTTGATGAATGAAAATGTGGGTATGATGGATCAAGAGTATTTAAAGCTTGGAATGGTTTTGAATGGATAGGATACAACCAAATTGGATTGAGGTATGGTCAATCAATCAGATTTTTGATAGATCCAGATGACTATCTTCAATTTTTGATTGGGCAGCCTGACTGAGTAGATCACCAATGGTTGTAGATGGCACCAATGAGGATGGTACCAGGAATTTAGAAGGCCTTTTTCTAGATTATGATTAGGTAGAGGATGGAGGTGAGATGGAAGAAGGGGAGTAAGGATCTGGAATGTAGAGTTTGAGATCAATGAGTTTGACTTGAATAGAATTGATTGAACTTAGATCATTGGAGGATGAGATTGGTAAACAGTTGATGAGACCAAGAAAAGTGGGAGGTTGAGGCATTGATCAGGGGTCAGTAAATCAAGGGATGGATAAACCTGGAGCCATGGTTTTCTGAGGACTCAACAAAATCAAAGCCATGCAGGAGATGCTAGCAAAAATGGAGAGACCAATCTTAGAGAGATGGAGAGCAATGCAATGGCCAACCAAGCCAGGATCAGCACCTGGGATGATGATGAGGATCACAAGAATTGTATTGGTTAGAATTCAAGTTAGGATTGGCCAGGAGGGAGATTGTATGATGATAAGGAACAAATTCAATATGATTATTCTGAGATGAGGAGCTTGTTTTAGGCGCAGGCTGATTGGAAATCCCAGTAAACAGACAAATGAGAGGAAGCAGAGGAATCAGAGGATGAATAAAGTTGATGAGGGGTCTTTGGATCTTGAGATTAATCAGTATCACAGGGGACATCTTGGGGAATGGTGATGGTTGGCTGAGGGTGGTTTGGGGAGGAGAAAGGATTGATTGATTGATTCATGATTTGGAGGTTTATTTAAATCAAATTGAAGCTCTGATTCTTGTATGAGCTGGGAAAAATCAAGCCTAGTTCAAATGGTATGATAGATGATGTAATATTCAAGATATTTCACCAGTGATGAGGGGGATAAAGCAATCATGATCAAAGGATAACATTTTGGAAGCTCATTCATTGTATCTGAGTGAGGTGGTACCAGAGAAGGTGGTGAGGGAGGCAAGGATGGTGCATGATGATTTTAGATGAGCCTTCTGGCCAAGGGTCTTGATTGAGTATGGGACATCTTGGAATTGAGAGGGACTTCAAAGGTTTGATTGAGCATATTTGCAGAGGTAGATCTCAGGAAGTTACTGGTGGAAAATTGAAAATGAGAACCAAAGGTGTTATTGATGAGAAAAAAGGACCAAAACCAATAACCAAACTTGAGGTTGGAGAGTTATGGAGTGAATAATTGTAGCTATTGGATAATTTGGTGAGGTTGATGGATTCGATTTAGGAGATGGGTGATTTGATAGGGAATGAGGATGAGGATGGAATCAGACAATGAGGAGAATGGAAAGATAGGATGGGAGAATGAGGTGGAGGAATGATGACGGATTTGATGAGAAATTTATTGAGAGGAGGAGGATAAAGAGTATAGGATTGATGATATTGGCAATTAGAAAACCAGTGAACAATGAAGTTGACCGGATGATCATTGGGCTTTTGGCCCTGAAGAGTTTTAAATAAAGAGTAAGGTGATTTGGAGAAGGAAGGGCCACGGTAGGCTACTGATAAGCCAATTGAGGGGAATTGATAAGGCTACAAAGAGACACAGGAGAAGGGATGATACTTGTAAATTCAAGAGGAACTGATCTGATGAGGAGGAAGGGGCACTCCAGTTTTGTTGTCTGGTAATCAGATGGTTTTCATTCATGGTCCCAGGGAAGGACCAGTATTTAAGGACAACTAGAGAACCTCAAAGGAGGCCTGAGTTATCATGTTAGAGACAACTAGAGATCCCTAGAGGGGGGCTGAGACATGAGTAATGAGATAATGAAAATAGCAAGATAGAGATAAAGGTAACTAAATTTGTTGGTTGCAGAATATGAACAGCAAAATACAACACCAAACAACACCAAAAAGCTGGTGGCACATGCTAACAATTGCCATTAAGGAATCTCCATGTGAAGGGGTCTCCATGCTTTAGTTGAACCTATCTCCATTCTTCAACCAAGCTTTTGGTGGGCAGCAATTGTGCACAGTGATTCACAGTGGCAGTGCAAATTCAAAGTTTCTGTGAAAATGCAAAGTTTCTGTGCAAAATTCACAGCTGCTGTTCAAATGCAAAGCTGCTGTGCAAAATGCACAGCAACTTTGCCACAATGATGTAAATTCAATTTTCCAAATGCACAGTGACTGCAAAATTTTCAGCAACTTGCACATCAAAGCACAGTAACTATGCAAAATGTGCATCAAATTTGCATAAAAGGTAAAATGAGAAATTAATCTGCATAAATTGTAATTTTTTAGGATGAAATAAAAAAAACTACATTGGACATTGAAATCAGCATTTATTGGCACCCAGGCAGGATTGATGAAGCAACAAGGGAATCTTTCTGTGCAAAAATTTGTGCTTGAGAAGAAACCCAAATCACTTGGCTAGGTGCCAAAGCGGCTCTTGTGTTTGATGGGCTCCATGTGTACTTTGAAAAAAACTAAAAAAACTGTGGTTTCTTCCCAAACAGGCTTTAAAGACCATAATAGAGCCAATAAAAGTATAAATATTCTTGGAAATGATTTCAAAAATGAATTATAATTAATTTTTTCCCATGGTGAAAGATCCTTCCAGGAATTCATATACCATTAATTTGAATGGAGAAATATTATCATCATTTCCATTCAAATTCATTTTTAATCAAATAATTTTAATTTCCATTATCAAGGTTCTTATAAAATAATTAATACTCTAAAAACATAATTAAAATATGTTACCAAAATCCACAATTTAATGAAAAAACTTTAAAATATTTAATTTTTTCCTCCATAGTGGTTTGAAACCATGAGCTTGGTTTCATAAAATGGAATATCAAGGCAATCCTCAACCACTTACTTACTACCAAGACATATGAGGTGATCACTCATTTGAACAACTATGTTTGTCTATTGACTGACAGTCAGAATCTTATAAAAAATATTTGTGAATAAATGAATGAATGTGTTTTCATTTCAACTGAAATGCTTGTTTCCATCAAGATTGTGTTTTTGACTCAAGGGGGGATGGTGGTACCCTCAATAAAGCCAATAAAAACCAAGAATCCTTCTGTTTCCATGAACTGAGATATCTCCTTCTGCTGTTCCTTAATGGCCAAAAAAGGGCTGAGCTTCAACATTTTCAGACAGCTGTGATTACTCTTTGACCATATGAGTGGACTGTTCCATAACCAATTGAGAACAGATTTTCTCATAAATCAAAATATTTCACATTGCCATTTGAGCCCAATCTACACAGGTAAACTGCAAGTTGTATAGCAGGATAAAGTTTGGGATTTCAATATTGATTCCAGAAGAATTTCTGGTTTTCAGTTATCTCCAAAATATTCATGAATGATACAAAAGAATTTTAAGAAATTTGGTGAAAGCTGAAGTTGGGGAGATGGAGCTTTTGCCTTTCATATAGAGGATGATGCACTGTCTGCATTCTGATGAAAAAGTATGACCTTTCCAATAGAGAAGTCAGGGATAGCCAGCTGGGTTACAAAACAAGAGTCTGAACAATGTTCAAATAGTAAAGAAATCTTGATCAGCTTGATTGAATTTCCAACTAGCTGTCTGCAGTTTGGTTAGGACATGTTGAGAGTGGAGATTTTTATGAGTTATGGTGATGTGCATGATGTGAAGTGATGAGGTGTATGTGGTGATGATGTTTAGTTTCAATGTATGATGTTAGTTTCAAGGTATCATGTTATTTTGAATGTGTGATGTTATTTTCAATGTATGATGCTTGTTTATTGATTTGATGATTTGAAGGGTTTGGTGGGGTTTCTGCATTGATTTGATGGACAAAGATTCATAAATGGTGGGCTTGATTTTTCAAACACACTATTTTTATCAAACCTGCCATTTTAAAATACACCAGTTAAGGGGTATGTTTATATTAGAAAACTGCCATGAAAAGTGTTAGATAGGCCACAGTGGATTTTCTAACTCTGTTATGCTGTAATTGGATTATGAAAAGCTGATCTTAAATCAGTCTCACTTTTCAAGCTTGTTATTTAAAATCAACTCAGTCCAGTTCCTGTGGGCAAAAAGTAAGTTGTAGGTGGTGGTGGGGTAAATCCACCAAAAGTTCATTTTTCCAGTTTGAAAGTATATCCAGGCTATATAATTGACAGAAAGTACATTCAATTGACTAGCTCCAAGCACAATTATTTCCCTAAGAATATTGACCCTTGGTTGACCTATGGAGGAATATAACTTTTTCAGCTTGGGGGCAGCACTATCAAACCTGATTCTTGAGCTCACAAGCTGAAGTGAATCACCCTAATTGAATTCATTGAGAATAACCAGTTGCAATTCTGACAAGCAACTCATCTTAGATTACCATTTTCAACAAGCAGCTAACTTCAGGTTAGATTAAGCACAGCCAGGGAGCTGCTTGCCAGCCACTTTGATCAAAAATGGTAGCTCCATGCTTTATCAAACAGCAGCCTTCACACTACTTTTGGTGGGTCAGTTACTGCTGCTGTCAGTTATGGGCTGCTCATTCTACTATCTCATAGCCGAATCAGCGGATTCTTTACTTGAAAACTAAAATTAATGACTGCAATTTGTCTGTAGGGCCAAATGTGGAGTCTCCGATGACAATTCTCCAATGGAATTCCCAATTACCTGGAGCGCTTGAATCTATTGCGCCTACCCGGGTCGGTTACCGAGTGTGGTGAACTCGACCCAAGCTGATGACATCTGTGACTAAGTCGACAGAGTCGAGCAACTGAGTTGTTGCGTTGCATTGCAATTCGATCCTCGCTCTGGCGAAGTGTTTACAATCTGCGCGGGTCCTCAGGTGCGCCACCCTGCATCCGCATGCGACGTCCTCGACCCACTGCAGCGCCCCAGAGTTCTGACCAATCAGAAACCTCGCTCGCGTCTCGAGCATGAAAGCCGCCCTAGGCACATTCCCTCGCGACTCGTGTTGATTTCCACGCGCCAGCTGGTCGCCTCGCTCGGTAGCCAACTCTTGCCGGCGTGGAGTTCGTTGGGCCCGCTTGTTGCCTGGCCGAAGACGGGTCTTCTCATCCTTTGGAGATTCCAAGCTCTACGTAAGGTCTATTTAAACCCAACGTCTCTGTCCCCATTTTCCTTCCTCACCCCATCAACTCACCTCCACATCAATTCCAATTACCAACCATCTCGCTTTCCGAGCTCCTACTCCACACCCAAACACCTCAACCAACCAACACTAGCATGTCTTCCGGTGGCAAATCTGGTGGCAAGGCCGGCGGTCAAAAATCTAGTCAATCCCGATCGGCCAAAGCCGGCCTCCAATTCCCCGTCGGTCGTATCCACCGACTCATCCGAAAGGGTCACTACGCCCAACGTGTCGGTGCCGGTGCCCCTGGTGAGTCTGGGCTTCGTATCTCTCCCCGAGTCGAGTGATTCCGAGGCTTACTCTTCAATCGTTTTTCGCTCTCAGTTTACCTCGCTGCCGTTCTCGAATACCTCACTGCCGAAATTCTCGAATTGGCCGGTAACGCCGCCCGTGACAACAAGAAGTCTCGTATTATCCCTCGTCACCTTCAGCTCGCCATCAGAGTATGTTATCTACCTGCTAAGGATCTTACGCAATCAATTACTGAAGTTTTGCTTATTCACAGAATGACGAAGAATTAAACAAGCTACTTGGCCACGTTGTTATCTCACAGGGAGGTGTTCTTCCTCAGAGTAAGTTTCCTACCTTTGCACTACTCAATATGTTTCGCTAAACTGATTCGGTTCGAACTATCTATCCAGTTCACTCGGAGCTTCTGCCCGCAAAATCCAAGGACAAGTCTTCCAAAGTTTCTCAAGAAGTTTAAGAATAATTGTGTTCCACGTTGTACTTTGCTTATGACTTCTCTGTTTTCGATAATGTATTCGTTGATGTTTTGATCGGCATCACTTGGTTTGGGCATAATTTTGCCAGGATTGGCCTGTTCCCAGACAATGTGAGATGAAGCATTAGAACTAAAAGATTGGCGACTGCGCCCCTCTGCCTTGTGAGCTAAAAAATCAATGAAACAGTAATGCCTTCTCTTGTGAATGCCAAAGAACTTAAATTTAATGAGAGCAAACTACTTGTGATGTTGAAGGTATTTTGAACAGTTGGATGAGACAAGCATCAAGATTCGCAAAAGTCTGCGTGTGAGAAAGCCATATAACTGGTCATGCAAAAAGACAGCTTGTAGTCGTGGTGACATCACCCCAACATTCTGCAGGCGCTGAGAGACTTAATCATTGCCAGCGAGATGGCAAGGCAAGTTGGAAAGGGATTTGGGCTAGTCTGCCCTTGTCATCGTACATTAATTGAATCATAGGTATGATGACCTTACAGCCGTCCGTTGATGCAGTTAACATGACGCAATTAAGTCTGAAGTTGTATGTTGTGAATCATTAGTTGAGTACCATTACAAAGACCTCCTTTAACGTTCAAATTTCTAAGGAGTATGATGATTGGGCGTCTGGCCTTTAGTTTAATGTCATGGGAAGGAAAATTGGGCATGGATAATGAATTAAGAACTTCTTTCGGCAAGGATTCTTCTCCTTGGTCGGTGTAGTAATTGAAACTATCAGAATGGAATATAAGTCCAGGAAATATTTCTCAAGTAAATTCATGAATCATTTTAACGTGAACATTGAGAGGCGACAAAATACATAAGACAAAAATCTCCAGTTCCACCTGGGCTGTCAATATATCTCATAAAGTGATTTGATTGAGAGATTTCATTAGTAATATGATTGAGAACCACTGTTTGACCATGATTCATTAATGGATGTAATGTGAGAAACCATTTGGAAAGTATTGAAGGGAGATTATTGGTTTAGGAATTTGAGTAAAATAACTGCCATCTTTCTGGCCTTACAGGATCCAAACCAATGTCATTGAAAGTTTTGTTGCTCAAACCAAGCTCATTTGACAAGAAATAGCTGCAAAGATTCTTTGCATTTTCCAAAGATGATTCAACATTTATATAACTGAGTAATTTTATGCACACAATTTTCCAACAGAACATTTTTAAAGGTATAATATAACTTTTGAGTGGAAGATGGTGGAATGAGTGTAAGAATGACACAAAATGTTAATTGAGGAGAATACCCTGTCATACAAATCTTGGCTTTACATAATGTGTCTTTATAATGCAAATCAGGCATCAAAAGTATGGTGTCATGAGAAGAACTGTGAAATATTTTGAATTTGACACCATTCATTGTTTGGACACTTGAAAAATAAGTGGCACCACCAATATGCAGAAGTAAAAATCACAAGAAATATCATTTACCATTGACGGGAAGGGAAATATATCTGGCCAATGGCTTGATTCAGAACACAGTGCCCTTTACATCCCAGCAGAAGTAAGTAGGTATTTCTTGATCAGGGAGATTTTGTTTTGTGTCTTCCATGATAAATTTCATTGATTGAATTGATTCAAAAATAATGCATCAATTGAGTTATACATAAGGTTCCATTCTGAATTTGAGATTGAACCATCTTCAAATCATGATAACAAAAGATTTGCTGGTCTGGAAGATGAAACACAAGAAATTACACAGAAGGGCTGAAAAAATTAAAATCAAAATGGAACAGATTCCATACATCTAAGATGTGGTGTAAGCATTTGATATAAAGAAAAGGAAAAGTAAGGAAAGGCCCTATGTAATGGCAATCCACATATGCTTTGACCTCATCACCATCACACAGCCTCAAAAGTGCTTGATCAGAGAATTTAAAAATGTGCTTATAAAGCAACTTGGGTGCTGAAATTCCAAAGGGGATCTCAATGTTGATATGTCATTCAAAATGCAAAAGTTTATATTTTTCCTAAGGAATTACAAGGATGAAAACTTTCAACATAAAATGTTTCATTGCAATTTGACTTGGAAAAACCTAGTTTGAAATTTCCACTCTTCCAACAATTTTAGTCCGTGAATCATGAAAAAGTTGAGAATTTCCTAAGGCCTTAGTTCTGAGATAAAATTTTTATTTTTTTCAAAAACAAGAAATTTGACAGCTTCAAGATTTTTTGAAACATCATTTTGAGCCAGGATAAAAATTAGATGAGCATGAGGTAGTAACCATTTCTGGAATTAAACTGTATAGGAATATGATAAAATTTCCCAATTTCTTTTATTCAACAATGTCTTTTATGATTTATTTTAGTTTTTAATGAAGAAAAAAAAAATGCAAAGATATCAGGTTGGCCTGTCAACCTTTAAGAAATTTTGATTTTGATTTCAATTTCAGGCCATTGATGACTGGGATTCATGGTCACAGATAGGGAGGGTTAAACATGAAATATCATGAGGGCCATGGAATTCTTGTGCAGTTTGGACATTGATCTAGCACCACATGAAAATTATGATGGTAAAACATCTTTGGGGCCAGAAAACTTGGATTCTTGATACCATGATTTCAAGATTCTGGCTTAAACTTCTGCTGTCAAGTTTTCTTGATTGTGGCAGATAATATTGATTCAATCTCTTTAAAAATGTACATGAATATCAACAACCAACTGTTGAAATAAATCCCAAAAACTAAGTATTGGTTAAAAATGGTTTTCTTGATTGGAAAAATAAGAGGAATACCATTCAATTTGGCATAAATTGGTTCCTCTGAATGCACTAGATAACACATTTAGTGCCAGAAATGGATTGTATATTGAAGATAATTTCCTAAATATAAAATTAAAAGGTTGAGAGTTGTGAAACAAAACTTGTTCCAAACAAGGAAAAATAGTTGGATAAAAAAAATTCAAGTATCCTTAGTGAAGATTGGAGATGTGGATGAAGCCCCCTCCAACTTTGTGCTAGAAAATATTTCAAAAATTTATGGTGTCATCATTATCTTTTGTCACACAACCACCCCACATACTATAGGGAAATCTTAGATGATTGTGAGCGCAAAAGGAAGGCTGAGTGCAAGGTAGCAAGTGCAAGGTAGCAAGGGCTGACTGCAAAGTGCAAAATTATGGTGGAGTAACTTAAAACACAGCAAGAGGGATAAATGTTCCAATGGAAGGGAACCAAACCCAAGCCCAATGTGATGACTGGATTTAGCAAATGCAAGAACATATGAAATTAACTAACTGAGGAAACAATCCCCAGGCAAGCAGAGTAGCCTTTATAAGGTAATCCAAAATGACTAGATACAACCTGATGGACTGTCACAACTGCCCCTGGCGTGCAAGGGGCTGAAGGCACAGGCACTACTACTCATAGAACTCAAGGATGTTTTATTGGATTTCAATGAAGGAGATGTAAGGAGGAGTACAAGTGATGAGAAGAGGAAGGATGAGAAGACCAGTCCAGGAGGTTATTGAAGAGAGAGTTGTTGAATCCTATAAGAGTAACACCAGGAAGGGGCAAGGTGATATGAGTTAAACAGGCTGGGTGAAGGTTGTCTTGTGCTGAGATGACACCTACTGGCAGAGGGAATAACCAGTAAGAAGTAGTATACTAATTCCTTGGGGGGAATTAGTCCAGGAGGGAAGGAGAGGCCAGTATATGTGAGAGCTGAGAAGGAGGCCTTGAGGGATGAGTGGCTGGTGTTGCAGGTTGGAGTTCCCATGGTATTACATGTTGACTGATTGGGCTGGAGGCTGCAGTTGACTAATTGGGTGATGGGCCTATCCAGGAAGGTTTGACATGTACTGATCTGGAGTCCTGGGAGTATGGGCTGTACAGACAGTGGAGAGTATGTACTATGGATATACTAAGTTTAGTATGTACTAACTCATATACCAATTGGGTCAAGGAGTGATGAAGGTTGTACCAAGCCATGGAGAGAGGGAGAGGTCCTGAGAAGGTTGGCTGAATCACATGACAGGTGAGGTGTACATGGACATAGAGCTTATACCATACAGGGAGAGGGTGAAGCTGGTGGAAGAGGATGGAGACTGCAAGAGATGCAGAGGTAGTACTATCCGGTGGAAGGTACAGGAGTAGTGAAGTTGGGTTTGATATGAGGGTGAGTTTGATGAAGAGGTTGGATTGGTTTAGTTGAAGGAGTTTCAGAACTACGATTATGACAGTACCCCCCCTGAAAGGGAAGGGGCAGCTCCTGATGCCCAAAAAAGGATGTGCTGGGGGTGAGGATTGAGGTCTGCTGTACTTGCTGGTTGGAAGCTGGCAGGCTTGGAAGCAAGGTTAAATAGCTTGAAGCATGTGAAGTATTGCACAGTGTCTGGGACTTGAATTCTGAGGTTAGAATGGGAGTTTGAAAGGTTGAAGTTGGAAGTTTGAGAAGTTTGAGAAGTTAGGCAAGTTGACTAGTTCAAAGTTCCACGTTCTGCAAGTTTGACTGGTTTGAGGCTCAAAGTTCAAAGTTTGACTTTGAAGTTTGACTGGTTTGAATTCAAAGTTCAACTGGTTTGACTTTGAAGTTTGACTGGTTTGACTGGTTCGACTTTGAAGTTCAACTGCTTCAACTTTGAAGTTTGACTGGTTTGACTTTGAAGTTTGACTTGAAGGGGGTTGGAGAGGATTGGAGGGTATTTAAAAGGGACTGAGGGGGATTCTTCCTTGGACTGGGTTGATGATGAGAGTGCTCCTGGAGAGATTGGATGAAAATGAAGAGAATGAAAAACGTAAAGGAAGAGAAGAGAGAATGAAAAGAGGAGGTTCTGGAAGGTGGTTGAAGAGGTTAGAAGTATTTGACATGAAAGCTTATTGGAGGGTTATGGTGTATTAAAGATTGGTTTTAAGTGCTGATGGTGATGAATATCCAGAAGTGAAGTTGGAAGGTTTCCAGGAATGTTTGGGATGGATGATTGAGGATAATGGTGATTTGATGTTGATGGATTTGAGGATTGATTATTTGAAGGAAGAAGGAATATAAGGGATGGAAAAGGAATAGATAGGTGGACTGAAGGATATTTTGATTTGGAAGTATTTTTGGATATGATATTTAGGATGGAAAAGAATATTTGGAAGGTGAAGGATAGGAAGGAAAATACTTTATTTATTATTTATATTTTCTGTTCTTTTGGTTTTGATTTGATTTGGGGGATGATTGATTGGAAAGTGGATTGGGAAAAAGGATTATAGGATGAGTTGGGTTTGGAATGATGGATGGAAATGAATTGATGGAGAAGCAGGGAAATCCAGAAGTGATGAAGTTGGATGTTGGTTTCCAGAAGGTAGTTGGTGAGATTGAGGATGGTTGAATGGGTGGGTGGATGGATGGATAGATGGATTAATTGATCAGGGTTTTGGATTTGAAGCATGAGTATCTAATTTTTCCAAAATAAGAAAAGGTTCCCAACCAAGGCTCAAAGAGCTATCTTGGAAGGTCTGTCAGTAGTGATTTTCATTGCAGATAGTCATAATTAATTCCCAGGATGGATTCCTTTTGGAATTCAGTTTCTATTAAGGTCAGCATAGTTCCTATACTTATACATAGGCTGTTTTGATCTTGATCAAAGGAGTTTGGTTGATTGAAGAAGTATTTATAGCTTTAGTTAGTCAGCATGTTGGGTATACCCACTTTAACCATGAACAGGAGTAAGCAACTGTAGGGATCTATAGAATTGTTAGTCACTTCATTCCCTTTCTTCAATCTATGAATAATATCCTGGAGTAACTTGTCAGCTTGTTGATTTATGGTCAATTCACTCAGTTGAGCTTCAAGAATTATCAAAGAGAGGTAAAAAGGTTTAGAATTTTCAAGTTCATCAGGATTCTGTTCAGAGTATGCGTTCTTCCGTCTGGAAACACGTTTTCCCAACGTGACAGGAGGCCGGGTGAATTCAATGAAGAACTTCCAAAGACTGTAAGTGAGTGATGAAGAAGGAAAGGAGTATCATGAACTACCCTTGTATTCTGATGAGAGCTTTAGAAGACATGGAAATACTTTTGGAGAAGAAAGATCAGTTAGTAAATCAAAGGCCTGTGATGCTTAAGGGGTAAGCACCCTGAGATCAGTTTGGGTGAGGATGGTAGAACCTGGAAAGACAGTCAGTGAAAGTCATTGGAGGAAATGGGTGAAGGTTCTCCTTGATAACAGCGTCAGGTTTGAAAAAATCAACACATAATTTTAAACCACTATCCTTCTTCTTGAAAGAAGAAAGGACAGGTGCTCCAGTGCTTGAAGTGCTGGGGCTGGATGAAACCTTTCTCTACATTCTCTGCTATGTAGGCTTGTAGGGTTGAATTTTCATTGTGAGTTAGTGAACAGACAAGCCCAACTGGAGGTATGAGCCCTTCCAGTCCAAAATGGTGGTTGTAAGCGCGGTGTGAAGGGAGTTGGTCTGCTTTAAACTGGGAGAAGAGAATCTAGGAATGAATGGAAATCAGCAGTAACTTTCTTTAACATGGTTTCTGATTCTTCAGGAACTTCATCAGTAACAAAGAGAAACATCAGAAGAAGTAAACAGTTGCATGGTATGCAAGGATGAATCCAGTATATCTTCCTCCTGTGAAAAAATAAAGGATCAATGAATATCCGAGCAAGTGGAAAGAGTGTTGAACTCAAAGGGAATTTGAAGTTGTGTTGGGGAATTGCAAAAGGTTCTGAAGTGAGGGGAAATGCATTGGGCTGCAGCGCCAAAGGCAGAGTTGAAGGGAAGGACAGCTGTAGACAGTGTAGCCAGGTTGAGTTCAACAGGATTGGAGGGAAGTTCAGTGGTTAGTTGGTGTCTTGAGGTGATCAGCCCCATCTTCCAAGTTTGCCTCTGGATTCCAGTGATGAGGAGAGTCAATTCCCAGGGTGAAGGTTTCAGGGGATGGTTCATTGACTTGAAGGGGTTCCCATTCAAAGCTAGGAAAGGAAGTAAGTAAAATCATTTGGAAGTAGATTTGATGAGCTGAGATTGGAAAGATGAAATATGTTTGCCCAGAAGGAAGGGGCTATAAGGTATAGATACTTTTGAACCAGTGAATTGACCATTACAGATTGATTTTCACCTGAATCAAACAAAAAATAGAGATAAGCCTTGAAAAAGAGGAAGAAAAGGGTGAGCCTAATCTTGGTTTGGCCTTGGGTAAGCACTGGAAGGTTCTGGGTTAGGAGAAGAAGATGAGTTGAAAGGTTTCTTTCTACAGTCTTCTGTCTTGTGTTTACCACCACAATATAAGCATAAGCCTTCCCTCTCTCTTCTTGACCTTTCATCTGCCTTGAGTTTTCCATCTGGACCTAGGTCCAAAGAGGGTCTGGTAAATGTGGTAGTTGAAGTTGACTTTTCTGGGGACTGTTCATGCTCCCTACCCTCACCGCTACCCTTGTAAGGTTGATTAGAGGTAGATTGAGATTGAGAAGAACTGTGGGGTTGAGAATTAATGAGAGAAGAGGATTTTTCTTTTACCCTTTCATGATACCTTGTATCATAGTCAAAAACTATATCCATAAGGTCCTGGAGAGTTTCTTGAGAGCCATTGTACCCTGCTAGTTGGTCCAGAAGGCATGAAGGAAGGCTTTGTCAAAAATGGAAGTACAAGGCTCTATCACCCCACCCAGAGACTTTGGTCATAAGTGATCAAAATTCAGTGATGTGGGTTGAAGCATAGCCAGAGTCCTTCATCTTCAAGTTCACCAGTTCCTTTTCAGCCTTGAACACTCTTAGTCTGTCGCCAAAGAGGGTTTGAAGTTTCTCTGTGAAGTGGGACTATGAGTTGAGGAGGAAAGAGGGCTCTTGGTTGGAAAGGTGAGCCAGATAGGGTTGGATCCATCAATTTGCACTTCCAGAGAGGTAGGAAGCTGCAAGGAGTACCTTCTTCCGGTCCACGCTAAATGTTCCTTCATCATTTGAAAAAATGAGTTCACAAGATTGGAGGAATGGTTGGAGTTTGCTAGGATTTTTGCCTTCAAACTTATCCGGAGCATTCATGGAAGGAGACTTGAAGGTGCCAGAGTGAGAATTACTGGTTGATGGGGGTTGAGAGAGTGTTTCCAAAGCAGAAGTCATGGTCTGGAGAAGGGCTAATAGATTGGGATCCACAGCAGATGTTGGAGGTTGAGGTTGGGTTGGAGGTCCAGGGATTGAAGTAGAAGCTGAAGTTGACAATGCTTCTTGAGGTTCCATAGTTTGTGAATTAAGATTATTTAGGATCCTTGAATCAAAGTCTGAGTCCTCACTTCCTTCCTCGTCCTTGCCTTCCGGAATAGGAATGATTCTGGGATCATAAGATGGAGAATCTAATCTAAAGCCTGCTTGGGGATATTGACCAATTACACAATTAGTGATACAGCTAACTGCAGGTGGGGCAGGAGAAAGAGAAGCTCTAGGAGGAGCTGGAGGAAGGATACCAGTGTCCATGGAAGTGGAGCATGCTGGCATTGGAAGGTTTGAAGGGGTCCTCCCATGTCTACAAGCTTGAGGAGTTGTCTGGTCCCAATTGGAGATGTTGATGACAGAACCTCTGCCTCTTGCTGCTCTGGTGAGGGGTGGACTTGAAATGAATGAAGGTTGTGCACGTTGGGCTGGCATGGTGTCCAAATACGCCAGAGAAGAGAAATTTCCCAAAAAAAGTACCCAGAGAAGATTTGAGGAAGAACAGCCAATTTTCAATGAAGAAAGTTCCCAGAAATTTCAAAGGAAGGGGGCGCCAAAAGGGCGTCGTAGGGGCGCCGTAGGGCGCCAAAGGGAATCGTAGTTGCTTCGAACCAGTGTTGAAGAGGCATCCAGGAAGCGCTGAAGAAGCGTAGAACAAGCTTCAAAGGAAATGTTTGAAAAGGGTCAAAGATGGTCAAAGGCGTTTCAAAGGCGTCAAAGTAATTTCAAAGGCGCGTTGAAGGCGTCAAAGAGATTTCAAAGGCGCATCAAAGGCATCAAAGAGATTTTGAAGGCGCGTCAAAGGCTTCAAACTCAAAGTGTTGAAGTCAAAGCGTCAAAGTCAAAGGTTGAAGCGTCAAAGTGCGTTGAAGTGCGTCAAAGGGCGGCCCAGGGCGCCGTAATTGCTTTGAATTTTCCTTGAGGAGACGCCTAGGAATAGTCAAAGAAGCTTTGAAAAATCTCTTTAGGAAGTGTTGAAACGGAGGGTTGAAGATGTTGAAGAGGAAAATTGAGGGATTTGGCCAATGAGCAGTTGATGAGGGGAATGGATAGCTTCCACAGGGGTAGCCACAACTTGTATAGCACTCCTTTGGAAATGTGAAAGGCCGCACACTGTTCAGCTAAATCACACACTGGTCCACAACATGCGTAGGCAGTATTATCCAAGGTTAAAGATGGGATGGGATGGAGTTGGTTGAAGATGATGATTTGAGAGGTAGAGAGTGGGCAGTAATTAAGGGGAAGGAATTAGTATAATGTCACGACTGCCCCTGGCGTGCAAGGGGCTGAAGGCACAGGCACTACTACTCATAGAACTCAAGGATGTTTGATTGGATTTCAATGAAGGAGATGTAAGGAGGAGTATTAGTGATGAGAAGAGGAAGGATGAGAAGACCAGTCCAGGAGGTTGTTGAAGAGAGAGTTGTTGAATCCTATAAGAGTAACACCAGGAAGGGGCAAGGTGATATGAGTTAAACAGGCTGGGTGAAGGTTGTCTTGTGCTGAGATGAAACCTACTGGCAGAGGGACTAACCAGTAAAAAGTAGTATACTAATTCCTTGGGGGGAATTAGTCCAGGAGGGAAGTAGAGTCCAGTATATGTGAGAGCTGAGAAGGAGGCCTTGAGGGATGAGTGGCTGGTGTTTCAGGTTGGAGTTCCCATGGTATTACATGTTGACTGATTGGGCTGGAGGCTGCAGTTGACTAATTGGGTGATGGGCCTATCCAGGAAGGTTTGACATGTACTGATCTGGAGTCCTGGGAGTATGGGCTGTACAGAAAGTGGAGAGTATGTACTATGGATATACTAAGTTTAGTATGTACTAACTCATATACCAATTGGGTTGAGGAGTGATGAAGGTTGTACCAAGCCATGGAGAGAGGGAGAGGTCCTGAGAAGGTTGGCTGAATCACATTACAGGTGAGGTGTACATGGACATAGAGCTTATACCATACAGGGAGAGGGTGAAGCTGGTGGAAGAGGATGGAGACTGCAAGAGATGCAGAGGTAGTACTATCCGGTGGAAGGTACAGGAGTAGTGAAGTTGGGTTTGATATGAGGGTGAGTTTGATGAAGAGGTTGGATTGGTTTAGTTGAAGGAGTGTCAGAAATACGGTTATGACATGGATGGTCAACTACAGTTTCAAGCAATCAGGCAATGAATGACATGGATGGCATACAAAATGAAATAAAAGTATGAATTGTTTACAAGGTCTTAGCCTAAGTGCAAGACAATAGGGGACAAATGTATTAGAGTGTAGCGGTTGAGAAATGAGGGAATGAGGTCAGGAGCAATGCAAATATGAAGGTGTAGTTTATGCAGAGTAAGGGACTAGTCCATTTCCAAACTATACAATTGAGGTCACTAATTGACTAGCATGAGTGAAAACTAGCAAGAGCATGTGACCGGAAATGGGAACCCAAGGGTTATTGATACCCAGGGTGAAAAGGCGGAGCCCAAATGGATGGTTGACCAAGGTAGAGTTGACTGCAAGGTTTGCAAGTGGGTGCTGAGTCAGTTGCCAAGAATGGAAGGTTGTTATGCAATCCATAGTTGATAAGCAGAAGGCACCATTGATGTTGTGCTTCTAGTTTGTCACGCTTATGGACTGAGGTAGATGGTACTGAGGAAAAGAGTATGTCAAAGTGGGAGGACAATAACCCTTAAGCTCAAAGTGTGACAGTTGCCTGGGTATAAAGACACAAGCTCCTGCAAGCATTCAGACAATTTTCCCATTGATTCCAAAGTTGTTAAAAATACTGTATAACCATTAACATTACTTCTTTGCTTTCAATAGATTTATATATAATTATGTTGTCATTGTCATTCCACTGTTGCAAAAACTGCATTTGATAAAACAAGAAACGCATCCCTAGTACAGCCATGCGTGGTATCCGAGACAAGTGCAAACAATGCGGTTTGCGCAAGGTTGCTTGCACATTCCCTATGAGTAGCAAGACGTTTGTAGATGTCCCAGAAGCATCCGGAAGGGAGGTGCAAAGTCAAAGGTCCGCGCCACAAGTCAACTATCATATACCTCCAGTGCCGGAGATTGAGTTCTTAGGTATTTGGAACCCTGGTAAGTCAAGGCTTAGAGACTAACAATAAGTAAAAAATAAAATAAAGAGAAATGGAACTAATACAATCTTCTTTACTGTAGCAATGCCACAATCTTGACAATATACCACCAATAAGCCTCCACCATATACTGGGTCAATTGGGTTGGAAGTGAAAAGTGAGGTGTGAGCCAAGGAAACACAGACAATCAAAGAGACAAGGGAATAAGGGATGGATGAAGGGAAGGTGGAACCAGAGCAAAGGGAGGAAAATGAAGAGGAAGGAAATGGGGTAGAATGGAATGGGAGGTGGAGGAATGGGATGGAACAGAAAGGGATGAGGTAGAGGGCCAAAATGAGGGCAACCAAGTGCGAGTCAAAGGGCCAATCAAAACCAATGCAAGACAATTGAATTGCAATGTTGGAGAAGGTTCTTCAAGGGGCCAAAGGAAGAGAGCTCACAAGGAACTCATGGAGGAAGGTGGATGAAATACCCAACCAAAGAGAGTTTGGACCGCAAAGTGCAAGGAAATCTTCAAAATACATCTGGTGAAAAAAGTGATGATTTTGAGAAGATTGTCTTCTCTGGTGGACAACAAAGATTTAGAAGAGTTTAGGTCAATTTTAGAAGAATTGAATGAGAATTGGGAGGAAGTAGAGAGAGAAATAAAGGATAATTTGTAGAAATGTATTTTGTAATTATATATATTATTTTTATTATTTTATTATTTTATTATTTTATTATTTTATTATTTTATTATTATATATATGTATATATATATATATATATATATATATATATATATATATATATAATGAAATAAGTAAATGGGATGAGATTAATGGGAAGGAATGGGATGAAAATGTGGATTGGGATGGAAGAAATGGAATGTAACAGGAGCTATGATTGGCAAGGTTTGCAAGGGTATCTTGCATGGAAGTCTCAAACCAAATTGGGAGAGTTGCAAAGGTGATAGGCTGGTACCCACAAGGTGCAATCTTTGTTGGACTGGAAGCCAGTCCATTTGACAAGGTATTGAAGCTTTCCTTTGTGTAACCTGGAATCCAGGATACGGCTTACTTCCCACTCTAACTAATCATGGAATCTGACTGGTTCAGGAGGGGGATGAGTCTTGCCCGGGTATAGGACTCAAGCTGGCTCTAGGAGAGACACATGAAAGACTGGGTGGATACCTTTCCATTTTTCAGGTAAGGTGAGTTTAAAGGCATTAGGGGAGACAATTGATTTGACTTTTAAGGGGCCAAGCTTTCTTTCAGAGATTTTATGAGTTGGGAAAGTACTGCAAATATGTAAAGCATTGAGCCATACCCAATCTCCTACTGCAAAGGTTGGGGCCAAAGTGCAAAGTCAATCTGCTTGTTCCTTGTAGCGCTGGTTTGCTGCTTTGAGGTTGGTTCAAAGTTGCAATTGAAGGGATTGGATGTGGTTAAGGTAATTGGTAGCAGGTTTAGAAGGTGCTACTTGAAGAGAAGAGAAGGTTGGATTTCTACCATAAAGAATCTGGAAGGGCAACTGTTTGGTGGAGGAATGAGTGGAGTTGTTGTAGGAAAATTTGGCTAATGGGAGCCATTGCAACCAGTTTTCCTGTTGGTAGGAGACATACATTTGGAGATACTGTTTGAGGATCTGATTGACTTGCTTGGTTTGCCCATCCATTTCTGGGTGGTAAGCCTTTGATAGATTGCAAGTCATCTTCAAATGTTGACACAGCAAGGCCCAGAAGCTAGAGACAAAAAAATATCCAGGATCACTAATTATATTATCAGGGAGACCATGCTTTGAGAATAAATATTCTATAAATAAATTAGCTAAGTCTTTAGAAGAGGCCATCACATTACTTCAAAGAAATAAATCCATCTTTGAGAAGCAATCTAATACTAATAAAATAGCATCATAACCACTAGAAATAGGTAATTGCAAAATGAAATCCATAGAAAGCAAGTGCCAAGGAATTGGCAGAATTGGAAGTGGCTGAAGCAGCCCATACTTCCAGTGTTTTTAGGACTTGTTCCAATTGCAATCATAGCACAAGTTAACATATTCTTTTACTTCATTGGTCATACCAGGCCAATAGAAGTCTTGTGAAATGAATCAGTAGATTTTATCCTGCCCATAATGACCAGCAAGCAGGTAATTATGCCTTTACTCAAAGATATCTAACTTAATGCAAGGATTATCTGGTACTACTATACAATTTTTATAAACTAAATAATCATTTTTGTCAATACTATAATCACTATCTAATAAGTTTGCATTCTCACAAAGGTTTCTACACTTGAGGTTGTTGAGTTGAGCTTGTTGTAGTTTGGAAGCTAGATCTCAAAGGTGAGTGATGATTGAACTGAGTTTGGCAGACTGGGTTGAGAAAAGTGTTTTAACGTTTTCAGGGTTGTTGTTGGCAAAGGTGCTCCCCCCTCCTGGGTAAACGTTGTCCCAACGTGAAAAAGCATCAGGGAATACTCCTTGTTTCCCAGGACGGTACATGATTGTAAAGTTGAACTTGGAGAGGTATTTGGCCCAATGTGCCTGTCTGCATGTAAGGACTTTTGAGCTCATGAAATATTTCAAAGAATTGTGATCAGTTAAGACCTCAAAAGGTTCCATGGGACTCAAAAGGTATGAACACCATTTTTCAAGCAATAAACAATTGTGAGAAGTTCCTTGTCATGAATGCTGTAATTAAGCTCTGCAGCAAGCAATTTGCAAGAATCAAAAGTTATGGGATGAAAAAGAGAAGAAGAGGAGGAAAACTGCAAGATTACTCCTGCAATTGCATAGTCGCTTGCATCTGTTTTGACAATAGTGCAAGCTATCTCATTAAATTGGGAAAGTATTAGAGCTGTGGTAAATGCTTTCTTCAGAGCTTTGAACTCCAAAGAAGCTTGTTCTATGAAAACAAAATGAGTGTCTTTTTGAAGCAGGTTAGTAAGGTTCACGGTTTTCTTGGCATGATGCTCAATAAAACTCCTGTAAAAATTACTGAAATAAAGAAAAACTCAAAGGGATTTAACAGAGGAAGGTGGGGGCCAGTCCAATATGCTCTGGCTCTTGGCTGGATCCATTGATAGTCCTTGCTGCAAGACTATGACACCTAAAAATTGAAGAGAAGGAGTATGAAATTCACACTTAGAGGCTTTTGAAAACAGGTCATTCTTGAAAAGTTGCTGCAGCACTTCTTTCACATGTGCAATGTGATCCCCAAGAGTTTTTGAGTAGACTAGTATATTTTCAAGATACACCATGAGATATTTATCTAAAAGGTCAGAAAAAATGTCATTGACAAAATGTTGAAAAGTTGAAGGAGAATTGCAGAGGCCAAAGGGCATGACGGTATACTCATAACTGCCAAACCATGTTCTCATTGCGGTCAAATACTCATGACCTTTTGAAATGCAAACTAGGTTATAGGTGCCTTGAATTTCTAACTTTGAGAAATAAGCAGCTCCATGGAACAGAGTGAGGAGGTACAACATAGGCAGTACTGGTTAGGCATTTTTACAGGTTACCTGGTTCAGTTTCCTATATTTGACACAAAGGAAAAGTCCACCATTTTTCTTTGGAACAAATAAGACAGGTGAACCGGTGTTTGAATAAATCCTTTCAATACATTTTCTGCAATGTATTCTTGAAGCGCGGTCAATTCCTGCTTTGAGAGAGAGTAGACTGGTCTGGGTGTCAGTGGTGGGCCAGTAAGTTTGATCTTATGATTGCAAGAATGGAATGGAGGAAGTTTATCTGCCTTTAAAGCTGAAAAGACATCAGCAAAGTCATGATAAACCAAAGGTAAAGAATCTTGGATGATTTCTAAATCTTCAATCTTGTCATCTTCAAGCATGGGATTTGAAGTGCTCGCATGAGGCAAGAGGATTAGGGATCTAAAAATAAACTGTTTGGTTGGTGCCTTTTTCTCTTCAAAGAAACAAGGAAGAGGTAAGTTGGATAAATAAGCAATAAATCCTAAATCTGAAGAGGGAACTTGGGAATGAAGGTCAGGATATTGCAAATCTCCTGGCAGAAAAGTGTCATCCAACTCAATGACAGTGTCAGGTAGGCTGTTTAATTCCTGTTTGATGGAAGGGTTAGTTTTCTGGGGTTGCAAGGCTTGAAGGTTAATTACTCCTTCTTGCCAATTCAAATCTGGATTCCAGTGGACTAGGAAATCATGGCCTAGAATGGTATCATACATTCAGGGAATATCCAAGACAAATAAATGCCATTTGAAGCTGGGGAAATTAGAAAATGCAAAGGTACATTTTGCCTTTTTGGAAACCCAATGAGACGGCTCAGTTGCACTACTTACTAAATAGATAGGGAACTTATCTATCTTGGAACACGCAAGGTTGTTGGAAGTGGAGAAATATTCACTTATAGAAGAAACATTAGCCCCAGAATTTAGTAAAAATTGATAAGAAGAGTGGTTGGAATGGAAAAGGACAAATCTTGAACTTGGATCACCTTGTGACTTTCAAGTGCAAAGATTGACTCACTGTAATTTAGATAATGTGTAGCCTTCCTTGCAAGTTTCACAAAAACTACAAGCTAATTTTTTGACTGTTTAGCTGCTTCACGCGCTAGCCACTTTGTAAAACTATTGACATCATTTTTAACTCCACAATACATACATAAACCATTCTTTGCCCTCCTTAACCATTCCTCATTCCAGAGAATCCCAGTTTCTTTACCAGGAACTTTGGAGTTTTGGTGACGGGCTTCCCTTTGGGGTTGGAGTGTGAGGTTGGATTTGGTCTGGATTTCTTTGGATTCTTTGAAGATTGTTTTGAGGATTCATCCATTTTTGGAGCCAAAGTTGATGGTCCATGGTTGTTTTGTCAAGAGCGGTTCTTGTTGTGATAACCATTATCAAGCTAAATAACCCAGTCAATTAAGTGCTGAAGAGAGGTTGTCTTATGTCCCCCAACTGCAATTTGTTCAATTAGGCGTGCCGGTAAACCTTTTAAAAAATGAAATAAAAGGGCTTCTTTGTTCCATTGGATGCAAGATTGAAGAGTTTGAAAATTGGAAATAGAAATGGAGGCTCTACTATTTTCCTTCATGACTAGATTATTGAGTTTGTATTCAGCGTTTTGAACTTCATTAGGGTTGCCAAACAGGGTGAAAAACTGTTTCTCAAACTTGTCTCAATTGGTGAGAATACAAGTGGGGATAGTGTTATCTAATAGTTTGAGGTAGGGTTCCAACCACTGCAAGGCTCTTCCACCAAGGAAGGAAGATACATACATAACTTTATGTCTATCAGTAGGGAAATTGTGAGGATCTTTTGAGAAGATGATTTTGAAGGACTGTAGGTAGGATCTAAGCCTATGAGGGTGTTCCCCAGTAAATTGATCAGGCTGCTTCATGCCCGGGGTGCAAAAACTATGACCACTTGGAACAGATTGCAAGGCAGTTTGGTTAAGCACCTGGATCAGAGTTGTGAGTAAGTTCAAAGCGCCAGGTTTGGGAGCATTAGTGCAAGCCCGCAATCTACCACAAGTCAAGGTTTTATTGGAAGAGTCTTTGATTTCTTTGAGAGGGTCCATTTCTTCCCAAGAGGGAGCAAGGGGATCATCAAGAGGTTCAACCAAAGGAGATTTAGGAGAAGGGACAGGATCTAAAGTTTTTCTGGCCCAAGAAATGCTGGATCTCTTTACCCAATGTATATCATCATTGTAAGGGGTGAGGGAAGCGTTCCCGGTTGAGCAAGTATGTGAAATTGTAAAAATAAATCTATTATAGGTTGGCAAGCTACAATAGATGATTTGAGTTAGTTAATTTAATGTCACACAACCACCCCACGTACTATAGGGAAATCTAAGATGATTGTGAACGCAAAAGGAAGGCTGAGTGCAAGGGCAAGTGCAAAGTGCAAACTTATGGTGGAGTAACTTAAAACACAGCAAGAGGGATAAATGTTCCAACGGAAGGGAACCAAAACCAAGCCCAATGTGATGACTGGATTTAGCAAATGCAAGAACATATGAAATTAACTAACTGAGGAAACAATCCCCAGGCAAGCGGAGTACCTTTATAAGGTAATCCAAAATGACTAGATACAACCTGATGGATGGTCAACTACAGTTTCAAGCAAAGAGGCAATGAATGACATGGACAGAGTACAAAATGAAATAACGGTATGAATTGTTTACAAGGTCTTAGGGTAAGTGCAAGAAAATAGGGTATGAATGTATTAGAGTGTAAAAGTTAAGACATGAGGGAACAATGTCAGAAGCAATGCAAATATGAAGGTGTAGTTTATGCAGGGTAAGGCACTAGTCCATTTTAAAACTATAAAGTTGAGGTGGCTAATTGAACAGAATGAGTGCAAACTAGCAAGCGCATGTGACCGGAAATGGGAACCCAAGGGTTATTGATACCCAGGGTGAAAAGGCAGAGCCCAAATGGATGGTTGACCAAGGTAGAGTTGACTGCAAGGTTTGCAAGTGGGTGCCGAGTCAGTTGCCAGGAATGGAAGCTTGTTATGCAAGCCAGAGTTGATAAGGGGAAGGCACCATTGATTTTGTGCTTCTAGTTTGTCAAGCTTATAGACTGAGGTAGATGGTACTGAGGAAAAGAGTATGTCAAAGTGGAAGGACAATAACCCTTAAGCGCAAAGCGTGACATATTTCATAAATTAAGGAATTAAATTGAATTGGGGTCAATTATATGTATTGGAATTCTATGTGACAATAGGAACTGATCAGAGGAAAATTGAATGGGTGTCAATTTGGTTAATAAAATCTTTCAACAGTAAATATTCCTGTATTTATGGTTTTTTATAGATTAAAAACTATTGAAGGAGAAGAAGATTTTTTAGATTTAAGTGGGTGCAGCATGGACAGATTTGAACATTTAAATTCCCAAGTTAATTTGATCCAACCAAAAAGATCTGAGAAGAAAAAATCCAACAGTTTTGGACCAGAGAGCTTCAATTTCATGACTCAATCCACCCAAGATGCAGAATTTATGAATACTGTGTTTAAAAGGAATAGATCTGTCCATGTCTTAACCTAAGTAGATGAATGATATAGTTCCATTTGAACAGATTTTTTTTGGGAGTCTATATTATCTAGGACCTTAAAGTCAATTTAAAAGCAAAGAATAAACCACTTTTGATACTTTACTTTCATTTATTTGAGGATTGAATATCAATTTCATATATGATTTGAATAAAGATTTGAATTTGAAAGGGCATGTACTGTGATTGCCAGTTGTACATGGGAAGATATAACCCTTCTAGAAACATGAAGTATAAAATTCATGCTTTATATCTAATTTCTCAACTTTTTCTCTTTGATACAATGGAAATCTAAGAAGGAAATAAATTTATTGGTTCAAGGCCCAAATTATTGAGGAAATGATTTTGGTTTTTTCAAAATAATTTTCATTATGTTTGTTTTTATTGATCTTACAACAGAAACAGATGATGGCATGATTTGATGTAAAAAAATAGAATTGATCTTATTGATAGTTAGAGAGGTGGGAAGTATTTGAATTTTTTTGTTTAAGATTGGAAAAGCAGGATCTATGAATTGAGAAATATAATGGAATTAATCATGGGAAAATTTATAAGTTATGATTGCAATAAAAAATTGAGCTTTGCAGTGATAATATTGCCATTTAATTCCTTTTAAAATAATTTCTTATTGTTGAATTTCTGAAGAAGAAATAGATTGATCAAGAACAAAAAGGGCTACGACGAATTTGAGGTTAGTTAAGAATCAAGAAAGGAAACATGAAAGAAGAAAGAATCAACCAACATCAAGCAACAGGACAAGAGATGTAGTAGGATGAGAACTGAGTTTGAGTCAATAGTTGAAAATAAAGAAAGGAAAGAAACCAAAAGGAAAGAAAGAGTCTTAGATCAAAAGAGACATTTCAGATCAGATTCAGGAATTTCGAGATAGTTGTTATACGTGTCAGTCTTACCAGAAAAGTTTTTCGATGAGTTTGATTAGATTGAGTAGTCATTTGAGTATGGGTGATTTGGATTGAGATAAGAAAAAGAAGAAAGGAAGAATTAAGAAAATATAGAAAGGAAATAAGATTGAAGAGAGTTGAGGTTGAGAGATGTAAGTGTTGAGTGGTTGAGGTTGATGTTTGACGATGAGTTGATTAAGAACTTGATGAGTAAGATTGAGTGGTGGAGTGGTGGAGTGGTTGGTCTGAGGTTGTTGTGTGCTTGTTCCGATCAGTTTCCCCATGCAGGGGTTAGATTCTATTACAAGAAGAAAAAGAAAGACAAGAATGAAATGGAAGTGAAATAGATAGAGAAAGTGTGACATAGATAGAAGGCGCGCGGATGAGGTGTGAGAGAGACTTGTGACAGAGGATCTGAGATGATCGTGGACATGATTCATGGACACATAATAATTCATGAGGATAGAATTGTGAATTATTCTACACCCCCCGTGGCTGGTAAGATTGAGGACTTGAAGGACGGATTAATTAGTTGTTGAAGAATTAAAAGAGAGGCAGGTGGTAGAGCCTTAGTGAGACCATCGGCTTTCATTTTGGATGCAGGAATTAGGTCAATGGAAAGATTGTTTAACTGAAGTTCTTCGCGGAGTGCTTTTGTTTTAATGTCTATGTGACGAGTTTTGGAATTGTAATAAGTTGTAGATAAATTTCTTGAGAACTATAACCAGCTTGGGCTGAGAGATCAGGAATGGACAGGAAGAAATATATCAGACAGAATCTTAAGAGAGAGATAGAAAGCGTGAAGAAGGAAATGAAGAGTCCTACAGCGTAGATCAGAGAATGTATTCAAGGTGACAGCTTTGAGTTTAGAGGAGATCTGTAGGCGATGAGACAATTGAGAAGGGAAGAATAAATAGAAACAAGGAATCCAAGGTGCTGGAGAAGAACTGTTTGGATTATCGAGTTAGATTGACTTCAATAGAGTTTGTTATGGAAGTTGTCATCTTACCGGTCAGAGATTGGCGAATTCGGTCTGAGGCATTTACTTGGTGGAGGGAGGATGATCGTCAAGAGGATTGGAAGAGAGAGAAGAATGAGAATAGAAATAGAAGGGAAAGATAGGCGGGAGAGACATAGAAAGGTGAGATAAAAGAAGAAAGAGGAGGATTTCAGAGACTTGAGAAGATCCGGAGACTCGCTCCGTCCGAGATGTACGAGAAAGTCGCATCGGGGTGTCCGTCGTAGGTTCAGTGCGCATCCGCGCCCAGGGGCGCGGTTGCGCAGTCAGAAATAATGGTAGTGAGGAACTCTGTGCGGAGGCGCAATAAGAGAGGATAGGTGGAAGACACTTGAGGAATATTCAACACCCCTTGTGACTGGTAAGGTGGCGTTGGCTTAGGATTGACTGGGTTGATCGGGGAAGATGAATTGTTGAAGAAGATGAAGGGCCCCCATGGAGGTGGCTTTAGTTAGAGAATCTGCTATCATTTCGGCGGTGGGAACAAGATGTAAGTCGAACTTGGAAAGAGAAAAATCTTCCCGCAGGCCTTTAGTTTTGATGTCAATGTGTCGTGACTTGGAGTGTGATCCAAATTTCTTTATTTTATCATCTAAACCTTTATTATCTATGTACATCGTTGGTTTGTTGGAAGTAGAGCCGTGTATTTCTTCAACAAGATGGGTGATCCACTTCAATTCGAGGTAGCAATCAAGTAGGGCATTGAGTTCGGACTCAGTGGAGGAATATGTGACGTTTTGTTGCCTCGAGGAGTTCCAAAGGACCGGACTACCGTAGTGTAAGACTATGTATCCAGTTTGGGACTTACGAGAAATAGGGTCATCTCTCCACGTTGCATCACTGTAGCTTGAGATAGATTCCTTGGTTGAGTCGTACTTAAGAGTCAATTTGAAGTCCTTCGTGGTCTTGAGGTACTTCCATACTTTCCGTACTTCCTTCCAGTGACTGAGGCCCGGCTTTGCATTAAATCTTGCAAGACTGGAGACAGCAAAGGAAATGTCCGGGCGAGTATATTGGGACAAATGATTCAGCAATCCAATTGCAGATCGGTAGTTGATATTCAGTTGACTGAACTGCGCGTGATCTTCATCTGAGGCCGGTTCGAGATGAAAGTTTTGAGTGAGAGGCGTATTGATGTTTTTGCAGTCGGTGAGACCCAGTTCTTCAAGACCTCTCTTGATATGTTTTGGTTGGCTTAGGAATATACTATCCCCGTCGAGTTGCATTAACATTCCGAGGATTGTATTTGGTGAGTGACAAGAAGAGTTTGAGAATCTTTCTAAGAAATTGACTGCGAATGAGTCAGACCTTCCTACCAGAATTAGATCATCAACGTGGAAGTAAAGGACTTCCTCCGATTTAGAGTTGAGATATAAACAGGGGTCGCTGGCGGATTCGCAGAAACCTTGGGACTTGATCCAAGCGGTAAGTGTGTCGTACCAATTTTTAGGTGATTGACGTAGCCCATAGAGCGATTTTTTTAATTTGAGATAAGGAGATTTTCGGTTCGATCCTTTGGGAGTTCTGATTATTACCGTTTCATTCAGAGAAGCGTGGAGAAAAGCTCCCTTTACATCGAATTGAGTAAAGGTCATTTGATTTTTCAAGCCGTAGATTAGAGCAAGACGAAGGGATCCAAGCTTCCCTGTTGGAGCCCAAGTCTCTTCAAAATCTACGCCTTGAGCCTGATTGAATCCTTGCACGCACAGGCGCGCTTTATATTTGACGGGTTCTCCGTGGCAGTTTTCTTTAACCTTGAATACCCAAGTCGTGTTTAGTATGTTGTCTGGTTCCCCGTAATATTCTTCCCAAACTTCTTGCATTTCAATTGATTCGAGTTCTTCTTCGGAGGCTGTTTTCCACCTAGGCCACTCAGGGCATTTCCTGGCGGCTTTATAAGATGGAGGTTTGTAGTAGTGGTGGAAGCCGTATCTTTGAGGTTTTTGGAGTTCGTGTCGCGGACGGAGGTTGGGCCAATGACGAGGTTGTTCGAGTTCAGGATGTGAAGGAGGAGGTGGAGATTCCGGAGAGGATGGGAGAATGTCTTCTCAATCCGAGTCCAAGTCAGAGTGTTCAGGGGTAGACTCTCTAATTAGGTATTGTTTTTCATTGGTTGAGAAGTCAGTTCCGTATTCATTTGAATCAGGTTGAGAGAAGATGTCAGAGCCTTGTGGTTTGTAGAAAGGAAAGTCGTTGAGCTGATTCTTGAGGAACTTAACGTGCTTGGTTTCCACGACGGTTCCAAGCGTGGTTAGGACCAAGTAGGAATGGAAGATGGGGTTGAATCCAATGAGGACTCCTTCTAGACCTTTTTCATCAAATTTTCTTCCTTTCTGAAGACAATTGGCCAGGTAGATCACGGAGGAACCTACGGGTTGTAAGTAATTAGCTGGGAGAGTCTTACCAAACATGAGTTCCCAGGGAGAAGATTGGTTACCTTCTTGAGGGATTTGATTTAACATGAAACAGCAGCTGCGTGTCACTACGTGCCAATAGTTTTTAGCAAGGCGGGAAGAGGAGAAAGTGGACCGGGCGGATTCAATGATCGTCCTATTGGCTCTTTCAACTTGTCCGTTGTGTTGTGGGTGATATGGCTCGGAGGTGCGGAGTTTGATAAATTTCCTTTTTGCAAAGTCTTTTAACGTAGAATTGCAGAATTCAGTTCCTTTGTCCGAGTAGATCTCGGTGGGGTAGTAATTCAAACGCTTATATTCGGTTTCTAGAAGATTGATGATTGTTTCAGATGTTTGGTCTTTGGAAGTTAGAGGAAAAGATGCAAGGTAGCCGGTATAGTTGTCAACCAGATTGAGCAAGTAGTGGTGGCCGGCCCTCGACTGAGGGGTGATTGGAACGACTAAGTCGAGATGGATTTGTTCTAAGGGATTACTAGCAGGAGTGGAGGTGTTTGAAAAAGGAGATCTAGTAATTTTGCTCTTGATGCAGTTATCACATTGAAAGGCCTGGAGTTCGTCATTTGAGAAGCGGTCTTTTAAGAGAGGTTTAAGAGTGGAGACAGACGCGTGACCGTACATCTTGTGCAATTCGGATAGAGTATATGGTTGAGAGGTTTGACTGGCGAAGTTCACTGTGTTATTTTGGCCAGTCGAGCATGGTTTTTCAATGACAAAGAGATTATCTCTTATCGATCCCTTCAGTACAATTTGGTCCTCTCTGGTTACCTTGAATGTATTTCGGGTTTGAGTGAGATTACATCCCTTCTTTGCGAGGAGTCCAGGACTGATCAGGTTGACAACTATGTTGGGTACGTAGGCGCAATCTTCAAGCGTGATCACGGAATCGTTCCATTCAAGTTTGACCGATCCAATCCCTTGTATTTTGAGATTAGCTTCTAGTTTTCCGGTCTTGATTTCCTCAGGATCCTCTTGTATTTCTATGGAGGAGAAGAACTTCAGATCATTAAAAATATGTACGTTAGCTCCTGAGTCTAAGAGCAAATTAGGGTTATTATCTGAATTAATCCATAGAGTCAGAAAGGCGTGGTAGTTGATTGTTGGATTCTTCTTGTTCTTGTTTTTCCACTCGTTTTGTTGTTCGATCCACCACTCAGGTGCAATCTCAGGGTGTAGATGGAAGCATGAACTCTCCGCATGAGGGGCGTTGGGATCGTGATATCCTTCACGGCATCTCATCTTAGCTTTCTTCTCGTCCTTGTAGCTCCTCGTCTTAGTTGAGACTAATGAGACATTGGTAGATGACTTATTCGGATTGGACTGTGCCTTTCTCTTGTTGTGGTATTGGATGAGGTGATTGAAAACAACGTCCATCTTTAGATTCTTCTCTATGTGCATAATTTGTTGCTTGAGGTTTTCCAATGTAGGTGGAAACTTGAATAGTAACAGGTACGCCAAGATATTGTTGGGTAGCTCAATCCCAACGTCCATCATTCTCGTGATGGCTTTTCTCATTTTGGTGATGAAGCTTTCGATAGCATTTTCGCGGAAGACGGAGTGGAGGAAGTGATTGAAGACTCTTGCTCGGTTAGCTGTTTCTGAGGATGCAAATCTTCTCGTAATTTCGGCCCATAAGAGTTTAGAGGAGGAAATGTTGGTGGAATTAACTACATTTGCATGGGTGGTACTGTCGAGCTTGGATAGTAGTATCGCTCTGATTTCTCGATCTTGTTTTGACGACAAAGGGCCCAAATTTTGAGTGATAGCGTCCTTGATATCTTTGAGATCAAACAACATTAACATCTTGTCTCGCCAGATTGAATAGTTCTCTTCATTCAAATGCGGTATGGCGTCAACCGATGCCTTGAGGGCAACTTGATGGAAGTAGTCGTTTGCTCCGGCTGGTTTGTTCATGGTTTGGTTGGTTCAATTCTTAGGAGGGTCCTTCGGCTTTTAACCGTAATAAGTTGTAGATAAATTTCTTGAGAACTATAACCAGCTTGGGCTGAGAGATCAGGAATGGACAGGAAGAAATATATCAGACAGAATCTTAAGAGAGAGATAGAAAGCGTGAAGAAGGAAATGAAGAGTCCTACAGCGTAGATCAGAGAATGTATTCAAGGTGACAGCTTTGAGTTTAGAGGAGATCTGTAGGCTATGAGACAATTGAGAAGGGAAGAAGAAATAGAAACAAGGAATCCAAGGTGCTGGAGAAGAACTGTTTGGATTATCGAGTTAGATTGACTTCAATAGAGTTTGTTATGGAAGTTGTCATCTTACCGGTCAGAGATTGGCAAATTCGGTCTGAGGCATTTACTTGGTGGAGGGAGGATGATTGTTGAGAGGATTGGAAGAGAGAGAAGAATGAGAATAGAAATAGAAGGGAAAGATAGGCGGGAGAGACATAGAAAGGTGAGATCAAAGAAGAAAGAGGAGGATTTCAGAGACTTGAGAAGATCCGGAGACTCGCTCCGTCCGAGATGTACGAGAAAGTCGCATTGGGGTGTCCGTTGTAGGTTCAGTGCGCATCCGCGCCCAGGGGCGCGGTTGCGCGGTCAGAAATAATGGTAGTGAGGAACTCTGCGCGGAGGCGCAATAAGAGAGGATAGGTGGAAGACACTTGAGGAATATTCAACAAATTGCATCCAAAATTTTTAAGTTTGTCATCGAGACCCTTGTTGTCAACAAAATGTCGACTAGGTTCAATATCTATCTTCCAGAGTTCTGCAACTAAACCCTTCATCCAAATAGCTTCAAGAAAAGAGTTGACTAACAGATTAAGCTCTGCTTCTGTGGTCGAGTGAGTGACATTTTGCTGTCTATAACTGCTCCAAGAGATGAGTGAGTTAAAGAGTAAAGAGAGATGGCCGGATTGCAATTGTCTAGTTTCTGTATTGTTGCTCCAGGTAGCGTTGCTGTAGCATTAAAGTTGGGTGGATTGATTATTGACTTTCAGAGTAAGTTTCAGATCTTTCGTCGCCTTGAGGTATTTCCAACACCATTTTACTTCCCTCCAATGACGTATCCCAGGTTTTTCACAGAATCAAGCAAGGCTCGAAACCGCAAAGCTGAGATCTGGACGGGTTAGGCAGGCGATGTAATTAATAAGAAAAACTGCTGATCAATAATTTATGTTGAGGGCTTTGAATTCTTTGTGCTCTTTGTCCGTGGCTGGAAGTAAGTTGATGTGTGAAGTTAATGGAACAGAAGACGGCTTGCAATCGAGCATTTTTAGCTCTTCCAGACCATGTTCTATATGTTTGGGCTGTGAGAGAAGGATTCTGTTGTCAATGCGTTCATATTTCATCCCAAGTATTGTGTTAGGTTCATGATTGCTGGACTGCGGAAATCGCTTCAAGAATTTATCTTGAAAATTATCGCCAAGACCTACAAGAATCAGATTGTCTACATGAAAAAATAAAGCGGAATTTGAGTCGGAATGGATGTACAAGCAGGGATATGAGATGGATTCATGGAAACCTTGTTCGCGAATCCAAGAAGTGAGTGTGTTGAACCAATTTTCAGGTTCTTGCTTTAAGCCGTAGAGGGATTTACGAAGAATGAGATATTCGGATTTTCTTTTTGATCCTTTGGGTCTCTTAATAATGACTTTGTCAGTTAGAGGTGCGTGAAGAAATGCACTCTTAACGTCGAATAGCGTGATAGGGAGTGAATGAAAGAGACCAAATAAAAGTGCAATACGTAAAGAAGCGGCCTTTCCAGTAGGAGAGAACGTATCTTGATAGTCCAATCCATAGATCTGATCAAATCCTTGAACACATAAACGGCTTTTGTAGACCAGAGGATCCCCGTGGCAGTTGTCCTTCAAACGGTACACCCAGGTTGTATTGAGGGGGTTCACTGGTTTGGGGCCCACGTAGTCATCCCACACTTTGAGAGATTCTATGCCGTTTAATTCTGCGTCCATGGAAAGATCCCATTTGTGAGAATCAAAGCATTGTTTGGCTTTTTTGTAGGACTTAGGGACATAGTAATGGTGATAGCCATAGCGTTGAGGAGGATTCACGGTTGACCTATCTCGAAGATTATATTTGGGTGCGAGTTGTTGAGCAAGTTCTTCTGACGAGTCTGATTCTGAGTGGACTGAAGATGAGTCTGGATGGTCAGGAGTGAAAACAGAAGAGGATAGTTGATTGTCAATTGAAGATTTGGAGGAAGGATTATTGAGAGAGGAGTGAGCATCAGAAAAGATGATTGGATCGTAGTCAATTTTGAGTTTTTGAGGCTCTTCAGCGGAGATTGAAGTGCGGGATTGCTGCAGATGGTCAAGATTCTTGAGAATTTTAATATTTTTGGAAGAAATGATTGTGGAGTCAGGCTTAAGAATTCGATAGGAGTGAAAGTTGGGGTTATAACCCACAAGGGTACCAGGTAGCCCTTGATCCTTAAACTTTTCACCGCGATTAACTTTGTAATTGAGGTAAACAACTTTGGAACCAATAGGTTGAAAATAACTTGTTGGAAGTGATTTTTCAAAGAAGATTTGATATGGAGACGGAGAGTTAGGAGATTTGGGAATTTGGTTGAGTGCAAGACAAGCTGATTTAGCAATTTCTACCCAAAGATTAAGTGGGAGTTTAGAGCTTCTGAGAATGGCTCGTATAGACTCAGTAATAGTTCTATTTGCTCTTTTGATTTTGCCATTATGTTCGTGGTGGTAGGGTTCTGTGATGAGGTGCTGGATAGAGTTGGTTTTGAAGAAATTTTTCAGATTGGAAGAGATGAATTCACCACCGCCATCGGTACAAATCGTCGCGGGGAATCTATTTCGTTTGAGCTTCTCATGATTGAGAATTATTTTGATTTGTTCGCAAGCATCTGATTTATATTGCAGCGGAATTGCTGAAACGTATCCGGAATGATTGTTGATGACGGTAAGTAAGTAATTCATGTTGTTTCTTCCAGAAGGAGAAATTGGACCGATAAGATTGAGGTGAAGTTGTTTGAAAGGTTTAGAGGACGGATTTGAAGAGTTCTTGAAGGAGGCTTTCGTGATTTTAGAAAATACACCATCCTTGCATTGAAAACTCGAGAGAAGATCAGCTTGGATAGATGGGAAGAGATTTTTGAGGCGATATGGACTAGCGTGACCAAAGGATTCGTGAAGAAATTTGATCTTGTCATATTCAGATTCTTGAAGTGAAAGGAGACTGAATTTGTTATCATTACCAATTTGAGACGGTGTTTTGAGAATGAAGAGATTTTCTTGTATAAATCCCAAAAAGGCGAGTTTAGAGTTGAAAGTGAGAGAAAATTGGTTATTGGATGAAGAAAGCAAGCATTTCTTAGATGAGATTAATTCTCCTGGGCTAATTAAATTAACCACTAGATCTGGAACAAAGAGGGAGCTGGTAAGAGTGATAACTGAGTTCCTCCAGCACAGTTTCACGATTCCTTTTCCTTTAATAGAAAGCTTAGCGTTTTCTTTTCCTGTGTTAATGAAATTGTTGCCATTGCATTCCTCGAAGTGGGAGAAGAAGTTTTTTGAGTTGAACATATGGCAGGATGCGCCAGAGTCGAGTATAATGCAATTCTGAGGATTAATTTCTTGAACCCAGGTCGTGAGAAGAGCTAGATAATGTGCAACTTCCTTGGTTTTTGAGTTAGAGTTAAGCTGTGCTTGCCAGTTTGCCTGAGACTCTTTCCACCAGTTGGGAGCCAGATGCTCGTGGAGGTGCCAACATTTGTCAGCAGGATGATTGGGCGATTGAGGATTATGATATCCTTTCTTGCATCTGAATTCTCTGGGTACTGGTTTCTTGGGAGGTCTAGAAGATATAAGTGCTGTATCACTGATTTTAGTTTCTTTCGATTTAACCTTGGTTTCATTATCCAGTTGAATGAGATGATTTAAAACCAGTTCCATAGTGACTATCTTATCCAAGTGCATTATTTGTTGGCAAAGGGAGTGAAGAGAGGGAGGAAATTTAAACAGAATAAGGTAAAAAAGGATATTGTCTGGAAGGTCTATTCCAACGTCTACCATCTTCTTTAAGGAAATCTTAGTTTCAGTAACAAATAGATTGATGGCTTTGGGCTTGAATTGTTGATATAAGAACTCGTTAAAGACGCGAGCTTGATTTGCTGTTTGAGAAGAGGCGAAACGTTCCTTGATGGTTTTCCAGAGAAGTCTGGCAGAAGATATGTTTGACGAATTGACCACGTTATTGTGAGTGACGGAATCAATACAAGAAAGGAGAATAACTTGAGTTTCCATATCGTCGTTGAGACTGAGATTTTTCTGATCATCCTCCAGGGCATCCTTAACTCCTTTGAGTTCCAAAAGCATTGTCATCTTGTCCTTCCATATGGAGTAGTTTTCGTCCGAGAGAATGGGAACGGCCTCGAGAGCAGCCTTGAGAATGATTTGACAAAAACCATTGTTGCTAGATCCCTCCATGAGTTTGATTAGGTGAGTCGGATTGATTTTTGGCTTTTAACCGTGTTGAATTTCTGAAGAAGAAATAGATTGATCAAGAACAAAAAGGGCTACGACGAATTTGAGGTTAGTTAAGAATCAAGAAAGGAAACATGAAAGAAGAAAGAATCAACCAACATCAAGCAACAGGACAAGAGATGTAGTAGGATGAGAACTGAGTTTGAGTCAATAGTTAAAAATAAAGAAAGGAAAGAAACCAAAAGGAAAGAAAGAGTCTTAGATCAAAAGAGACATTTCAGATCAGATTCAGGAATTTCGAGATAGTTGTTATACGTGTCAGTCTTACCAGACAAGTTTTTGGATGAGTTCGATTAGATTGAGTAGTCATTTGAGTATGGGTGATTTGGATTGAGATAAGAAAAAGAAGAAAGGAAGAATTAAGAAAATATAGAAAGGAAATAAGATTGAAGAGAGTTGAGGTTGAGAGATGTAAGTGTCAAGTGGTTGAGGTTGATGTTTGACGATGAGTTGATTAAGAACTTGATGAGTAAGATCGAGTGGTGGAGTGGTGGAGTGGTTGGTCTGAGGTTGTTGTGTGCTTGTTCCAATCAGTTTCCCCACGCAGGGGTTAGATTCTATTACAAGAAGAAAAAGAAAGACGAGAATGACATGGAAGTGAAATAGATAGAGAAAGTGTGACATAGATAGAAGGCGCGCGGATGAGGTGTGAGAGAGACTTGTGACAGAGGATCTGAGATGATCGTGGACATGATTCATGGACACATAATAATTCATGAGGATATAATTGTGAATTATTCTACACTTATTCATAAAAATGAGGTAAAAATATAATGTTTATAGTTACATAAACCAATGCATGCTTCATTTAGGAATTTCAGCATTGGCCTTCTGAAAAAAAAATTGATTCAAAAATACCAGAATCACTTGCATTTAAGTGGAAATAAATAAAAAAAATCAAAGCCTTTCCAAGTGCTTTACAGAATCACATAGAATGTCATGATTGGGTTTTTTATTTGGAAAGTTATTCCAAAATATTTCCACTTCTTCAGGTATAGTGATTAAAACCTCATTTTTTTTGGATTATAACCAATTTTCATGTCATTGAATGATGCTTCTTTGAGCAGAAAAAATAGCTATTTCATATCCAGTTCTCAGATGAAATAATTTCCAGATTCAGGAAATATTGAAGAGATGATTGACCAAGAAAAGAACTCATTTCTTCATTTTATTTTAATTTTTTTATAGATCTTTGCTTCTGGTGTGGTGGTTATTTATAGAAAAGGATGCAAGTAGGATCAGCAGTGCATGGATGCGGGTTCTGCAGCACAATAGGAACAGGAAGCTGAGTTTGGTGTATTTCCTACTCTGGCAAAGGAAGAAGATGGCTCAGCAGGAAGGGAGATGCAGGATCCACATCAAAATAGCAAAGCTCAGCCAGAGTTTTGCCTTTTGTGGAAAATAAATTTGTGGTCAGATAATTAGCCACCTTCTGTAGCTATGGATTTAAGATTGTATTGTTATAAATGAAGAGGCAAGTGATTGGAGCTATTGGGTATGTATCCAAAGGTCAACTATGGGATATGCAGTGGGGGTTTTTGAAGGGGATTTAATTTTTGGGAAAATAGAACAAAAAAAGTTAATGATGTAGCATGTGGGTTGAAGGGGATCTGCAAGGAAGATTATTGGGGATCTTTTGTTATGCAGTATGCGGGTTCAAAGTGGATCTTCTAACAAAGATTGTTGGGGATCTGTTGTTGGCAACACATATTGGGGAGGATTGACTAGTAGGGCTATTGGATATTGCAGGTAAAGCCACAACTAATGCATGCAGATGGATTGTCTAAGTGGATAAAAAATAACGGTTATTAGTATCATTGCAGGAAGAATGGGGAGGGCAGTGCAGGGGAAGACTTTATTTAATTTCATTGTTTTGTTTTGGAGTTAATTTTGGGTTGTATATATAAGGGGTTGTTCAGTCTAGTACATGAGTGGTATCTTATCTTATTTTATCATTGGAGGGGAGCTTATCATATGATATCATATTGCAGGTGTTTCTTTTTTTTTAAAGGAGAATATTGCAGTGTGGAGATCATTTCAGAGTTATTATTTATCTATTTAGCTATTTCATTGCAGATTAATTATAGAGGAGTTTGAAGGGCAAAGAGTCATAAAACAAAAAACACAGATTGGAGTCAGGGATTGGCTTCTAGAAAACTTGGAAAAAAATAGTATAAAACAGATGCAAAGTAGCAGGCCAATAATCTAGTTTGGATGGAATTTGATGGATTTCTCCAAGAGATTGTTGAATTTTGGGCAATACAGGATTTAGAATCTCACTTCTGGTGGATTATTGATCCTTATTTCCTAAGAGTTTGATCTGATGAGAAGAATTTTTATTATGATTGTTAGAGGTCTTGGAGAGTAGAGGGATTGATAGAAAATAGTTTGATTCTTTGGCCAGCTTTACATTTAATTGGGGTTCTCATGGATCCCAACAAAGTTCTTCACAAAAATTCAGTAATGAGTATTGGGAAAACAAGGGAATTGCAAAATTAATACAAGTGAAAGGGTTTGGCATGCAGAATGAATTGAGGTAGACCAATAAAACACACCTTCACCTAGAGATTGAGGATTTACTTTTTATTAATAGACTAAATGAATCAGAAAGGCTTGCTTAATTTTTCTAAAGTTTGAGATGATCAAATTGCCACTGAAAATAAAGAAATCAGTCTTACACAGCCAAATTTCAGATTGAAGAAGACTACCAATGGCTCAACCATTTTTGATCAGACTGATTTCAAGAGCACAGTTGTAGGTGACTTTCTTAATGAAATCACTTTCAACAGTCATGCTACTCTTTTTACACTTGACTTCATATCCATCCAGGAATATCCAATCTGCTGGTAATAAATCACAGGCATTGAAAAGCAAGATGTTGCCAACAATTATTTAACTGATTGAAAAGATTTTCTCCTTTCCTTTTCAAATAAACTTAATGAATTTATCCTCCTTTTTTGCATTCATATTCTTAAACTTTAGATCTTGTTGATAATAATTAAACAATCCAAATAAGGTGAAAATAGATGAAAAAGGGAATTGGGGCAAGAAGGAGGGAAGAAATCATTAAGCAAACCTGGATCATGAGGATCACTGGAAATGGCTTTGGGTCAAAGGTTGAGATTTTAAGACATACCCACAGCAGCAAGGATGGCCACAACTTTGACCCAATTGACCTGAATAGGAAGCACAAAAAATTAGACCCTCATCTAAAAATGGAATTTGAGAAATGGAACCAAGATCTCAAAGATGAGAGGAGGGAAACTACAGGGTGCCTGAGGTTCTTCAATGGTGTTACTGCTTGGATCCATAGAAGTTTTGGGATAAGTAAAAAGGTTGGTGTAAAGAACTAAGGCAAGTGAGATTATAGCCAAAATGATAAAAATGGTCAAGACTTTGATTCTTGGAGTGATTTTGGTTTGATTAAATGGATATAATCAACAGTAGACCAAATAGGAATAAGTTCAGACAGAATTTGAGATGGGAATGAGATGGTTGAATGAAGGGGTAGGAGTAGGAAGGAGTCTGTTGGATGGTTTGGTGTGATTCCAAGTTTGCAGGAGGATTGATGCTTGATTAGAGTTTGGTTTTCCTGGTTATGATCCTCATCCTCAGCCTCCTCATCAATTGATGGTTGTGGTTATAATTTCATGGTAATGTTTATGGTGATTGGAGGAGTAACAGTGGACAGTCAAAGTGGGAATGGGAGTATTTGATGTCTGTCAGCTTGCTAATATTTCAGAGCAAGCTGCAAAAGTAACAGAAATAACATAAAAATAATAATAATAAAATAAACCTAAGAAGGAGTAGGAAAACCATAAATATTATTGCAAAGTTGGATTCTCCACCCAAAATTAGGGAGGTTCACTCACTGACCCCACCCTTGAAATGCAACTCCTTATATTTTTAAATAATTAAGGAAAGAAAGACCAAAATACCACGGCACCACTATTGAACTTTTTGGCCAATTAAATATTTCACATGTATTTTCATGTATAGGTTTCACACCTAAAATTCAGTCAGAATTGAGGTGTTGTGTATATTTTAGGATTTACAGATGGAAATGTGTTCTGTCACAATTCCCGCACGCAGCCGCGGCAGCAAATGCACCCAAATGCGGCTGAGCTACAGCTCTGTCACTCTTTCAAAGTTGTGTACGCAGCCCTGTGCCTCTGACAAGTACGCAGCTGCGGGACTATGGGTTGACAAAGTGGCAGGCGGCCTGAGAAACTTAGGTACCGCATAAACATGCTACAACCCACACGGGAAAATTCTACATATGTAATAAATGTTCCCATGGATAGTAGATAGTCTAAAAGTACATAAAATTATATAAAAAATACTTAAATAACCTTTATATGTATTTTTTATTAAATATAATTCAAAGTACCAAAAATGTCAAATATAAGACAATGACTACTTCTAAAAATATATTAAAATACTTTAATATACTATTATGAGAACTTCTAGACATCAAAATTCTTTTGACATACTAAGAAAGCTTATGATGTGAAAATATTACATGAATACCCATGACTTACATTTTTAAGTAATTATTTTAGTAAATCAACTGAATTTTGAAAATAAGGAGTAAAATCAATATCATGACTTTAATCCAAATATTTAATTCATAATGAGAACTCACCTGACATCAGAATATCCTTTTGAATTTCTATTAATATAATTATTAACTTATTTGGAACATTTACTAAGGATAATTAATTAAATAATACATAAACAGGACAGATTAGTCTTATTCACACGTCCAAATATCAATTATCAAGTAGAGTAATTCCCATACCCTGAGGAATTAAATGCTAAACGTGTTACAGAACCAAGAACAGGTGACAGGCTTCCACTGGTTACCCTGCTGGCCTCAGTGTCCGTCCCTTTGAGCCCCTGTATCCCTCAGAAGGACAATATTGGGACTCCAAAAACTTTAAATAAAGAGCTCTTTAGAGGATTTTGATACCCAGAGACCCAGTTATATTTATATCCAGACACCGTGCTAAGTTAATCAAATACCTATAAGAGATAAGTAAGTGATTTATGGCTTAGTCTGATTAATAATATCCATCCTCAACCCTCCTTTTAATCAATTTAAACTGCTGAACAAACCTTATAACCGCAGTATACAGGTTTAACCCATCAGTGCACGTCCGAAACAGATACCCTAAGGATTTAATAATATACCAGTGAGTCTTATTATCCTTTCTTTGTAGTGGCAGCTTGGTTACAAAGCCCTGCCACTCCACCATGTATTTTATATACATATTATCTTTGGGGAAAATATCCTTTAAACTAAAGGGCCCAAAGTAACCAGGCCTATGTGTTTTAATACTGAATTCCCTGAAGAGAGGTGTTGAAGATCCCCAATATAATTGTGGCCCCTCTATAAAAATATTTAATAATCAATTTATTTATATTGATTCATAACAATAAACCATAACCAAACCAATTAACCTTGCAATAAGCTTTATCCAAATATTTTACGGATTTTTGCTGCTTTTATCAAATAATATATTTATTATTTATTCTATCACCTCTGGTAGCTAAAGGATAGCAAGGGTCTTGGCATCCAGGAGGCTGAAAATGTCACCAATTAATTCTGAGATGAATTTAGGTTGACAGATGTGTTTGAGGAAGAAGCAAATGAGGTTACAGAGAGAGATTATGATGATAGCCTGGCTGTGGGATGAGCCGCAGAGAAAATTCAGATGAAGTTCCGGTGATCAGATGTGGGGTAGAGAGAAGATACTGAAATGATGAAGATGAAAAGAGGTCTGAGTGAGGAGAGAGAAAGAGGGGGGAAGAATAATTACAATAATTATGAAATTGATTGAGTTGAAAAGATAGGATGGGAGGACTCAACTTGGAAAAATCAAATTCAAATGCATTCTTGTGATGAGAATCTAGTATACTGGAGCTGGCTAGTTTGTGTTGAGAATTGGATGATGAAACCTTGGAGGTGTAAATGGGTGATTTACATACATGGATGGTGGATTGATTATGATTCATAACTGGAGGATTTGATGTTTTAAATCCACCATTTTCATGAAAAACACTATTTTCAGATACACCAGTTAGGGGGTATGTGTTTTTCAGAAACCCACCATTAAAGTGGCATGTTTTGTCAAAACAAATGTAAGGTTTTCTAACTCTGGTACACCCTAATGTCTTCATCACTCACATCATTTTCACCTTCAGAATCCATATCATACCACTGAGACACTTTAGGGAACTCTTTAGCCATTTCTTGTTTCTTTAATTTACTGGTATAATTTGAGGGATAAATATAAGGTTGAGATCATGAAATAAAAACATAAATAAAAAATAAAACCATCATAATAAGTCAACAGCTATATTATTTTCAACAATTGTGAAGAAAGATTATATAACTAGAATGACTGTGAAAGCCGGGATAAATTCAGGATTGAAGGAATTTAATACTTTTGAAGTTTTTTTGAATATAAGAAGTATTATAAACCATATCATATTCTGGTATATAAGATTAGGAAGGTTGATTGGATTGGTGATATTTTTGAGATGAAGGATATTTTTTTGGGCCTTGGATAGGAATAAAAGTCTCAGATATTGATATGAAATAATAAAAAAACCAATCAGTCATTATAAAAACACATCATAAAATAAAAAAACATCAATCAGTAATTATTAAAAAGAAATAAAAATAAATAAAAATAGCTTGAGTGCCTGTTGGAATGGGTAAACTTTGGAGTTTTTTGATCAATGTAAGAATTTTTATAAATCATATCTTATTTGGATTTGTAATTATGATAGAATTGAAGGACTTTATAATATTTTGGAGGTGCTTGAAAATTGTGAATATTCTAGAAATATTGTGGAGCTTTATAAAAATCAGCATTTATTGTGTAGCCATTGGTATCTAACAAGGTATCATAATTTCTACCTGAAGAACTACCAGAAGTATTTTTGTGATTTAATTCAGTGGTTGTGAATATTGGTTCAAGTGGATGATGAAAATCTTAATGAATATTGGATATATTTTAGGCTGAATATTATAGCTAATTACCTCTTCCTGAACAGTCTATCATCCTCTTAGAACAGGAAAATCTGATTATGTAATAATTCATCAGTACCTACTTTACTTGGCTACTATTTTTTTTCTCTCTTCTCCTTCTGGTTTGTCTCATCTATCTATCATCTATTTATTTATTCTTATCTCTCTATTATTCTCAACAACTCCTCACTTTACAAGACTAAACCACAGCACTTAACACACTTAAAATTAAAGTCACAATCACAGGAATTTTGTTTTAATATAAGTTCAAAAAGTCTATCAACAGTCTAAGGAATCAGGAGAAGCCTGGAAAGAATTTGGAAGAGGTATCTTAAATCATTTTTCATTCAAAATTATCAAATAAAGTTTCCTAATTAATGCATCTAAATATATTTATTGATACCCTCTAAATGTCAGCCTCCTGGATGCCAAGACCCTTGCTATCCTTTAGCTACCAGAGGTGATATAATGAATAATAAATGTGTTATTTAATAGATGCAGCAAAAATTTGTAAAATATTTGGATAAAGCTTATTGCAAGGTTAATTGGTTTGGTTATGGTTTAATTTTATAAATCAATATAGATCAATTTATTATTAAATATTTTTATAGAGGGGCCACAATTATATTGGGGATATTTAACACCTCTCGTCAGGGAATTTAGTATGAAAACACATATTCCTGGTTACTTTGGGCTCTTTAGTTTAAAGGATATTTTGCCCAAAGGTAATATGTATATAAAATACACGTTGGAGTGGCAGGGCTTTGTAACCAAGCTGCCACGACAGATAAAGGATAATAAAACTCACTGGTATATTATTAAATCCTTTGGGTATCTTTTTGGGACGTGTACTGATGGTTGAAACCTGTATATTGGGGTTATAAGGTTTTTCAACAGTTTAAATTGATAAAAAGAGGTTGAGGGCGGATATTATTGATCAGACTAAGCCATAAATCACTTACTTATCTCTTATAAGTATTTGATTACCTTGGAACGGTGTCTGTATGTAAATATAACTGGGTCTCTGAGTATCAATATCCTCCAAAGAGCTCCTTATTTATATCTTTTGGAGTCCCAATATTGTCCTTCTGAGGGGTATAGGGGCTCAAAGGGATGGGCACTGAGGCTAGCAGGGTAAACAGAGGTTACCTGTCACGTGTTCTTGGTGCTGTAACACAGGTAGCATCTAATTCCACAGGGTATGGGAATTATTCTACTTTATAATTGATATTTGGATGTGTGAATAACACTAATCTGTCCTTTTTATTTATTATTTAATTGATTATCATTAGTAAATGTTGCCAGTAATTTGATAATTATTTTAATAGAAATTACTACAGATATTCTGATGTCAGGTGAGGTCTCATTATGTATTAAATAATTGGATTAAAGTCATGATATTGGTTTTATTCCTTATTTTCGAAATTCAGTTGATTTACTAAAATAATTACTTAAAAATATAAGTCATGGGTATTCATGTAATATTTTTACATCATTAATTTTCTTAGTATGTCACGAAAATATTGATGTATAGAAATTCTCATAATAATATATTAAAGTGTTTTAATATATTTTTATAAGTTGTCATTGTCTTATTTTTGAAATTCTTGGGACTTTGAATTATATTTAATAAAAAATATGTATAAAGGTTATTTAAGTATTTTTATATAATTTTATTTACTTTTAGAATATCTACTATCCGCAGGAACATTTATTACATGTGTAGAATGTTCCCATGTGGGTTTTAGTATGTTTATGCAGTACCTAAGTTTCTCAGGTTGCCTGTCACTTTTTAAACCTGTAGTCCCGTGGCTGCGTACTTGTCAGAGGCCCAGGGCTGCGTACACAACTTTGAAAGAGTGACAGAGCTTTAGCTCAGCCGGGCGTTGGTGTATTGGCTGCCGCAGCTGCGTGCAGGAATTGTGACAGAACACATTTCCATCTGTAACTCCTAAAATATACACAACACCTCAATTCTGACTGAATTTTAGGTGTGAAACCTATACGTGACAATACATGTGAAATATTCAATTGGCCAAAAAGTTCAATAGTGGTGCCGTGGTATTTTGGTCTTTCTTTCCTTAATTATCTAAAAATATAAGGAGTTGGATTTCAAGGGTGGGGTCAGTGAGTGAACCTCCCTAATTTTGGGTGGAGAATCCAACTTTGCAATAATATTTATGGTTTTCCTACTCCTTCTTATGTTTATTTCATTATCATTATTTTTATGTTATTTCTGTTACTTTTGCAGCTTGATCTGCAATAGTAGCAAGCTGACACTAAACCTTTTCCTATTAATTCTTTTTCATCTATCACTATTTTCAATCAGGCTCAAGATTTTGTTCAAGAAAACTCCAAGCTGAGGCTAAATCACATTACTAGTTACCTAGTGGATATTTTTTCAATTAATTATCCTTGCTTCATTCTTATTAATGTTCTGTATTTATTATTGATACACTTATTTAAAGTTTCATTTTTACTGTTAATTCTATTTAACTGTAATTGAATAAAGAATTGCCTCTAAATCTTTTGTATCAGCAATAGTAAATTCTTGTCACAAAGAAGATCTGAAAAATTTAAAATCAGATATTAAAGCATGGAATAATAAATGGGAACCAGGGGCAGAGGAATTGCCATCCCTGATGACTATAAAAAACTGGGTGAAAAATACTCTTCCAAATCAAAGCTTCCCTTAATAACCCAACATAACTGGTTTCAATTGAAATTCAAGCCCAAAAAACTTCTTTTCAGTAAAGGACATGATGAACTTCTAGACTCAAAATGGATCAGAAAAAAAATTTGACACCAAACAATATCAAAAGAAGACCACTCTTGCCATACATCTAATTTTCAACTATTTTGATTGAAAACTCAAGGGATATGTGAACCCATCTTGTAAGAAATTTCTTCTGGCCTTTGAAGAACTGGCCAAGGTGTGAAGGGAAGACTTTTTAATTTTAATTGGGAATCAAGTGTCTCAATTATTATTCCTTCCATACCAACCTGAAGCTCCTATACAAGAACATTATGTCACCTTCTGGGAGAAATAACTCAGTTTTAAAGAAAAATCAGAAGCTCATAAAGCCTCAGAAAAAGACAACTGCACCAATTCCTAATTTACCTTAGAAGAAATATTCTGCCTTAAGAGCTTCAGACTAGACTTGGCCCCAAAATTTCTGGTTTAATTTTTAATGATATTAAACCCTTCAGTTCTTATCAAGTATAAAATTGAATTTTGGCAAAAGCTACTAGAAATGAATACAAAATCCTGGGAATAGTATACAACATTCAAAACACTACCTTTCGGAACATAGAAAGACATTCAGGAAGACAATCCAAACCACTCAGTTGATTCTGGATCCACATTCAAAAAATAAATTGCATTCCAAAAACTCTTCTTACATAAAAAATTCAGTTACATCCCAGTCAGTAGTGCCAACAAGACCACAACCCACTACATAAATTTTTTTGCAACCAAAAAACTTAACACAGGTTTAATAATTTCTCAATTCAATTTTCAATGAGTTCAAACAACTAAAAGCTGCTAAATATGTAAAATAAATTGAAGATGAAAGCAAATCAGGTGAAAAGTATGAGAAAGATTCAGATTGTCTTGAGGAATTGGAAACCCAGAAAACTTGAAATTATTTTTTGATGAAGAGGGGGAATAACTGATCTCCAAAAATAACTCTCCAAACAATCAATCTATCTATAAATCTGGAGAGAAAAAGATGACTGTGTGTAATGCTTGCCTACACACTGACCTCAAACCATGCAAAAAGCTCATCAATGCCCATGGGGGAAAAATTGCTGTTACTCACATGGGAACACTTAAAATAGTTTAAACCTCAATCGACCCAGTTTAATATGCTCCCATGGTTCCTTGTAATCTCATCTCTGCCTGAAAAATTGAAGATAATGATCTGAAGGTGGTTGACTAGCATTGAGTAGTCCTCATAAAATCTGAAAATACTATTGCCTTCAGATTTTGCAGGCTAGGAAACATATAATTTTAACCATGTTGAGTCTCAGTTATTTCCTTGTAATCCGTAGCCAATAATTAATTCATCACTCAATGGCGCATAGATCTAGGAGAACCCTTGGAAAAATACTTGAACAAATTCCTGGCTTCTCAAAAAATAAAATACTCTTTTTAAATACACCAAGAACTTAATTGAAATATATGGAAATCCTGAAAACTGAAAATATCTTCTCAAAACAACATTCTACCAAGGACTCCCCCTCCCTTTTGTACTATTCATTCCAACATTCTAAAAATTATTACCCCATCTAAACAAGGATTACAATACATACCAGTACTCATAAAAAACTTCAGTAGGTTCAATGGAATGTAAATAATCAATTCCGATAATAATTTTGAATAAAATATTCTCTAATACATGAAAAAGATAAAAAATAGAACAAGTTTTTTCCCAAATTATCTCATTCTGACTAGGGGGGGGGGCGGGGGGGGGGGTGAGTTAAGTTCAACACAGTTCCTTGCCAACCTCCAAAGCAAGGGTGTCTTGGTCAAGCATGGAACATCCAATTTTCCTCAATCAAAATGCCTGGAATAAATATTCAATCAGACCCTCATTAATAAACAATGATTTATACTGGCTCAATCCAACATCCCCATAAAAAAACTTGGATGAGGCCACTAAATACTTTTCATGCTCATCAACCACTTACAAAGCAAGGAATTGGAATGGGGCACCCCTGTAGGGAGACTCACCAATATTCAAAATCGGATTGAAGCCACTTGCAAACTCCCCAAACTGATTACATTTGGATTGAAGGTTCATGTAAATCATCACTCCTCCTCAAAACTGAACCCACCATCTTGAATGCTTCTATTTATTGGCTATAAATCAATGTTGGATTCCTGCAGGTTCTTAGAACTTGAAAAGAGAATGGTTGTTTTCAGTTGATAATTCTCTATCTCTTCACTCAACTTTAAGTATAATTGAACTGATGAACTGAAAAAATCACCACTCTCCTTTCCAACTTTTTTTCATCTAAACCCACCTAATTCATCCCAAATGAAACGCCAAAAGGTTTCTTTAAACCTATCTCCTCATTTCCTATCTTCACCAAAGCCTCTGAGCTCAATTGAATGGTCAGAAAAAGCCTTTGATCTTTTTGTCAAACCTGAAAGCACACCTACCCTGGTCACTCCAAAAAAAACAATTTAACTTTAACTGAACCCTCTAAATCAGGTTTTTATCCCCCCGGGCTTCCAAAGTTTAAATCTCTGCACCTCATTAAAATGTTTCTCCTTGAAAAATAAGATGTGATATTGCTCCAGCCCCAACTATTACCACCTCCTGATGATAATTCCAATTGGTTAAAAATCATAAGGCTACAATTGATGACTCCATAAACATTGCAAAGGTAGTCATGTTCAAGGAGGCATTCTTTGACCCCAATGAAAGATTGAAATGGAAATTGTTGATGGCTGAAGAAAACACATTCTCACTCACAAAGAGAAATGGTATGATGGGGCCACAACCAAAGGGAAATACAGTCATAGGTGGAATGTGGCATCTTTTACAGAAGAAGAAAATTTTTGGTGAATTAAACCAGCAAAAGTCTTGGTGAATCTGTTTTGGAAATCACAGGAATATGATTTTGACTGCTACAACACTTAATCTATCATCAGTTGTAAAAAATTTCTCAAGGCCCTGCTTTCAATTTTGGTACATTTTGGTTGGTTCGTGTCTCAATTTGAGGTTGAGACAGCCTTCCTGTAAGGAAATATCAATTAAAATTCCCATGTTTTACAGGTGCCTGGCTTTGAGGTGCCAGGGAAGGAGGACTGTGTATGGTGGAACAACAAATTGCTTTACAGAACCAAGCAGGCCCCTTGATGCTGGAAAAAACACCTCACCTCAACACTTACCTCTCTTGGAGTGCAATCCTATTTGGCCAAAAAATAAATCTTTTAAAATCAGGATAAGTTTCTAATTATTAATATACACATAGAAAACGGGCTAAAGGTAGGAAAGTCTCAAAAATACATCACCCAATCTCTGGATAAATTAAGAAATACCTGCCAGATCAAGTCACAGAATAATGATGTGGAGGGGTGGTGGGTTTTTTTCATTTTGATAGATTAACATGCATAAATGGTGGATTTGATGTTTGAAACACACCATTTCTATTTAACATACCATTTTTAAATATTTCAGTTAAGGGGTGTGTGTATTTCAGAAGCCTGCCTTCAAAAATGGTGGTTTTGGCAAAAAACAAATGGAAATTCAGCATCCAACTTTGTGTTTCTGAAGAATATTCCTCCTTCACTTTGGCCAGTATGGTGCAGGTTCAGATTGTGCCTATAAATAGTCACCACAGAATTTTTGGAACAAAATCCTCTTTCCTTGGTGGCATTATATGTTGAAGAACTCCAGTCAATTGTGAGATGTGAGAAAAAGCTGAAAGTTAACATTGTCTGTTGGGGTTTAACAATTTTTTTTGAATAAATTCCATGGTTCAATCTCAGTTTCCAGTCCAATCCACCTCCATTGTTGCTGAATTGGCCTGTGGGTGAGTGTTATGGAGCCTTCTAGTGTTTACAGGGGAGTACACATGCCAACTAGGATGGCCTAGTGGTGAGTTAACCCTTGTGACCATCTTTAAAGGGGAGGAAGGGCCCCTGTCAACAACTTTCTGCAGATTTGATAGCTGCAAGAACCACCCAGGTCACAGGACCAAGATGGCCTGGGTGGCCTTCAAAGCCAAAGATATTTTTTTTATATTTGATTTTTTGCTTATGATTTATATTTTTTCTTGTAATGTATATTATTTTTATAATGGCCAATGTTAAATTTGCAACCTTGAAACCCCCATTGTGGAAACCAAGAGGGAGCCACTCCCCTAGTTATCCTTGAGTTCCGGAATCAATGCTCCTAGTGTCTGTAAGGATAAGGATGCTCCAGTAAAGAGAGAGAGAGATGAATTTCCTTTCCTTTCTGTATCCTTCCATCCATCCATCCATCCTTCAATCCATCCTCCTTCCTCTTTTCCTTTCCCCCCCCAGATCCAATGATATGATAAGATCAGATGATCCCATAAGAGCTGGTGTTGAGAGTGCAGACTTAATGCCCAAACTCTCAACCCTAACCTAAGTAAAAGCGCAATGACAGCCCAACAACACATGTAAAAGAAACCCTAGGCCCAGAACCCTATCCTAACCCTAATCTGTTCCCTGCCCGCTGTGGTGACCAAATCTGGACACCCTGGACCAGATGTGGAAAATTCAAAATTTTTTTTTACAATTCTTTTATTTAGGTGTCATTCTAAAAAAAAAATAAAAATAAAATAAAATCAGAATTTTTATGTATCAGTATCACTCCTCCAATTTCCTCATCTTTACAAGCATTCCTCTGTCCCAGTGGTCTAGGAAAGGCCTCTCTTGGTCTCATCACCTAGGCATTGCGTTTGATTCCTTCTCTCTTTGTTCCCCCCTTCCTTTTGGCCAAACGCGGGGGCCAAGACCCGCTTGGCCTGAACTTCCTCCGCTTGGACTCATCTCTCCCTCCGCGCCCTTATCATCCTTTCCCATCCAGCCCATTGCTCAGCCCACCCAATGACTCTCCCACTCTCCTCCTTTGGTCCAACCCTCAACTCTCCCGGTCTCCATCAGATCTTTTGTCCCAAAACCGTTGCTGATCCTACCAGTGCTCAGATCACCTCCAATGATGATGACGGCTTTGAAATCTTCAACCCCCGTGGTCTCTTCTCCCCCCCACATCATCCCCCCTCCCGCCAGGCTCTCGTCTGTTTGAAAAAAATCCCAGTGTGAACTCATGGATCATGGTCATTCCTCCCTTGGCTTGGCTTCTCTGCCAGTCACTTCAATAGACCCATCCCCCTTGGCTGTCAATCTGCCCTCCTCCTCCTCACTATCCCTTTTGTGTGGTGACCAATCCCTTGAGGCCTCGATCTCTCTTGGATTCAGAATCTCCCCTTGGTCTCTCAAAACTCCATCTCAGTTGATCCCCCTCAAGTCCAACCCTCAGAAGCTTGAGCAGCAGCTCATCTGCTCCAATTTTCTTGATTGTCATCCATCCACCCAACTTCATTGTCCCTCAGCCAATTTTGATCTATCCATCAATACCGTTCACTCCATCAAACCAATCCAACCATCATCTCTCTCATCTCCATTGGAATATCCTCAACGGTATCCTCCCCCGGCTCCTATCCTGCCAAATTCCACTTGCACCCCCCTTCCATCTTTGGGTGGGGGTGGAAAAGTGTTGTCTACTGCCCGCAAACATCCGCGGGCAGTCTGGTTCAATTTTTTTCCCCACCCCTTCCGCCTTTGGGTGAAGGGTGGGTGATCTTTGTTTTGTTGCGCACGCCCGTCCACAGACAGACGCAAGAGAGGTGAAGGTATGAGAAAAGATCCCACCCCAGTCAGGGAGGCTGGATTTCCACTGGCCCGCGTGATCTATTTTTCTGATCATCTAGTGTCAAAAAAAAAATCTTTTTTTTCTGCTCTATCTGTAGTATCACTTGTACATAGTCTAACAGGGCCTCCTGCCCATATAAGGAGGGGCTATCCCCTGCCTTTTGGCATGGGGGGGGGGTATCTTACGGCATCTTAGGAGGGAATTATCATCACTATCATCCTGAAGTAAATCATCTGTGGGGTCTCATTCCCCTTTATCTAAGACTGAATTCTGGGTATATCCATGATTACCCCTTGATCCTTCAGCCTCCATACTCAAATCCTGATCCTTGATCTTTATGACCAACCAATAGCCTTGCTGGTTGAAGAAGAATTCAACTGATTGAATTCTTGAGTGTGTTACACCACTCCTGATCCCTTTATCCGACCATACTGGTCCTCATCATCCTTTGATTATCTTTCCAGAACCGGTCATGTTTGACTGAAGAGGTTTTATTAAGCTTAAAACCTGGAGTGTTAAACCTCCCTTTATTTCTTTTTGAAGTTGAATTCCGCCACGCTACTCTTGAGTCCCTTGAGATGTGTTGGGTTATTCTTGTTTGAATCAGTTATTGTTTTGCTTCTAGAGCTTCATCAAACAATTATCTTTGTCTTGTGCAGCCACCCACAGTTATCTGGTACCCTTCAAGCGCTTGATTGCGGAGAGTTGGGCAGGTTCATTGAGAACCTGGAGGTTGTTTGGGATTGAGTTGATCTTTCCTAAGCTTCTGCTGACAACCAGAGCTATTAGCTTGTGTGTTACTTACAATTGCCTTGTCTTGTTGAACTCTGAACAATCCTTGACTTCTTCTATTCAAGTTTTCCCCGGCATCATCTTGCCTCAGATAGTGTTGTTTCCCAGCTACAAACTACTATCATCTTTATCCTTTACTCTTTGGACCCCGATTTACCAGTTTCTGGACTTTGATCTTGGTTACATTTAAATATTTTTGTAACACTCAGGAGGGCAGCCTAAACAGCACCTTTCCCCTCCACAGAACTGCCATGGCCTAGCACCGTTTGGAGTCTTACACCGCTTACCTTTACTTACAACCAGTTTTTCCTTCTCATGACGCGGCCCTCTGCTGTGCCCTACTCAGAGCCCCCCGCTTGTCCGTATCTGCCTTGCGCGCCACGTGATTTCCTGCCCCGTGCTTGCGCGCACCCGGCCCAAGCCTATAGCCCCAATTGCCCTGCCCTACCTCCCCAAACTAGCCACCCGCAATCCCAGCTCCATTCTTGGGTCCGTGATGTCCAAGCGGGCTGCGGCCTGCCACATTTGATCAAGCCCAACCCTTTTGCAGTATGCCGGGCCCCGCGGTGCCTACTGTTGAGCCCGCAGCAGCCACTGCTGAGACCGCGCGCATCCGAGTGCAGTGAGCCTGACCTACCAAATGCTAAGCGCGCCAACCGCGGCGCAGTTCCCAATCCAAGGCTATATAACAACACCACACCGTTCACTACCAAAACCGGGTTGTGTGGCACAATTTGCAACCCAGAATGGGTTGAAAACAGCCATTTGCCATCCATTTGAGTCGCAAATGGCCATTTGAAACTCAGGTGGGTTGTGAATGGCTGTTTGCAACCCAGAATGGGTTGCAAATGGTGCCACGTGACCCATTTTGGGTAGTGAATGGCAAAAAAAAATTATTTTAAGTATTTATTTCATTTCATTTATATTTATATTTTTAATTTAATTTAATTAATTAATTTAATTTAATTAATTAATTTAATTTAATTAATTTAATTTAATTAATTAATTTATTTTTGATATATATATATATTTATTTATTCATTTCATTTTATTTAAATTTGTTTATTTAAATTTGTTTATTTAATTTTTTTTATATTTATATTTTTTTTATATTTATATTTTTAATTTAATTAATTAATTTATTATTTATTTATTATTTATTTATTATTTATTTATTATTTATTTATTATTTATTTATTATTTATTTATTATTTATTTATTATTTATTTATTATTTATTTATTATTTATTTATTATTTATTTATTATTTATTTATTATTTATTTATTATTTATTTATTATTTATTTATTATTTATTTATTATTTATTTATTATTTATTTATTATTTATTTATTATTTATTTATTATTTATTTATTATTTATTTATTATTTATTTATTATTTATTTATTATTTATTTATTATTTATTTATTATTTGTTTATTTATTTGTTTATTTATTTATTTATTTATTTATTTCATTTTGTTTATTTATATTTTTTTATATTCATATTTTTAATTGAATGAATTAATTCATTATTTATTTATTTTTTTATTAAAATAAAACAAAAAGACAAGATAACAAAAATTAAAAAAAAATTAAAAAATATATATATCCATTTGCAACTCAGACGGGTTGCAAATTCAACATTGGCCTTTTATAATATATATATATATATATATGTATTTTGATAATTCATATTTTTTATAATCCTATTTTTTCTAAATAATATTTTCATTTATTTATGTTCAATCATTGGGAGGTAAAATGCCAGTGGGTGGGTGTCAGAAAAAGGTAAAATGTGGAAGCAAGCTCAAGATTTTCCAAAGAAGGCATTTATCAAACCAGAAGAAACCTGCTTACTCAGATTTGGAAAAAGATTGGTGCAAAATTGGTCAAAAATTCAGAATGAAACACCTTTTTTTTGTTTGGCCTAGTTTTTGAGGGCAAGAAACCCTTTCAAAATCCTCCAAGATTTGTTATGGCAAGTTTCAATTGTGCCTACATGCTTTCCATCTTGGATTCAAAAAAACATTGGAGCAGAACAGCAAACAAAACCCAAAAATTTTTACTTCAAGGAAAAAACCCCTCCAAAACTTCACACTAACTAAATTCTGGGGTTTCCAAGGGTGGGATACATGTCATGGCATGTATGAGGAATATAAACAAAAATTAAATGAAAATAAAACTCATGGACACAAGGACAACCATGTGCATGCGGTACTTTGTGCTAGTGTTGAAACTGCGTGAGTTTAAGGATTAGGTGTGACAAAATCATGCCCATTTTTTGTCTAAATAAAGAATTTTGGCGCATCTATCATTTTGCTCCAGCCTTCAAACACTTTAACCCCTGTTTCAGCTGAGACATATTGATGCCCTGTCACATTGTGTGGTTTCCGCATTCCCCCAGTTATCGAGGCCCCCGATAGCTCCCCGCCGTCAATCAGCACTAGGCTCCTGCAGGCACTTGCCCACCGCTATCGCTCGTCATCGACAACAACTTCGCTTCGCCAAGAATTTGACATCAAACCAGTTTCCCATCAATCAGTTGCCAACAGGTGAATCAGATCAAATAGACAGTGGTTCAGATAAAGATCAGGAAGCATCGATAGAGCTTATCATCGAAATACTTGGAGATGGAGGCACTCTTTTTCAACAGTCACTCCGGTCAGTCCGAAGCTTTTTTTTTTTTTAGTTTGCTGATCAGGAAATATTAATCTTAATAACACCAAGTTTTGGTTCCGGACTTACATCATGCGATGATTTCACATCATTCATCTCCAAAGGATTCTTGGAAGGCGTCATTCGTGGCTTCAAAGCTGGTCTATTAACCCAAACTCATTATCAAAACCTGACTCAATGTGATACGTTGGATGATTTTAAAATGCAACTTTGTCAGTTTTCGATCCGATCGCTAAGGCTTAGTTCATTTGGTTGCTGATTTTGTCGTCATTCGTTACCCCTGTTTCGACCGTTCCTATTTTATTTGTTGACTCACATTTTTCAAGCTGCCACCGATTATGGCAATTTCCTGGCAAGTGTGACGCCGCCGATCTCAACTTCGACCATTGCTGAAAAGGCCACTGCTAAACTGGTCGCCGAGTTTGAATATATTCGCTCGAATGCAGTAGAACCGTTGTCAACTTTTTTGGATTACATAACGTAAGTTATTGGTTTCATGCCACGAAGCAAGAACCGCCAGAATGACCCAGCTCCTCTACGCTTTTGCCGTTTTTCTTCGTGCTTTTATTTATTTATTTATTTTTTTAAAAAAAGATATGCGTACATGATAGATAATGTGAGTTTTCCCGCGATCAATTTCAAGAAGGCATCCAAACGCATTCTCGCCATGATTCAGTTGAAAATAACTTTTGCCTGCATGTCATCTCAACAACCAGGTTATTCTTTTGATTACCGGGACCTTACATGAAAGAGATACGCATGAGCTTCTGGAGAGATGTCATCCTTTAGGTGTTTTTGACACCATGCCCGCATTATGCGTTGCGACAAACGTAGAGGAGCTTTATAACTCGGTTATGGTTGAAACCCCACTTGGTAAGTTTCTTGAGGCTACTTGAGGTGTGAAGTCGTGGGATGGCCGCGTTGAGCCATTAGCCTTTGACATCCCCCCATAGCGCCTTATTTCAGAGATTGCTTAACAGCACATGATTTGGACGATTTGAACATTGAAATCATTCGGAACACACTTTATCGAGCGTACCTTGAAGATTTCCACAGGTTCTGTCAAACACTGGGAGAACCTACGGCAAGTGTGATGAATGAAATCTTGGGATTCGAAGCCGACCGACGCACGATCAACATTACCATCAATTCATTCGGTACCAGTTTGTCCAAAGAACAACGATTCAAATTATTTCCTAGACTCGGCAAACTTTATCCCGAGGGCAATTTTCTCTTAGCCAGAGCTGACGAAGTTGAAGCAGTCAAAATCGTCACCGAGAACGTACCAGAATACCGTTCATTCTTTGAGCCAAAGTCCGGTGCGGCCGGCAGAAACGGTGATGACGTCGTTGGTGACTTGGAAGATCACTTCTTCCAACAAGAAGTTCACCTTAACAAGCTAGCCTTTTTGCAACAATTCCAATACGGAGTTTTTTATGCTTTCTTCAAGGTCAGTTGCCACTTGTTTTCCAAGAAGCCTTTCGGATCATTCACCAATTCTGCTTACTTCGTGATCAATATCATTATGTGCATTATGAAATTTAGCTGAAAGAACAGGAAATCAGAAGTTTGACTTGGATTGCTGAGTGTATAGCTCAAAATGCGAAGAGTAGAATTCATGATTATGTAAGTTTCTTCTTCTCTGCTGGGCAGGAACTTTTGAAGTAACTTATCGCCCAGCTGATTTTATCTTTGTTTTTGTGGGGGACATCTTTCAGGTTCCAACGTTTTAGCCTTTTCAGTGGTTGATTTGCTCGTCTTTTCCAACATTTTTCTTAATGATGATGTAATTGAAATCCATTCAACATGCAGATTGTAAAAGGCCTTTCATATTTATCAACCTGAGCAATTAATTTCAAGCTCTTTTTTGATCTTTCCCTTTTGTGTTCTTTGATGGTTTATTTTGTGCTCAACCTTTGGGTCAAGTATAAAAAGAAACTCAAATTTTTTGAACTGATTTGATTCACAGCATTTGTTTTTTTCCGAGGGAGCTGATGGATTTTAGTCTTTAGCTTCTCTTGTTTTTTTCTTTCTATATTTTTTAAAAAAAATCTCATGTGAAAGCATGTAGTGACTTTCCTCTTTCTTGTGTACTCACCCAATTCAACTAAGAAGATGTTTTGTTTGGAATCAAGTGATGTGCTGTGCATAATTCTAGTTGTGCTCAAGGACAAAATTGGGACATCTTGTTACTCTTTGAATCTTTTATTATTTATTATTTATTATTTATTATTTATTATTTATTATTTATTATTTATTATTTATTATTTATTATTTATTATTTATTATTTATTATTTATTATTTATTATTTATTATTTATTATTTATTATTTATTATTTATTATTTATTATTTATTATTTATTATTTATTATTTATTATTTATTATTTATTATTTATTATTTATTATTTATTATTTATTATTTATTATTTATTATTTATTATTTATTATTTATTATTTATTATTTATTATTTATTATTTATTATTTATTATTTATTATTTATTATTTATTATTTATTATTTATTATTTATTATTTATTATTTATTATTTATTATTTATTATTTATTATTTATTATTTATTATTTATTATTTATTATTTATTATTTATTATTTATTATTTATTATTTATTATTTATTATTTATTATTTATTATTTATTATTTATTATTTATTATTTATTATTTATTATTTATTATTTATTATTTATTATTTATTATTTATTATTTATTATTTATTATTTATTATTTATTATTTATTATTTATTATTTATTATTTATTATTTATTATTTATTATTTATTATTTATTATTTATTATTTATTATTTATTATTTATTATTTATTATTTATTATTTATTATTTATTATTTATTATTTATTATTTATTATTTATTATTTATTATTTATTATTTATTATTTATTATTTATTATTTATTATTTATTATTTATTATTTATTATTTATTATTTATTATTTATTATTTATTATTTATTATTTATTATTTATTATTTATTATTTATTATTTATTATTTATTATTTATTATTTATTATTTATTATTTATTATTTATTATTTATTATTTATTATTTATTATTTATTATTTATTATTTATTATTTATTATTTATTATTTATTATTTATTATTTATTATTTATTATTTATTATTTATTATTTATTATTTATTATTTATTATTTATTATTTATTATTTATTATTTATTATTTATTATTTATTATTTATTATTTATTATTTATTATTTATTATTTATTATTTATTATTTATTATTTATTATTTATTATTTATTATTTATTATTTATTATTTATTATTTATTATTTATTATTTATTATTTATTATTTATTATTTATTATTTATTATTTATTATTTATTATTTATTATTTATTATTTATTATTTATTATTTATTATTTATTATTTATTATTTATTATTTATTATTTATTATCTATTATCTATTATCTATTATCTATTATTTATTATTTATCATTTATCATTTATTTTTTATTTTTTATTATTATTTATTAGAAAATCAATTTTCTCAAGGGTGCTATCCTTCAACTCACAGATGTTCTTTGTCTCTGCCCCATCAGCCCCACACAGAAAAAATCTTATTACACAGATGTTTCAAGAATTGATTTTTTTGAAAATTTGAATCTTAATCTCTGTATCTGGGTTTGTTAAACCCTCAAAATTTAACTTTGATAATTTTGGAAGCATTAAAAAAACTTAAAAACTTCAATCAAAAAATCAAAATAATTGACAAAAAGAAATTCTCATTGCATTTTTGGTTACTTCTCTTTGAATTTTTGATCAATTTATTTTTGGTGATTTAAACTCTTGGGAATTTCAAAAAACAATTAAAGAGCTTTCCAATATTTTTTTGGTATTTTTTGGATGTATTCTTGGCCTCCAAAAATTGAACCCAACATAAAAAAACTTCAAAATAACACATCATTTTCAATGTTTTTTTCCACATCTGTAATCAAATTTTCTCTAAATTGCTTTTTTGCATAACTTCATAAAATCAATAAAATATGAAAATAAAAAAATTTCTGACTTATTCTATTGGGTTTCACCCCCAAAAATATTCATCACAGTGAAAATGATTTTAAATAAAAGAGCTGGTAGACATTTTTCTTTTTAACTTTTGTCATCTTTCAATACATAAAAATAAAAAATATTGTTACCAATATTATTTAAATGCCATTGTTTAATAATTTTCATTTTTTTTATTCTATATTTTCTTGGAGGGAATAAAACTCATTAAAAGCTCTAAATGTTCCTGAACAATTGCTTGGCAAGATTTAGCATTTTTGGTCACAAAGCTTTTCCAGATCAAATTTGGGATCTGGCCAAGGATCAGAATTAAACTGGAGTGAAACATTATGTTTTAAGTATTCTAAAAGAATAAAGATAATAAGTTAATATTGGGAATTTGGAGTGGCTGTGGAAGTAAGAGGAAGATAAGGTCAAGAAATTAAGGAAAAAAATAGAACCACGGGGCACTTATATTTTTCAGCCAGAAGGAAACCATGGCATGCAAATTTCTTTCAAAAAAACAACCAATGTATTATAGGGAAATCTAAGATGATTGTGTGTGCAAATGGGAGAATGCTGAATGCCAGGGGAATGCAAGTATAGAAAAGCCAACTTCAAAGTGCAAACACTCAGTTTGGAGTCTCAAGAAACTGCAAGAGGGATGGATTGTTCCAATGAAGAGGAAAAATAAGGCAAGTTCAATGTGATAACCTGACCTGAGAAAAAGGATGTGAGAAAGTATGAAATTAACTAACTGAGGAATTAATCTTCTGGCAGACTGAATGGTCCTTATCATGTAACCAGAGGTAACTATATAAAACCTAATGGAAAGCTGTCTACAGATAGGGATCAATGATGCAATGAATGACAGGAATGGAATGGGTAAATGAAAGACACAATATAGTTTATCAAAGTTTGTAGGTCTAGTGAAAACAATAGACAGTGAAAGTACAGGGACTTAGCAAGATTAATGAATGAAGTGAAAAGAGAAGTAATGCAAGTGAACAAAGATAGTTATACAGGGCGTGGGACTAGTACTTAAGCAGCCTTTTCAGCTGATATGGCTTTTTATACAAAATGTGAGTTGATAGGGCCAACATGAACAAGACTTGGATAGCTAAGTCAAAAGATTGAAGAAGCAAGATTGATTGGATGGTTGAATAATCATTGGGTGGAACTGCAAGGATCACAGGGATATACTGAGTTTCCAAATTTGGATAGGTCAGTTATTTATAAGCCAGAGGTAGTAAGAAGATGTTCCAATAATGCAGGTTTTGCTTGTGTCACACTTTTAGACTGAGTTAGATGGTACTGAGGAATAGGATATGTTGGATGAATGATTTAGACAATAAACCTTGGAATTGGAGAATGACAGTTTCATCAAAATATCTATTAAAGCTTGGAAAGAAATGTGGTTCAGTTTCCTTCTTGCTTCTTGAAAGTTTTAACCCCAGATGTAATGCATTAATATTGTTTCCTTGAAGATTGGGGTTTAATCCAGCTCCTTGAGAATTTATTTCCTTATCTCAATCCAGTCTCCATATTTCTTCCCCCAAAAAATGGCTGCTTCTCTGAATCCAAAGTTTCCATCCTCTATAAAATATTAAACATGGAATATATGTGGAATAGCTGTTTCAGGGAAAATGGAGTCCTTTCATTGGAAATAAAAACAAAAAACTGAATTTTTTTTAAAATAAAATATTTTTTGAAGATACCACTCAATTTCTCAATTGAAACTTAGATACCACTCAATTTCTCAATTGAAACTTGGTCAGAAATTCCAGAAGAAGAATTGGATAATGCACATTAACCTAGAGGTAAAATCCAAAAACAATCAGAAAAAATGAAAAAAGAGGAATTACCAAATGTACTCACTTCATCACTTATCTTTTTTGCTGTTTGTGCTAATACATGCTTTCCAGGAGGATGGCAAGGAAATTCATCATCTTTGTTTGCATTATTTTGCTTCTTTATTCTTGGACCAGGAATATATTCCAGAAAATTGATCCACTTATTCAAAATGGTTCAAGAACTCTGAGAAAAGATTAAAATCAAACATTAATAAACAATAATACCAAAAAAGAAACAAAAAGAGAAAAGGAAATCTAAATATATTAATAAAATAAAAATATGGGAGCTCTTCATCTTCTGAAGATTACTCTTCAGTCAGAAAATCATCCTATTTTGAAAGAATGAAAAGGAATTATGAACAAAATCAGTTCATATTTGTCAAGAATAAGTATGTATATAAATGAACCTCTTCCTCTGATTCATCCATCTTCTTTCCCCTCCCCTTTTCCTTTTTTCCCTTCCACTTTTACTTTTTTTCCTTCCAATTTTCCTTTCCCCCCCTTTGAAGTTCCCTTTTTTCCCTTTCACTTTTCATGTTTTCCCTTCAAATTTCTTGAAACATGAATAAATCAAAAAAATATTCATTTTGAAAGTTGGGATTTTTTTTCAAAAAAAAAATGGTTACTTATCACTGAATTTTCTTTAAATTTCTTATTGGCTTTCCTCTCCCATTGGGGTTTTCTAAATATTCAAAAATAGATTGATCTATCTTAAATATTCTTGAGCTTATTGGCTGCTCCTTTTGTGTCTTCCTCTTACTTTAGATCTTTGAGTAGAATTTGGCGGCTGTTCAATCAAAAGAATTTGATATTTCCCAATTCAAAGCTTGTTTGTTTCACCCAGATAATAATTTTGTTCTCCAGGTGGCAAATTATGGAATTTCTCAGATAATTCAGTCAAATATCAATTTTCATTAGTGGTTTTGGATTTAAATTTAGGGTTTTCTGATTCTTCAGTTGCATCAGGTTTAAGAGTTAACTTGAGAAATAAAAATAGAAATCAATGAAAAATTATTTATTTTGGCTTGAATAAAGATCAAAATGAACAAATTACTGAGAAGGAGGTTTTGAAATGCCATTGAAGATGGAAAAACTCAATTTGAAGGAGTTCACAAATTTCTGATAGCTAAATTGGCTTTGTGAAAACATGGTATACACACATAAGAAGATTCATCACAGTTGATTCAAGAGGTGGAAGATTCAGAAAATTGATGAAATTAATGAATTATTCTTAAGGCAAAGTGGCTGATTTTCCCAGAGGAATTATTCACACAGTGGGGAAAAAAATTAGATGCTTGAGATCTTGCTGAGAGGCTTCAACAGCTCTTTCATGGATTCGGATAGTGATTTAATTGTAAATCTTATGAACAAAATTAGAAAAAGAACCAGTAGATTAAATGATTAAATTTTTGATTTATGATTTTGGGCCTTCTATTCTTGAGGGAATTGTATTTACAAAGTTGAAGTGTTTGTTGGCCAATTAAGAGAAAATTTATTTTTTGTTTGGGGGCCATTTTTCAAGTGGGTATTTTGATGTAGGGGGATTCCATAATAGAGAAAGGTTTTTAAATTTCTCATGATAGATTGATTCAGATTTTGAATGGAAAAACTGATTTCATTTTTTCTTGAAAAGCTTAAATTCATCTTCAGATTTGAAGTTATTCCTGCAATGGGTTTCAATATTTCAAAAAAGTTAAATGGAAAGAGAAGATGATAGCAAGATGAGAAAATATTTTCAAAAGAAATTTTGAGAATATTTTTCCGTGAGAACATTTTTCCATCAGAATAACCCTGGTTTCTTTTTTATATAAGATTTCCTGAACTTGAGTGAGGGCCCGTTCATATTTATCTTTTTTATCTTGAGATATAAAAAATAAAGCAACCAGAAAATTTCTTGAAAAATTGTTTACCCAAAAATATGAAGAAGTAGCCTTGCAATTTTTTTTATAAGTGCATTTCAAAATGAGAAGAGTAGAAAAAATTATGAGAAGCTTGATGGAACAAGGGTTTGAAACAAATAAAGAAGTGATTTATCCATCCATATTTAATTTTTTAGAAAAAAGAAGAATTGTGTAGTTTGAGTATGAGGGCTTTAATGGCAGATTTGCCATCAAGATGTGTTTTTTTGAATTTTGTATCTTCTTTTCAAATAGCACCAAGGGTTGTATGAAAAGGAGATGAGAAGGATTGTATAAGAGAATTTAAACTTTTTAAGGGGGGAACACCAGATTTGGTTGAATTTTCTACAGTATCCCATTTCTTGCTGTGGTGAACCATTTGGGACACCTTGGGAAAAGAATTCAAAAAATTTTTTTTTTAAAAAAAAAAAACTTTTTTTGAACTTGGAAAAAATTTGGATCCTTCACTCCAACCCTTCCTGTCCTCATTGCGTCGCTCCTCCTCATCCTCATTGCGTCGCTCCTCCTCATCCTCATTGCGTCTCTCCTCCCCATCCTCATTGCGTTGCTCATCCTCATCCTCATTGCGTTGCTCATCCTCATCCTCATTGCGTTGCTCATCCTCATCCTCATTGCATTGCTCATCCTCATCCTCATCGCGTCTCTCCTCCTCATCCTCATCACATTTCTCATCCTCATCCTCATTGCATTGCTCCTCCTCATCCTCATCGCTTGCATCCTTGATTGCTTCCTCACTTTCATTGCGACCATCAGTCATTCATCATGAACCTCCCCATTGCTTGGCCATGCGCGAATCATTGCCTTCCCTCTCATCATCAATTCATCCATCATGGCATCCTCATCATCACCACCATCACCGCTTTGTTATTTTCTTTTATTGTACAATTTCTTTCTTTCTCACCCTCTCCTCCTAGATTGACAATTGGCAGCAACCGTCCTCCTTCTTTTTTCATTTATTTGGATGGGAAGGGGTGTTGCGTTGTTACTAGGTGTGCAAACGTCCGCACAAACGTTTGCAAGCAACAGGCTGGGGTGAGAATCTCTCACCCCAGTCTGGAAGTTTGGCAGAAGGGAACCGGGCCTCCCCAAGCTTGAGCCTCATCATTGTAAAAAAAAAAAAATTCTGCTTTCATTTGTGTTATCCAATTGTAAATAGTTACAGGGCTCTCTAGCCTATAAAAGGAGGGGCTCTCCCCTGCTTTTTTCCATCATAAATTCTTCCCATTAATAAGAATTATGAGCTTCTGATCCAAGAGCTCCTTCCTTTTTGAAATTGATCAATTATTGGGATATATCTTTTGATTATCCCTTGATCCTTATCCCTTACCCTTGACTTTTTTTTAAAAGTCCAAAACTCTGATCTGCCCTTCTGTGGCCCTGTTCCTTATCACCAACCATAGCCTTGCTGGTTGAAGAAGAATTAATTAAATTGAATTCTTGAGTGTGTTATACCACTCTTGATCCCTTTTTCTGACCATTATTTGTTCTTGATCATTCATTTGATTGTCTTTCTGGACCAGTCACATTTGACTAAGAGGTTTTATTAAGATTAAACCTGGAGTGTTAAACCTCCCTTTAATTATTCAAGTTGCATTCTGCCACACTATTCTTGAATCCTTGAGAAGTGTTGGGTTACTCTTAGTCCAAAATTGTTACTGTTTGTTTCAGTGATCCATAAACATATTGCATTGTCTTTTGCAGCCACCCACCGTTATCTGGTACCCTTCAAGCGCTTGATTGCAGAGAGTTGGGCAGGTTCATTGAGAACCTGGAGGTTGATTGGGTTTGAGTTGATCACTCCCAAGCACCTGCTGACGACCAGAGCTATTAGGGTGTGAGCGCCATTACTTACAACTGCTTTGTTCTATTGGGCTCTGAGCAAACTTTAACTTATTTTGCTCAAAGTCTTTCTCCTCATCATCTTGGTTCAGGTAGTGCTGCTTCCCCCTCAGCTATAGTTTCTATTGACTTATCCCTATCCCATTTGATTCCTCATTAACAAAGGTTACTGGACCTTGATCCTGGTTACATTAAAATATTTTTGTAACACTCAGGAGGGCATCCTAAAAAAGCACCTATCCCCTCCCCAGAACTGCCAACGCCCTGCGCCGTTTGGAGTCTTACATTGCCTTGAATTCTTCTGTGGATTAGATGAGTTTAAGGATCATTTGAAGGTTGATGGCTGTGATCTGGACATATAAATTTAAATTTCCAGAGACCCAGTCATTTGGAAGAATTCCTAGATAATATGAAAGGAAAATTGGTCTTTCTTGATTTTTCCAACCTCTTGGTATATCTTCTGGGTTTATATTTGACAGATTTTTTGCATTGATGTGTGTAGGTGTGTTTCTTGCAATTGGAAAGTCTGGTATATATGGAATATCCATGGGACTTTTCCAATGATTGGATGGAATCAAGTAGCTCCTCTGTTTGATTATATGATATTTCAGGAGGAGGCGCCAGACGGGAAGAATGAGGAGTGTAAGTAGATGAGGAATCAGTAAGAGGATTTGAATCACCAATTTAATTAGATGAGGTAATAGAGGATGGGCCTGTTGAAAATGTTCTGAAAAGTGGGTGCATGTTTTCTTGAGCCATTGCAAAAAGAGATTTCATTTTCTGAGAATTAAGTGAGGATAGGAGTTGAAAATCCAGAAATATTTTTAGAATGAATTGAGTGAAGGAAATTACTCAGAGAATTTATATAAGATGGGAAATAGTTTCTTGGAATTATTTATTGAGGTGTATTGACTGGATAAAGATTTGAGGTGAGAAGTTGAAGATTTTCCACAACCATTTTGAGGAGATAAATATTTGAATTTTTGATGGAAGGTTTGAATTTATGAGTATTGGTTTCTTATCTTTGGATATTTAGTTTTTTTTATTGAGGTGTGGTGATAGATGACAAGTGGTGTGTGGAATGGTGATGAGTGGAGTAGAGTGGAGTGGAGTGAAGTGGAGTGGAGTGGTATGTTTTGATGTGGTGTGGTTTTGTTTTGTATGGTGTGGTTTGGCTTTTGTGGTTTAGTGAGGAATGGTTTGGTTCTTTTGGGTGTTTTGTGTTGGGTTTTTTAGTGTTGTCATTTGGTGTGGTTTTGTGTGTTGTGGTTTTGTGTGTTGTGGTTTTGTGTGTTGTGGTTTTGTGTGTTGTGGTTTTGTGTGTTGTGGTTTTGTGTGTTGTGGTTTTGTGTGGTGTGGTCTGGGTGATGTGGTGTGGTGATGGGTGGTGTGGTGTGGTGATGGTTGGGTGGAAGAGTTGCAGGTGATGGTTTATAAGATTACTGGAGATCTCCAAGATAGGAGGAGTTCTCTGGGAAAAATTCACATTTGTTTAGAATTTATGCATGAAAAAGGGCTAAAAAAAGCTGGCCAAAACCCAAAAGGGGTTCATTTTGGTCCTTTTTTGGTTTAGTTTTTGATACACAAATAATGCCTCAAAAATCACCAAGAAAAATGATTTGGAAAAATTCAAAGGCTTTATTTAAAACTTCAGATTCACATATTTTAAATCATCATTCTTTTTTTCAGGAAAGAGAAAACAAAAAAAGTATAAATAAAGACAAAAAAACCCTTTTATTTCCAATTCTTTTCAATTTGATGAATATTTTCTGGGGTAAAACATGTGATAGGCAGTCAGAAAAACTTTCATTTCCATCTTTGGATGATTTTCTAAGATTTTCTAAATTTCTGTAAAAATAAATTTGGAAAGTGTTTATATGTGGGATTCAATCTTTGGAGGCCAAAGATACATCCAAGGAATCCTAAATAAATATTGGAAAGCTCTTTTATTCATTTTTTAAACTTCTAATATTTTAAAACACCAAAAAAAAAATTCAAAAGGAAAATAAAAGGAACCAACAATGCAATGTGATTTATTTATTTTATTCATTTTTTGATTGGAGTTTCTAAGGTGTTCTCATTCTTCAAAAAATTTCAAAGGATTATTTTGAACTTTCAAGAAATCTGGCCACAGGGCCACGGAATCAATACTTTTTAAAAATAAAATCAATAATTGAAACATCCATGTAATAAAGTTTTTGCTGTTTGGGGCTGATAGCATGGAGACATATAATTCACATGAGTTGAAGGATAGAACCTGTGACAAAATTAATGCCCTTTTTATATTCTAAAGATTTTTAATTTATAAATATAGGAAACTGATTGATATTTAAATTTTTTTTTAGATAATTTTTCAATTATTTTTTTGAATCATATTCTAAGGCTGGAATTTATTATTTTCATTCCATCCCCTGAAAAACTTTAGAATAATTAATTATTTTTCAAATTGGGATTTGGTTTCTGAAAGGATTTTTTTTAAGAATTTTTTAACTTGAAAAGTTAACCCTGAATTCAGAGTAACTTGGGGTTGGGTTTTTTGGTTTTAGTGTTCCAATCTGATTTTAATCTCAAAAGAATAAGAAACAAAATCAATCTTTTGATTTAACTTTTTGGTACCTCATTTTTATGAGGTTGTTGAATACTTTTTTAAAGCAAAACAATGATTGTTTTTATATTGGAAAAAAAATATTTTGGTCTTGAATATAGATTTTAGAGCCAAAAATAGGGGGATTTGGGAATTTATTTGGGATATTGGGATTTTTTATTGAAGAAATAAAACAGGTTTAAATCAAATTCAGAATTACAAATACATATCTTTTCAGTTTGGATCTCAAGGTAATTTGAAAAAGTTATATCTGACAAGTAATAAATTTTCTTTGAAGAATTGTGATCAAGATTCATAAAATTAAATTGATTGCTTTCTGTGATTTGATTTTCATATTTTGATTTATGATCAGCATGAAATTAACTGGGATGATTTTCTAAATGAATTTGTTCCATTTAGCAGACTGTAACAAATCTATGATGTTCATTAAAAATTATATACATTATGTTTAAGGGAGATTAATAAATTTATTTTTGATATGGAAATGAAAATTTGTGTCTTTTGTGATAGGGGAGGTGAAAATAATTTTGATAATTTTTTTATTTCATCTTTCTTCATTTTAAAGGTTATTGTGACCAGAATTTTCTTGATTATAATTAGGATTTTTTTTGAATTCCTTTGAATGATCACAAATGGTGGAGAATCTCTTCAAATTTGAATATTTAAAATGAATTTGTTTTTTATATAGAGTGAGTACTTATTTAAGAAATTGAAAATTCAATTTTTCTGATATTGAGTGCTCAAAATTCTATGAATTGAATGGAATTGTAATGGAAGTTGAAATTCATAATTAATATGGGGAAAATCTCAAGGGTGATGATGAATTAACGGCACAAATGAGCTTTGTACACAACTCATTTGGGCCTTGTGGAATGCTACATTACTAAAATTGGGTTGCATAGCCTCCACAGAACTCAACTGTAGTTGTTCAGCCCCCCATGGCGGCCTGGGTCATGTGGCACCACACCCAACTACATTCAAGTTGTGTGGGGCTGTACACAACTCAAATTTAGTCTTGTTCCATAACACAAAACTAAAAGTGTTGTGGGCCCAAAAAAAAAAATAAAAACTAACATAAAATAAATACAAATACAAAAAAAAAACATAAATCAACCAAAACATCAAAAAATGTTGATTTTTTGCTTAAAAAAACAAAAAAAATAAAAAATAAAATAAAAATAAGGAGAAAAATAAAATGAAATAGAATAAAAAAAAAATAATGAAGACAACCAAAGCACCAAAAATTAAATAAACAATGAAAGAGTCTATGGAGCAGCCCTAAAGTATAAGTGCCAAAAAATACAAGTTCAACTTGACTAGCCCTAAAGTAAAAATTCCAAAAAAATACAAGTTCAACTTGAAAAGCCCTAAATTAAAAACACCAAAAAAAAAGACAAGTAAATTGAAAATCCCTGAATTAAAAACACCAAAAAAAAGACAAGTAACTTGAAAAGGCCTAAATTTAAAACACCAAAAAAAAAAAACAAGCTCAAGTTGTGTTAAGCTGATCTCATCACAAGAAGTAAAAATACTCCTTATGATGGGATTAGCCCAACATAAGTTGAAATGACTTACCAATAATATTTCATTCAAAACAATCATCATAATGATTTTAACTCAAAGCACTTAACATGATGATGTTCAAAATGTGATAACCCTTTATATTAATAGAATTACAAGGTAGCTTCATCAGAATTACAAGTCATATGTAAAACCAATGATGAAATGATCTCTATAATTGAATTCTATAATCTAGAATACACATGCAGTTGATCTTTGAGATGATCAAACCAAACAGAAGCTTTCTTTGAAATTACAGCAGAGGGTTTTGCTGCAATGGGCAGAATTGGAATCATTCCTGCCTCAAGTACTAATAGAACCCAGTGGTTATTATTGAAAAAGGAAATATAAATAGGCTCTGATTGATCTGTAACACCTTTTTCATTGGAGCATAAGTACAACATGAATTCAATGAAATGAAAAAAATAGGTCTGGCGTATGTGTCTTCTATTACTTGAACAATATCTAACTTAGCCAGCCATTTTGAAGAGGGAATATTTTCATTGATGTGTTCAAAATAAAGTCTTTGTTTAATCTTTTCTACCTCTTTTGCACAAAAAAGCATCTTAATGTAGGATACCATATGTCTTTCCAATGTTTCATTCATTTCCTTTCTCAATTTAAACCAACCATGTTCATCATACCCAAGCAATTTAGAAATGACTCTAAATCCACAATTCCCATCACCAATTGGATCCCAAAACTTGCCCAATAACTTATGTAATTTCTCAGGGATTTAATTAAGGTATTTCACTTTGTATTACTATAATCAAGACTCACTCAGCCAAAATTACAATAAAATTAATTGATCACATCAACACTCACCAAAGATGAGCTTCTGGTTGATGCTCCCAGCACATCTTCTTCCTCTGAAAAGGACTTGGATTCAAAATTATGTGAAGCTAATTCACTTTTAGTCCCTTCCTCTGAACTATGAAATCCAGATTCTGATCCTGCAGAATTTGACTAACAATTAACATCATATCATCATCAGTTCATGAAACCCAAAAAATGAACATTTCACAAAAGAAAAGACTTTCAATCTTTTTTCTTTTCTTATTTGGTGCCCTTATAATTCTATTTTCCCGCTTGAGCTGCTTTTAAAAGTGTTAAAATTGAGAAGGATCTCACCGGATATCTGTAAATTTTGGCCTTCCTCTGCTTGATTGCAAGACTTTAGGTTCAAGTATTGGCTTTGACTGATAATTTGGGTTCTCCCCAAGCAAGTGCTTCAACAGCCTGCAATAATCTTCTTCAGGGTATCCCAAGATCATTTCATTGAGCTTCTCATGTAACTGAGAATTGTTGAGCATTTCATCAAAATCAACCTTTTAAAATTCAAAAGGATAAAATATTAGTAAAGTAGGAGTAATCATTCAGAAAGCATTTATCAAAGATCATTAATAACATTAAACCAAATTACAGAACTAGAACTGCAAGGGTCATCCAACCTCCACTAAGTATGAAAATCCTCAGGCACAACAGATCCTCTTGAAGTTAGTAGGTCACCTTTCTGGTGGGAACAGGGAAAACACCTAGTCTTGGAGTACAACTTGGTGCACATTTCCCCATCATGTTTCTGCTTTAAACTCTCTAATTGTTCCACAAAAAGTTTAATTGCCTCTAAAGACAACTGGTATCCCAATGGTAACAGTTCAGGTGGACAAACTATTCCTATCTTGATTCAATATTTGTAAAGGGCATCCTGAAACAATTTAATTTTATTGGAAACTGTTCCCTCTAGGTTTTTCCAAACATCCAACTTGTTTCCCAAAGAATTTTCAAGGAGTTGTTTGAGAGTAGCATGGGCCCCTTCAACACAAGACATGGTTTTATTTCCAAAGTCAGGGTTTTTTCAAATACAAGCCGTTAAAAACATCTCTTTGATACAGAAGATATCATCATCCATATAATTGAGCACATCCTCATGGTCTTCCAAGAAACAATTTATACAAGTAATGATGTAAGCAAACCAAAACTAGGAAGATTAACAGTAGAGGCAGTGATTTGGCACTTACTCTCAGTTCAGCATCATTGACCTCTGCCTCCTCCTTGGTTTTCAAGGCCCCATACTTAGACCACAGAGACATAAAGCTTTGCCATCCTTAAACTTCATTATTAAAATGCACTTTACAGTTTGCTTGTATGTTTTTAGACAAGTGCCACTGACAACACTGTCTTGTTGAATCATGAAAACTTTGTTTTATAGCACAAATCAAAGCTTTTTCATGGTCCTTCAAAGAGACTTTGGGAAGTCTCTCAGGATCATCAGCCAGCTCCTGTAGTGAGACCAACTGTAGAACTCAAAAATTTCTCTTTTTATAAAAACAAGAGCTTTTGTGAAATTTCTTTGGTTGGATTTAATTAATACAACATACAATAGGGGAATGTTGTAATCATTTATTTTATAAGTAAAATCCAACATAGAAATATGATGGAATTGTTTTCAAAGATTTAATGACTTGGGGTGGGCCAAGAATAGGGCCTCCATGTGACCCTCTCCACTGAACCTTTCTTGATGAACCCAACATGAATCACCAAGTTTTTCAAAGAAGACCTCCATAAAAATTTGTCAGCCTCCTGGATGCCAAGAACCTTGCTATCCTTTAGCTACCAGAGGTGATAGAATTAATAATAAATATATCATTTAATAAATGCAGCAAAAATCTGTAAAATATTTGGACAAAGCTTATTGCAAGGTTAATTGGTTTGGTTATGGTTTATTGTTTTAAATCAATATAAATAAATTGATTATTAAATATTTTTATAGAGGAGCCACAATCATATTGGGGATCTTTAACACCTCTCTTCAGGGATTTCAGTATGAAAACACGTAGTCCTGGTTACTTTGGGCTCTTTAGTTTAAAGGATATTTTTCCCAAAGATAATATGTATATAAAATACAAGGTGGAGTGGCAGGGCTTTGTAAACAGGCTTCCACGACAGAGAAAGGATAATAAAACTCACTGGTATATTATTTTATCCTTTGGGTATCTGTTTGGGACGTGCACTGATGTGTTAAACCTGTATACTGGGGTTTAAGGTTGTTCAGAAGTTTAAATTGATATAAAGAGGTTGAGGATGGATATTATTAATCAGACTAAGCCGTAAATCACTTAATTATCTCTTATAAGTACTTGATTACCTTGGAACGGTGTCTGGATATAAATATAACTGGATCTCTGCCCATCAATATCCTCAAAAGAGCTCTTTATTTATAGATTTTGGAGTCCCAATATTATCCTTCTGAGGGGTACAGGGGCTCAAAGGGACAGACACTAAGGCTAGCAGGGTAACCAGTGGTAGCCTGTCAGGTGTTCTTGGTGCTTTAGCAAGGGTAGCATCTAATTCCTCAGGGTATGGGAATTATTCTACTTTATAATTGATATTAGGATGTGTGAATAACACTAATCTGTCCTGTTTATGTATTATTTAATTAATTATCCTTAGTAATGTTCTCAGTAATTTAATAACTATTTTAATAGACATTCCTACGGACATTCTGATGTCAGGTGAGCTCTCATTATGAATTAAATAATTGGAGTAAAGTCATGATATTGATTTTACTCCTTATTTTCGATTTTCATTTGATTTACTAAAATAATTACTTAAAAATATAAGTCATGGGAATTCATGTAATATTTTTACATCATTGGTTTTCTTAGTTTGTCACAAAAATAATAATGTCTGGAAATTCTCATAATAGTATATTAAAGTATTTTAATATATTTTTAGAAGTTTTCATTGTCTTATTTTCGACATTCTTGGTACTTTGAATTATATTTAATAAAAAATACATATAAGGGTTATTTAATTATTTTTATATAATATTATTTACTTTTCGACTATCTACTATCCACAGGAACATTTATTACATATTTAGAATGTTCCTGTGTGGGTTGTAGCATGTTTACGCGGTAACTAAGTTTCTCAGGCCGCCTGTCACTTTTTCAACTTGTAGTCCTGCAGCTGTGTACTTGTCAGAGGCCCGGGGCTGCTTACAGGACCTTGACGGAGTGACAGGGCTGTATCTCACACACGCGCGGGTGCATTGGCTGCTGAAGCTGCGTGCGGGAATTGTGAAAAAACACATTTCCGTTGGTAACTCCTAAAATATACACAAAACCTCAATTCTGACTGAGTTTTAGGTGTGAAACCTATATGTGACAATACGTGTGAAGTATTTAATTGGCTAAAAAGCTCAATGGTGGTGCCGTGGCATTTTGGTCTTTCTTTTCCTTAATTATTTAAAAATATAAGGAGTTGGATTTCAAGGGTGGGGTCAGTGAGTGACCCCACCTAATTTTGGGTGGAGAATCCATTTCTGTAATAATATTTATGGTTTTTTTTTACTCCTTCTTAGGTTAATTATATTATTATTATTTTTATGTTATTTCTGTTACTTTTGCAGCTTGCTCTGCAATAGTAGTAGGCTGACACATTTTTTCCCTTTAGTTCTGCAAGCGCTACCTTATGCTTAGTGTTATAGATTGTTTGGTCAGCAACATATTTGCCACCATCAATCTTGCTCAATTTTCTTTTGATTTGAATTTTATTGATCCCATCTTTCATGCCTTCTTTTAGATTTTCTAAGTCTACCCCAGAGATTCTCCTCAGGTGAGGATGCAATGAGGGGTGTGGAGATGGTTCATGGTTATGTTGATCATTTCTGTAGGAGATTTGCCACAAGGGGTCTGCCTTTGTGAAACTTGCACAGATTAAAAACTTGCACCCTACCTTCCTTGTGTGAGTTAGCCTTGAACATTTGGTGAGAAACTTCCCAGAGTAGGAAATATGTCTATCACAGGCTAAATCCACATATTTATCATGCTTTGAGTTGAAAACTGTTAAAGCGTAACCATTCTTCATTGCACATGTTTGAAAATAGTTTTGTACTTCTTCCCTAGTAGGAAAAAATCTCACAGGAGGTGGGTGAAGCAGTGTGGTGACCAATTTGGTACACCTAAAGAAAAGGGGCCAAATTAAAAAAAAAATATATGTTCTTTCATCCATCATCATCAAGAAAAAAATTGTTTCTATGGGTACTCTTCCTCTTTTGTTCCCCCCAACTAATCCCTTTCCTAGTGGTCTAGGAAGGTTGCTCCAGGACGCTCAAATCCCCGGGCTCTGTTTTTAATTCCCCACTTTCTCACGCTTGACAGCCCTCTGACCATTTTTGGCCAAGGAGCACGTGCAAGCATTCTCACTAAATCCATCCAATAAATCTTCCAACCTAATCATCCAATCCAAGCAATCCTACTCTTTAACCCTCCCATTTGATCCTTCACCATCACTTCAACCATTACATGCCTATCATTAACTCAGCCAGTCATTTGAGCCTGAGTGATAAACTGATAATTGGAACCAGGAACTCAAAACTGGCATTGGATCAAGCCAAGATCATCAAAGTAGTCATCCTTCAACAATTCTTGATCAATCAGATCACCACCAAAATCAAATCCATGACAAAGGCAGGTGATAAGAACACACTGAAGCCTCTATACCTCCTAAGTGGTAAGTCAGTTTGGACCTTGCAAATTGATCTCACCCTCCATCTCTATCCCCAACCAAGCAGATCATCTAAAAATCAATCATCAAGACTGATCACTTTGACCAACAACTGCAAGTGTTGCTTGTGGCCATTGGAGGTTCCTCAACAAAAATGGATCCAATCCCTCTCTGAAGCCCACAAGCTTTTTCTTGCGGCTGTAAGAACCCTCAATTCTTTCGCGCCCTTGCCCATCCTTGCAATCCTTGCAAGCCCAATCCTCCATCAATCCAAGCACCCCCCCTCTTGACTCCGCCCGCTGCTGCAGCAGGTTGAGATTGTCAGCCATCCTACTCCCCTTTTGTATTGAATTTTTTTTCTCTTATATTTTGTTGGGGTGATGTTGAATTCATGGCTCCAACTGTGTGGTAGTTGTGTAGGGCCCTACATGGCTCAAATGAGGCATGGGGGCCCCTAGATGACTACAAAGGGACGTTTCAAACACGCGCAACCCCTGGGGGGTTGTTTAGGAGCCATGTAACCCCCAGAAACGGCAAATATGAGACCTTTACCCCCGTAAATGGCTCAAAACTGCCCTGTTTTGGGGTACCCCCTGGAATTTGTGCCAGAATTTTGGGCACCCCCTGGACCACACTTGGGTTCCATCAACCAAAATTTGGGATTAACGCATACTTTGTGGGACTGTTGTTCCACACCTAGCAATCCCAAAGAGAAATTAATGTGAAACCAAATTGAAATTAAAGTGAAAACTGAAATCAAATAAAATTCTGAAAAAAATTCTTTCTCAACTCAAAAGTGAGAAAACTTTGTTTGTTCAATTGAAAGTTGGATTGAATACTGAAGTATACCATTGAAGTTTTTTGCATGGGAATAGTGGCAAGCCCTCCTTCTCTGACATGGCTGCGTGGAAGGTCTACATTTATAGTGCCATCAACAAAGCTTTGGAAAAATAAAAAAAGGATTTGGGCAATGAAACATTGGAAGCCCCAATTGCATACTCATCAAGGGTGAAAATTGAGGGACAAAATGTTTCACAGTTTGATTTGACCTCTGGTTGTGAGTAACATTTTATTTTACTGAGGCCTTTGCTGGATTTAATTTGATTTAAACTGATGGGTGCATGTAACTATGAAACTATGACTTAACCAATGAATGTTTACTAGATCCACTTGACCCACCTCCCTTGAGAGCTTTTCCTACTAGGGAAGAGGCACCAAAATATTGTCAAACATGGGAAATGAAGCATTTTTATGCTTTAACAGTTTTCAACTCAAAGCGTGACCAATATGTGGATTTAGCCTGTGATAGACATGGTTCCTATTCAGGAAATCTTCTGACCAAACGGTCTAGACAAACTCACACAAGGAAGGTTGGGTGCAAGTTTTTAATCCATGCAAGTTGCACAAAGGCAGACCCCTTGTGGCGCCTCTCCTACAAAGAAACCCAACATAACCATCAACCATCTGAACATCCCTCTGTGCATCCTCAAATGAGGAGAATCTTGGGGGTGGCCTTAGAAAATCTAGTAAAAGGCATGAATGATGGGCTCAATAAATTACAACTGAAGAGAAAATTGAGCAAGATTGATGGATGGGATTATGTTGATGACCAAATAATCTATAACACTAAGAAGAAGGTAACACTCACAGAACTAAAGGGAAAAAGTGTTATGGAGGTACTCTATGAACAGCTTGAAGAAACAAGTTGGATTCAAAGCTCAAAGTTTAGTGGAGAGGGTCACTTGGAGGCCCTGTACTTAGCACATCCAGAGACAGTAAAGCTTTCAAAAAAATTCCATCATATTGCTATGTTGGATTGTACTTATAAGAAAAATAAGTACAAAACCACACTATTGCATGTTGTAGGAATGAAAGCCAATCAGAAAACTTTCACAAAAGCTCTTCTTTTTATAACAAAAGAAACTTTTGAGTTCTACAGTTGGTTTGTAAATGCATCAAAGGAGTTGGCTTATGATCCTGAGAGACTTCCAAAAGTCTTTGTGACAGACCTTGAAAAGGCTCTGATTGGTTCTATTGAATAAAGTTTCCCTGAGTCATCAAGACAATGTTGCACTTGGCACTTGTCTAAAAACATACAAGCAAACTGTAAAGTGTGCTTTGTGAATGACATTGAAGGATGGAAAATCTTTATGATTCTGTGGACAAAGTGTGAGGCCTCAAAGACCAAGGAGGAGGTGGAGGTCAATGATGCGGAACTCAGAGTAGGTCCAAATCACTGATTCTTATTCTTCCTAGTTTTGGGTTCTGGCCTTTTTACTTGTGTTTCTTGAAAGACTATGAGGATGTACTTGAGTATATGGAAAATAAAATTTTCCCTATCAAGGGGGCTTTTGTAACAGTGTGGACTTGTATAAACCCAGATTTTGAAAAAAAAACAACTTCTTGGGTTGAAGGGGCCCATGCAACTTTCAAAAAATTCCTTGCAAACTCTTTGGGAAACCTGTTGGATGTTTGGAAAAGCCTTGATGGAACAGTTTCAAATCAAATTAAATTGGTTCATGAATCACTTTATAACTCTCAAATTAAGTTAGGGACAGTTCTTCAACCTGAAATGTTACCATTGGGTTACAAATTTTTTTTAGAGGCAATTCATCTTATTAGGGAACAATTTGAGAAGTTCAAACGTGATCATGATGGAAAATTGTGCACCCAGTCATACTCCAAGACTATGGGTTTGCCCTGTTCCCACCAAATAGGTGACCGTCTAGCATTCAGAGGATCCGTGGTACCCAAAGATGTTCATCCTCAGTGGAGGTTGCACTATGACCCTTGCAGTTCTAGTTCTGTAAGTTGGCTTAAGTTCCATTGTTCAAGTCACTATGTGATTAATGCTTTTTGATTAATGCCTTTTGATTAATAATTCCTAATTCATTAATGGTTGATCCTTTTGAATTTTGAAGTTCAATGTTGATGGAATTCTAAGCATTCCTCAGTTACGTGAAAAAGTGAATGCAATGATCTTGGAATCTCCAGATAATGAGCAAAGCATTCCATTGAAGTATATAATTCAGAAGATTACAAAATATCGATCAAAGCCAAGACTTGAACCTAAAGTCTTACGATCAAGTAGGGGCAGGCCAAAATTGACAGATACGCAGGGTGAACCATCTCAGTTTGAGGTTGTTGAAAAACAACTCAAGGGGGCAAAAAGGACTAGAAGGGCTCCAAACAAGAAAAGAAAAAAGATTGTACGTCTTTTCTTTTGGTATATGTTAATTTTTTTAGTTAAATGAGCTTAGTTACTAACTAATGATGAATTGTTAGTCAAAGTCAGCAGAATCTGAATCTGAATTTCATGGTTCAGAGGAAGAGACTGAAAGTGAATCAGGATCACTTAATTTGGAATCAGAATCCTCTTTAGAGGAAGAGAACATGCAGCAAAGCTCAACCAGAAGCTTATCTTTGGTAAGTTTTCATTTAATTTATCCAATTAAAGAAATGAATACTAAGTCGGTTTTAATGATAGGAAACAAATGTGAAATATCTCAATCAAATATCCTTGAAATTCCATAAGTTCTTTGGTGAGGTTTGGGATCCAATTGGAGATGGGAATTGCAGATTTAGAGTCATTGCTAAATCTCTTGGTTATGAAGAACATGGTTGGTTTAAAGTTAGGACGGAAATGATTGAAAAATTAGAGAAACATAAAGCATGCTAAGTTAAGATGCTTGGTGATTCAAAGGAGGTTGAAAAGATTAAACAAAGACCTGATGTTGAAGAAATCAACAAAAAGATTCCCTCCTGAAAATGGCTGGCTAAATTAGATATGGGTCAAATCATAGCAGACACATATGACAAATCTATATGTTTCATTTCATTGGAGTCATGTGATACTTATACTCCAATGAAGAATGGTTTTACTGATCAATCAGATCCAATGTTCATTTCCTTTGTAAAAAATAATCACCGGTTTCTATTAATACTTGAGGGAGAAATGATTCCAATCCTGCCCATTGTAGCAAAACCAAATTCCTTGATTTCTTAAAAATCCTCTGGCTGGGTTGATCATCTCAAAGATCAACTGCAAATTTATTCTATATTTTAATAGACTTTGACTTCATTCCATCATTGGGTTTCATATAAATTGTAATTCTAATGCAGCTAACAAGTTCTATTAATACAAAGGGTTATCACATTTTGAACATCATTATGTTGAGTGTTTTGAGTTAACATCATTATATTGAGTGTTTTGAATGAGAGTTTAATGGTAAGTCAGTTCAACTTGTGTTGGGCTGATTCCGTCACAAGCTTAACTTATGTTAAGCTTGGGATGGGATCAGCTTAACACAAGTTGAACTTGTTTTTTTTTTTGGTGTTTTTACTTTAGGGCAAGACAAAAGACTTGTATTTTTTGGGCACTTTTACTTTAGGGCTAGTCAAAAGACTTTTTTAATTTTTGGGCCCTTTTACTTTAGGGCTAGTCAAGTTGAACTTACTTTAGGGCGTGTCAAGTTAATTGTATTTTTTTGGTGTTTTTACTTTAGGGCTTGTCAAGTTACTTGTCTTTTTTTAGTGTTTTTACTTTAGGGCTAGTCCAGTTACTTGTGTTTATTTGGGTTTTTTTACTTTATGGCTAGTCCATTGGATAGTCTCAGTTTTCTTTCTTTCTTTTTTTTTTTTTTTTTTATTTGTTTTTTTTTAACCAAAAAATGAACATTTTTTGATTTTTTGGTTGATTTCTGTTTTTTTGGAAGGTTTATTTAGTTTATGGGTTGTGTTAGTACCCTTTCATTCCTTTCCTTTTTTTTTTTTTGCTCCCCACCGTCTTGTGCCATGTGGGATTCCACACAACTACATTTGAGCTGTGTACAACTCCACACGGCTTGAATGTAGTTGTGTGGAAGTCCACATGGCAGCAGACCAGGCTGCTTCAGCCGCACAACTCTTTGAGCCATTCAGGGTTGTACACGGCTCAATGAGCCGTGAATTTAACATTTCCCATTTTTTTGTTGTTATGCTTTTTTATTTTATATTATTTTTTTTCTTATGTCATCTCTGATCATTGATCATCAAAAAAAAAAAATTCCCACTTTGTTTTCCCACTATCATTTGTGTCATCTCTTGTAAGTAGTCTACAGGGAATCTTGACCATAAAAGGAGGGGCTCTCTCCTGCTTTTTCCATCATCCATTGTGGTATCAACCAATCATCTAATTTCTGATCAATAAATAAGGTTATCCCCCTGTGCGTCTCATCATTATCATCATCATCATCATAAAGCTGGATATATCTATTTATTATCCCCTGATCCTCATCCTTATCACCAACCAATAGCCTTCTGGTTGAAGAAGAATTCATTTGGTTGAATTCTTGAGTTTTTTAAACCACTCCTTTGATACCTTTCTCTGACCACTTTGGTCTTGATCATCATTTGATTGTCTTTCTGGAACCAGTCATTTTTGACTGAGAGGTTTCTTTAAGCTTGAAACCTGGAGTGTTAAACCTCCCTTTATTACTTTAAAGTTGAATTCCACCACACTATTCTTAAGTCCCTTGAGAAGTGCTGGGTTATTCTTGTTTGAATTTGTTACTGCTTTGCTTCTAGAGCTTCATAAAAAAATTGCTTTGTTTTGTACAGCCACCCACAGTTATCTGGTACCCTTCAAGCGCTTGATTGCAGAGAGTGGGGCAGGTTCATTGAGAACCTGTACATTGGTTGGGATTGAGTTTATATTTCCTAATCTTCTGCTGATTATCAGAGTTATTAGCTTGTGGGCATTGTTACTTACAACTTCCTTGTTCTATTGAACTCTGAACAAACTTTAACTTAGTTTTTTCAAGTCTTTTCCCGCGCCATCTTGCCTCAGATAGTGTTTTTTCATTGCTTCTGGATACCATCAAAATTCATCCTTTCCATTGATTCCTTATTTACAAGGTCCTGGATCTTGATTCCGGTTACATTTAAGTATTTTTGTAAAACTCAGGAGGGCAGCTCAAACAGCAAATTCTCTCCTCCACAGAACTTCCTGCAGCTCAGCACTGTTTGGAGTCTTGCAGCGGATCTGGGAGGGCAGCCTAAACAGCAACTTTTCCCCTCCACAGAACTGCCTGCAGCTCAGCACTGTTTGGAGTCTTGCAGCGGATCTGGGAGGGCAGCTTAAACAGAAAATTTTCCCCTCCACAGAACTGCCTGCAGCTCAGCACCGTTTGGAGTCTTGCAGCGGATCTGTCATAGTTACATAGTCATAGTTCAGTTTCCATCAAATTCATAGTTCAGTTTCCATCAAATTAAATGAGGAAAAAAACAGAGTAACATAAAATTTCACTCACCACCAGAGGTCATGTCAATTTGTGAAAAATTTTGTACCTCCATTTTCACCCTAGATGAGGATGAAATGGGGGCTTCCAATTTTTTATTACCCAAATCCTTCTTGTCCCCAGCTTTGTCAGTGGAACTATCAATGTAGTCCTTCAACGCAGCCATTTCACATAAAGGAGGGCTTTCCACTGTTCCCATCATTCAAAAACAAATGCAATGGTACTTAAGTATTCAACCAAACTTTCAAATGAACAACTACAAATTTTGCTCACTTTTGAGTTGATAAAGATAAATTTTAGTGGAATGTTCACAGTTTCACTGGAATTTAAATGAGTTGGTTTGCAGTTTCACTTTATTTCACTTGGAGATTGCTAGGCATGGTCCAAAAGTCCCGCATAGTATGCTTTGATCACAAATTTGGGTTGATGGAACTCAAATGTGGTCCAGGGGGTCCCAAAAATTTTGGCACAACCCCTGGGGGGTTGTATAAACCCAAACATGCATTAAAATGATTGTTTACGGGGGTAAATAAACCAAAAATACCCTTTACAAGGGGTATACAAACCCCCAGGGGTTTTGTGTGTTTGAAAAAACACTATGAATGCGTGTAGACGCCTTTACGGGCCCCCACGTGCACTTTGGATGCGTGTATGGGCCCTCAAGAGTCCATTGGGCCGTGTAGGGCCCTACACAGCTCCCACACAAATGGGAGTTGTGAATTTATCATCACCCCTTTTTATATAACAAACAAAATAAGCTTTTTGTATTATTTCTTATCATGGGAAGAATTTAATCAACCAATTTAATGTGTGGAAAATTCTTACATACATATTCAAATTTCAAATCCTCAATTTTGGATAATTAAATTTTTTATGCAAAAAAGGCAAATTCAAATTTTCCTTTACCAGGATTCCAAAATTTCAGTATATATACATCAAAGTTTTTTTTAATCAAATTATTTGATTAAATGAAATAAATAGAGTATTGATTCCTGGAACTCATGGTCAGCAGTGATGTATGAATTCAAAAATTAGAGTATGTAAACCTTGTTTAATTTATGATATTTAAATCCCCTCTCTATCAGATGGTGGAGATTTCATTAAAATTTTTTTAAAAAAAATATCTGGAATCAATAACTTCTAAAAGTAGATCATTCTGGTATCCAGATTGAAAATTTTTTGAAATTGAATATTTTTTTTTTATTTCTGTAAAATAAGAGAGTCAATTTTTTTACTAATTAGGGAGGATTATTATATTTTTTTTTTTCAAAATGAATTAGAATGCTTCTCATTTCCTTTATGGCTAACAAAAAAAGTACTTAGTCAGAATAAATGTGTGCCTTCTCATATTTTTCTCATAAATATTTTGAATTTATCCCTGATATTCCAGTATTCTAGCTCAATTTTAGCTTTTGTTTTATTCTTGAGCTTTTTAGCCATAAAATAAAAATAATTCAGCTCTTAAAGTCTCTTTCAAAATTAAGTAGAGTTTCCTGAATAAAATAAAAATTCAAATTTTCCAAGGTCTTAAGCCAATTGATATGGATAAGATTGTGATTTGGTTTCATTTTTACTTAGACTTTTTATGAAGAATTTCTTGATTTCTATAGAAGATATGCTCTTTTTTTCAAAAAAAAAAAAAGGAGAAAGAAAGAAAAAAAATGGGGGGGAGGGTAAGTATGATTTTGAAGGGATTTGATTAAGATGGGGAACTTTTTGAAAGTAGTTTCTATTTTTTCTTGTGATTCAATGAAGTGGAAGGAATTTTAGTTTAGTACTGAGGATGGGATGAAATAAAGGGTCTGAGGAAGAGTTTCAATGGATAAAATGGAACCAAAAGTGATGCGTTTAGAATAAGATACTTAGGAAATATTTTTACAAATAGCACATTTATTTGAGCCTAACTCTCATCCCCCACCCCCTTGTAAAATAAAAAATTCTTTTAAAATTTTAATAGCAGGTTGAAATGGGTGTTTTAGCTGAAAAATACCATTTTATAATGAATTATTGGTTAAATATGATTAACCTTAATTATGAAAATGTTTCAAATAAAATTTATTTGAAACTCATGTGGCAGTGGACAAAGATTTTAACATTAAAAAGTATATCCTAGTGCTAGCATTTGGTGGCTGGTATCATGTAAATACTGGTGTTCTTTGGGATTTTTTTTTGTTTTTTTTTTGTTGAAATTTTATCTCTTGGTTTTTGAATTGGGAATTATTTGTCAAAATATCTGATTTGCTTGAACTAATTAAAATAAAATTATTTAAAAATGAATAAATTAGGGTTTATCAGAGTTAGAAAATCTGTTGTGATATGGACATAGACCCAGCTTGACCAGCCAGGGACCAAACCATTAGAACTAATAGCAAACCTGAGCCAATCTGTTTTTCCCCAGATTAGGTTTCACAGAGATCCTGTACCTCATATATCACCACTTTGCACTTGTCTCTCCTCTTCTTTTCCTCACTTGCGTTTGTCTCTTCCATTCTCACCTGCTCACCAGGTATTTCTTTCTCAACAATTGCATCCACTCCCTTGTCCCAAGACCTGTCTATTCACTCCGCTATCTCTTGTGCTGGTGTTGTTTCATAGGTCAGCACTTCTTCATTTCCTTCTCCTCCTTCCTCCCTATCTCATAATTTCCTGCTGTCTCTACAATCCACTTCCACTTTCCATGATTTCAATCCAACTCACTTGTGTTTGTCTCTTCCATTCTTACCTGCTCACCAGGTACTTCTTTCTCATCACTTGTGCCCGCTCCCTGGTCCCAAGACCTGTCTATTCACTCCGCTATCAATTTTTTTTGTTTTCTTCAATAGGTTTTGAGCCCATGTTTTAACCTCCAGCTGTGAAGAAAATAGGACAGGGAACTCGCATTGAGTCAAAAAGGAAGATGAAATAAAAAAACAGTGGCTTACCTCTACAACTCCAATGATGGTTGGCCACCAACTCCTGTGACCTCCCCAGCTAACTCCATCAGCAAATAGGCCTCTTACTCAACCTTTTCATCCCAATCATCATCCGGAATCACTATCCAAAATATACTCACCCAATTTCCAAAACTACCCATCATGGGAGAAAGTAACAACCTCAAAAGCCTTCACAGAGAAAAACTCACTGGAGAGGAGAAATTGCCAGCTGGATAAACAACGTAATCACTTTCTTAGGATACAAGGATCTAGACACTGTCATTCTTGAAAAATTTGAGAAATTCACCAACAAAATCAAACTAAAGAAGAAATATTCCACCACCTACATCTGATTACATCTAGAACAGCAGAAATTCACTCAATTTTTAAAGGATCCCACCTCCTATGAGACAAAAATCCTGTGGGATTCCATCTGTGACCACTACACTACTAAGTTGATTGAGAATGAAGTTAAACAAATGGATTTTCTCTACAACATTCAGTTTTCTGAAGGTAATCTCCAAGATTCCATCAAAAAATTCCAAGAAAATTTCAAGCTACTTCTCAAAGTTTCCAATGGAAGCCTTGATCCATCCACCATTGAGACTCTGTGGGCCATAATCATCCTAAAGCAACTTCCTTCCTCCTTCTCTATGATGCGCAAGCTGAGATTTTCTCAATACAAGGGCAATAAAGCCAAAACCCCCCTTGCAACCTTCCTAAGCAATCTGGAACTCAAAATCCAGCATCAGTACAACTCTCAAAAACAACCTCAATCCACTGCTTTCCAACTCACAAAATACAATCTTCCCAGTCAACAAAAGGGTCCAAAGAAACAAAACTACTGCAAAAACAGAACACACAATCCAAACACAACTCACTCCCCAAAACAATGTCATAAATTAAACCCCAAATTGGTGATTGCTTACCATCAAGCATCTCTGCATTTTTTTCAAACCTCTCAAGGAAAGAACCCCCCGGGGAAGGTCATGCTCATCCTTAAACAATCCAATCCTAACGCAGTTATCTTAGAAAGTGGAGCCTTGGGTCATTTCTTAAAATATAAAGACTAGTTTGTAGACTTCACGTACACTCCCTCGACCCTCTATGCCTCCAAAGGTGCTCCTCTCCAAGTAGAAGGCCATGGAAGAGCCATAAATCCTCTTGCCTCTGGTCTACTCAACATTCCATATGCCCAATATGTTCTCAAAATATCCTATTCTCTCATCTCCATGACCCCATATCTCCAATCCAGGTACTCCATCATTGCTTTTGACCACGGCTTCACCTGCGCCAAGGAAAAGGACTGCATCATGACAGGAAAATTTGTTGACAACATCCTTTCTCTTGAAAACTCCACTTCACATGCCCTCTTTGCCTTATCTTCCCTGGACCGCCATTGCACCCTTGGACATCCAAACCAGAAATTTCTCAAACTCCTCTTTCCCTCTCAAAAACTTGAAGAAGTCAACTGCATTAACTTTCAGACTTCCAAAATGACCAAATCACCCTTTTCAGGACATTTTCCCACTCCTTTCTTCTCTCTTGAGTGTATCCACATGGACCTCTGTGGACCAATCACCCCTACCTCCAAAGGAGGCAATAAATACTTCTTCAAGATCATAGATGGCTTCTCTTGCTATGCCTTTGTCTATCCCCTTTTTTGTAAGGACAACACTTAAAATCAATTTTTAATTTTAATTAATGACTCTGAACGTGCCTCTGGGACCAAAATTAAATCTTTAGTATTGGAAAATAGGGGGGAATTTGTGAATGAATCCTTTAAGTCCCTTTTCCAGAAACACGGAATCAAACACCTCACCATTGCTCCCTACACTCCCCAACCAAATCCTTTTGCCAAACAATAGAATTGTACCACAATTGAGAAGCCTTTAACTCTCCTGTCCACCAGTGGACTTCCCCTCAATTGGTGGGGTGAAGCTGTCTACATGGTGGTCTTTCTTGAGAATTGTACCCCACACTCTGCGCTTAACCTCAAGACTCCCTTTGAAATGTGGTCAAATAAACTTCCCAACCTTGATCACCTTGTCCTTTTTGGCTGCAAGGCCATAGTATTCATTGAAAAGAAGTGGAGGAAATCCAATTTCTCTCCTGCAGGGACCAATGGTATGCTCCTTGGTTTGACTCATCATTGCTCCTACAAGATTTTGATAATCTTCTCAAACAAAGTCCAAGTTTCCCACCATGTGAAATTCTTTCCTCAAATATTTCCTTTCAAATCCAACTCCTCCTCTTCCCACTCAGATTCCTCCTACCTCCACATCAATGATCTCCTCCCTTTTGTTCTGGATCCTCCACATGAAATACCTGTCTCCACCCTTTGTGATGGATCCAATTCAACCTTTGAAAATGATCTGATTGATAAAAATTTACATCCAGATGCATCTACCTCTCAAGGTTCTACTTCTCAGAACTCTACTAGATCTTCTGATAACACTTCTGACCTTCCCCCGGAATCCTTGGCAAATCCAAACTACACCTATGTCCCATGGTATGACAAAGCCCCTCATGAGGTTTGCTCCAACATTTCAGCTGAGTGAATCCTCCCAACCAAATGCCGGCCAAGAGCCAACTTAATCTTTTTGTAACCCTCTTTCATCTCCAATCCTAAAACCATCTCTGAGGCTTTAAAATCTAATTATTTGGAAGGTTGGAAGGCCATGCTGGAAAATGAGCAAGAGAACTGCAAGCGCAACCAAGTATGGAAAATTTTCCCCAAAGAAGCCCACTGTTGCAAACTGGAAGCCACCTGGGCCTTGAATTCCAAATACGGTGCCAATGGAAATTTCATTTCAAAGAAAGCCAGGTTGTGTGCTTGCGGTTTTTGGCAAGTGAAAGGGATTGATTACAAGAAAACTTCCATCCAATCTGCTAAGGTCAACTTGGTCAAACTACTACAATAATCCAACCCCATGAACAATCTCACCTCCATCCTCATCCAGGCAGCTGCTCCAACCTATTCTCTTTCCCACCATCCTCACTGCCGTCCAATCTCTCTCAATTGGTTGGTCGGTCTTCTCATCTCTTGACCCACGCCCATCATCCTTCTCACTCTACCCTAGGCTTGACAAATTGGCCCCAACAATATTGACCAATTGGCTCTGCCCAATCCTTCTCTGACGCCTGAAAGCCAAAATTGTTTTTTGAGGCCATTGGAAACTTTGCACTAACTTTCAATGGTCGCACTTGACCATCTCCATCTCATGGTCCCCACCGGTCTCTTAGCTTCTCTCCGTATCCTTCTCAGTCTTGTGGCCTCCTTTGATCTTGAACTCCATAAAATGGAAGTGGAGTGTACCTTTCTCAATGGCGAACCCCAAGAAGAACTCTTTATTAAGGTCCCTGAAGGCCTTGATATCAAAATCCCTCCCAGAAATGGGCTAAAACTCTTCAAATCACTATATGGCTTGAAACAAAGCCCCCAGTGTTAGTACTCAGCTCTCTCTTCCTTCTTTGCATCATTAGGCTTCCAGTCAACCAGAATTTATCCCTGGACCTTCATCAATCACAATCCTGAAAAGCTTTGCTTGGTTTATGTAAATGTGGATGACTTAATCATAGGAGGTACCAAACTAGGAGTAAGGGCCTTCAAAATTCAAATCAAGGAATGATTTGAGATGGAAGATCTTGGAGAATGCAAGTGGGTTCTTGTTAGGAGAATCTATTGCAACAGGGAAGCCCAAACCATTCAACTTCATCAAGATTGCTACATATACAATATGCTTGAGGAATCTGGCATGAAATACTGCAAGCCAGCCTCAAATCCTCTGCCACAAGGCATCTACAAGATACCCATCTCCCCTTGTCAGCCCAACCCCTCTTTCAACTATTGCCAGGCGGTGGGCCTCCTAAACTACCTGGTACAGTGCACTCAACCTGAACTAGCATTCTGCTGTATTTATCTCTTGCAATTTCTCAACCCCCCCACCATTACTCACCAACAGCAGTTCTCTCACGTGCTGCACTACCTGAAACTGACCAGGAACCGCGGTATCACCTGGGGAGGACCCATTGACTCAGCCTTTACCCTTGTTTCCTACTGTGACACAAATCATGCTTCCAGAATTGATTGGCTGTCTTTCACGGGAAGCATGCTTCTGCTCCAGGGCCCCATCATGTGGCGGTGCTCAAAACAGGCCGTAACTTCCTTTTCTGCCACTGAGGCCAAGCATCAATCATTCTCTGAATCAGGACAGGATCTTCTATGGGCCACCCAAATTCTCTCTACTTTGGCACCCCTCTTTCATTGGGCCCTCAATCCACCCACACTCTACTGCAACAATCAAGGCGCTATTGCTCTCCTAGAAAATCCCCTTTATCAACATTGCATCTTTCACATCAACTTCCAACTTCACTGGCTCCAAAAACATTTGAGCAAGGGAAATTTCCAACTGAAATACGTTACCTGCAATGAAAATGTGGCCAATGGCCTGACTAAAATCACCTTTCCACAACTCACTTGCCAGTTCCAAGACCATCTTTGACTCACCTCCCTTGAGACCTTTTAGCAAGCAGGGGGGGGGGCTGTTGTGATATGGACATAGACCCAGCTTGACCAGCCAGGGAAAAAACAAGGACCAAACAGAGACAAAAAAATTAGACCTAATAGCAAACCTGAGCCAATCTGTTTGTCCCCAGATTAGTTTTAACAGAGATCCTGTACCTACTATATCACCATGTTGTACTCATCTCTCCTCTTCTTTTCATCACTTGTGTTTGTCTCTTCCATTCTCAACTGCTCACCAGGTATTTTTTTCTCACCACTTGTGCCTGCTCCCAGGTCTCAAGAACTTTCTATTCACTCTGCTATCACTCATTCTGGTGTTCTCAAACAGGTCTGCGCTTCTTCCTTTCCTTCTCCTGTTTCCTCACTATCTCATAATTGTCTGCTGTATCTACAATCCACTTCCAATTTCCATGCTTGAAACACAACTCACTTGCGTTTGTCTCTTTCATTCTTACCTGCTCACCAGGTATTTCTTTCTCATCACTTGTTCCCGCTCCCTGGTCCCAAGACCTGTCTATTCACTCTGCTATAACTTGTGTTGGTGTTCTTGAATAGGTATTTGTTTATCATCACTTGTGCCCGCTCCCTGGTCCCAAGATCTGTCTATTCACTCCGCTATCACTTGTGCTGGTGTTCTTCAATCAAACCCCCCATTTTTTTTTTACCAAACTCACCATTTCAATGGAAGTTTTCTGAAACACAATTACCCCCTAATTGGTTAATTCCAAAATTGTGTGTTTCAAACATCAAATCTGCCATTTATGAATAAACATCCATCTGTCATCCCTGGAATGCAGAATACCATTCACACCTCCACATAATCAAGCAAATGGGGATCATAGAGTCTTGAACAAACATAAAGAGAATGGCCATCAGCCAGACTAAAACAGGATTGGATAATCCACCAACTCCTCCAATCATCCCACCACCCATTAGTCATTGTAAAAAAAAAAAAAATTTTTATTGATGAATAGATGAGGGAAAGAAGTCATGATTAAATCAAAGAGATCTTGAATAACAGGAAAGCTGATCAATTAGAAAAGACCAAATTGAGTGATCCATTGACCAATTCATCCCAAGATCCAGCTCCATTGGAGCCCAAGGATTCAGAATCCAATGGAAAGCCTGAGAATTAAATTTAAGTTTAAAAAACCTTGGAGAAGAATCTATCATCCAAAAATTCCAAAAAGTAACTACATCATCAACATGTGCTTGATTGTATTCCTTGCTTCTTTTGCAGTTCTCATTAAAACCATCCTTGCAATTCCTACCACTCCAAAACTCACTCCAAGGGCTGATGATGAGAAAATCAATGCTAAGGGCCACTCTAAGGAACAATTATTTGGTGGTTAACCCTACTATGGTTTAGGTGGTTGGGGATACCCCAGGTACCTTTAGGTTTTTGGCTACCCATTCTATGGCTATGCTGTTCTTGAGATATATGCTGGGTTGTGAGGTGGCTTTGGCCTTTGGAAGAAGGATGATTCCAATGACAAAAAATTTGATGAAAACTTGGTGAGCTTGCCCTCAATCTTTCATTCCAATCTTCAAATCATCTCTGAAACATAGGCCTTTTGTTGCAGTAATAAGAAAAGTCTTTCTTGCAGGACCCAGTAACAACCAAAACAACTGAAGATGCAAGAAGTGCATTCCAACCATGGTATGATGATATTTTGATCTTCAATTTATGATTATTTGAATAATTTGTCCATGTCTTTAAAAAATTAATTTCCAATTTGAATCTTTCAACAATACTACCTGTAGATTTCTGGTGTTAATTTGATAATTATGTCTCCTTGGTAATTTTTAAACTTTTGAAATTTTGATTTGAAGTTTGTATCAAAACTATCCAGAAATTATTTTTTGTTCAAAATTTTTCTGATAAAATCAGAAAGTTTTGGATTTGGTCTACAAAATTCAATCTTTCACTATGAATGTGAGGGAAAAGATCAGTTTTTGATACCAAGATTGGAAAATTGATCAGGTAAAGCTATGAGACTAAAAGTACTGTTCAAAATATCAAATTTGGAGAGTATTTCAGAAATACAGAACAGATGATCAATTTTGGAGAGAATGAAGAGAGTTGAGGGAAAACAAGTGGGTAAGGGATGGATGAGAATTTTTGATGTGTAATTGAATTTTAGGAACTTTCTGGGCCCATAATGTTGAGTGAATTGATAGTGGGAGATTTATAGGAAGCAAGGAAAGAAGGAGTTTGTAATTAATCATTCCCAAGGGTCAGAGTTGAAGGGGGAGGAGAGCTGTCTGTCTACCTAAATTGATATTCAGATTTATCTTGGACCAATCTGGCTTTGACTTGGGGGATGAATGTGGGGGGTGATCAAAAATGAGGCTGGAGGGGTTATTAGGTAAGACCATGAGATTGTGGTCTGACATGGGGAGTATTAGATGATCTGGGCATTGATGGTTGGATGAGGGTGGCCAGACTGAGCACAGTGCAGGCAGGGTGGAAACAGAAGAAGGACAGGGGTTAGGATTTTCAGGTTCAAGAGGAACAACCAGAATCTGGTCAAATAGCTGACAAACAAGCTTTGAGTCCCAAGGCTGATTGATTGATCTTTGTGTGAGTGGTGGGGCTTCTGGTGGTGCTGGTCCTGAGTGGGTGCTTGGATGGGTCTTGAAATGGGAATGAGTACAACCTAGCTTCATTAATGGGTTTGAGGTTGTTAATGACAATAGGACCAATTCACAATTAGTTCAAATTGTGCCAGAGGAAGGACTAATACATGATCACTATATCACCAGAAGTATGAGGATGAATGACAATGGTTAATGATTTGAGAAAGCCTAGAGGAGGTAGGGATTAGAAGCCCAGATGGGTTGACTTATAAAACACAGGGATAAAAGAAGCACTGAGGAAACTGAGTAAACTATAAAGAATTCCAGGATTATATACTTACTTAATTGGACTGATCTAATTAAATAACCCCTGCCAGCCAATTGATGGTGACAGGAAAATTGTGATTCACAAATCAAAACCAGACGGGGTTTTTATTTGCTTCTTGTTTTTCTTAAGTGACATTTTAGATGTAGAAGATGGTCTTCAATAAAGTCACCAGGTATCATCATACCAATCCTAGATTTTAATTTGGTTGAGCTATATTTGTTAGGATTGATTAAACATGAACAAAACTTTGAGAGTGAGATTAGTGGTAGTGATGGTGTTCACCTACCATTGGTCTTATGTTTGTCTTTATTTATCAATTGGTTCTTGATTGATCCATATTATTGATCTACTGGTGGAGAAGAAGAAGAGGGTGAAACTGGGGATCTTGAGGATCTAAGGGTGGTGATTTGGAAGGGATGGATGTGGATGAGCAGGATTCTAAAGGAGACAGACAGAGAGAGAGATATTTATATGATATATTGGAAAAAACACACTTATGTTTGAGGTAAATATGACATGCCTGAGCTGAAATAAGTTGGTTTTTAATTTTTGATGGCATGTTTGAAATTTGGGTATTTTTCTGAAACTTTCACAACCAAAACTTGACTCTCTATACTCAGTCTCCTCAGTCAACCTCTACCCCTGGACCTAAAAGCTACATATCCTAAAATATCTCCATGCATGCGCTGCATGTCCTAGGCAATCTCCCATAATAAATCTCTCTCTATGTATTGGCACATACTAAATCTCTTCTTCAAGCTAAATGGTATGAGAAGTACATCCAGATCCCATGCTTTATATCCATAGTACATTCTCCTGCCTGGAAAAACCATACTTCCAGTTCATTAAATTCCACACCTTCCTGGAAAGGTCCATTACTCAATCTGTCAAGCCACTGCCTCCAGCCCAATTTGCTAACATGTATACCATGGGGAATCTCAGCCCAGTACCAGTCATCCCACTTCACGGCCTCCTCTCAGCTCTCACATATACTGGCCTCTCCTTCCTTCCTGGAATAATTCCCCCTAAGGAATTAGTATACTACTTTTTATTGGTTATTCCCTTCCAATAGGTGTCATCTCAGCACAAGAAAGCCATACAGCCCACCTTATTCATATCACCTATCCCTTTGGTGTTACTCTTATTGGATTCAGTCTAACAGTCCTCCTTCAAAAGCCTTACTCCTGGATTCCTCTCATCTTCTTCTCCTCCATTCATACTTGTCTTTACTTCATCCCTCATCATTCAAATCAATCCCATCATCTATATGCTAATGTTCTGTGAGCAATAGTGCCTGTACCATCTGCCTCTTGCATGCCAGGGGCAGCTGTGCCAGGAACCCACCATTAAAAGAATGGCAGTTTTTCAAACTCTGATAAACCCTATTAAGGCGTATCAGAGTTAATCAAACCCACCATTTTTTAATGGTGGTTTTTGTTCAACCCAAATCCTCCATTAAAAATCAAAAAAACCCCACTTATTTCACATCAGAAGTGTCAGATTTACCTGAAAATAAATTGTTTTTTTCAAATAAATTATTTAAAGGCTTTCAACCCCTCAACCCATCATTCCACATCATAACCCCTCATTTTTCCCTCCAAACTCATCAGAAAAATTCTACCTCCAAACTCATCCAAACAATATGATTCATTGCTCTCATCACTTCATCACTCTCTTCTCTTCTTGCTATCCTAATTGCTTCATCAATCTCATCACTTCATCACTCTCATCAATTTATCACTTTCATCAAATCCTAAATCTCATTGCTTTATCACTCTTGTAACTTCCTCTAAACCCTGACCTCTTACTCTTTTCAAATGGCCCCTCAGCAAACCTCCCCAGCAAGTCCACACCAAAATGCAATGGACCAAAGCGGAAATACCCAAGGAACTCTACATCAAACAATCCTCCCCCATCAGCTTCCAAAGGCTCAAGTCAGCTCAAGAGATCTGATCACATCATTCTGGTAAACTGGCCGAAAATTCCCTCCAACTATGATGCTTGCTTTGGATCCAAAAAAAAAAACACAATTTGGCCAACCTTTATCCTCTAAGGTTAATGGTTATCTCCTGATGGCAAATTAACTGAAGAATAAAACAAAAGGTAGGCTGGGTCTTTCATCAAAAAAGATACAGGAGCAATTCAAGAACTATTGAGCCAAGTACAGAAAGGCTCACTCATTGTCAATCTCCACTGGCTTTGGTATCACTGATTCCAATAAGGCCAATGGAATCAACTTGGTGGTTGATAAGTTGGACTCCATTTTTCCTTTTTATATTCATATGGATGAAATATCTGGCAAGAAGGCCAACATCACCCCTTTAGCTTCTTTTGATTACCAACAATCCAATTCAGTAGATGCCAAGGACTTGGTTGTGGATTCTCAGCCTTGCAATTATGATCCAGAAAAACCTATGAGTGGCCCCAATACAATGTGGGGAGGATATTTCAGCACAAACAGCTCCAATCATGTCTATATCAACATTGATCAATGATTCAAACCCTTCTTTGGACCCCTCACTTCTTTCTTTGGATCACTCTCTTCCTGGGGTGGAAGATATTAACAACTTGGCCAATGAAGAGCAAGTTATTCCACTATCTCCATTACAATCAACATCTGTTCAAGGAAAGAAGAAAGTTCTTTCATTTTATGTCTGGTTAATCCTGAATGATTGAGATTGTAAAGAAACAGAAAAATCCATTTCTGAATGGCCAAACACTCAAGCCAATGGGGCCTCCAACATCACCTTCAAATGAGAGCAATGATGTTCCCACACAAAACTACTCTGAAAAGGCAAAGCAAAAGGCCTCTAATTCCATCAAAATCAACCCCAATAGCCTTCAAAAGAAGATAAAAACTTACAATCTTTCCTGTGTAAGACTCCAAACAGTGCTAGGCTGTGGCAGTTCTGTGGAGGGGAAAGGTGCTGTTTAGGCTGCCCTCCTGAGTGTTACAAAAATATTTAAATGTAACCAAGATCAAAGTCCAGAAACTGGTAAATGGGGACCAAAAGTAAGAGGATAAAGATGATAGTAGTTGGTAGCTGGGGAAACAACACTATCTGCAACAAGATGGTGCCAGGGAAAACTTGAACAGAAGAAGTCAAGGTTTGTTCAGAGTTCAACAAGACAAGGCAATTGTAAGTTACAACTCCCGTAACCTAATGGCTCTGTTCATCAGCAGAAGCTTAGGAAAGATCAACTCAATCCCAAACAACCTCCAGGTTCTCAATGAACCTGCCCAACTCTCCGTAATCAAGCGCTTGAAGGGTACCAGATAACTGTGGGTAGCTGCACAAGACAAAGCTAATGTTTTGAAGAAGCTCCAGAATCAAAAAAATACCTGATTCAAACAAGAATAACCCAACACTTCTCAAGGGACTCAAGAGTAGCGTGGCGGACCAGTATGGTTGGATAAAGGGATCAGGAGTGGTGTAACACACTCAAGAATTCAATTATTCAAATTCTTCTTCAATCAGCAAAGCTATTGGTTGGTGATAAGGATCAAGGATCAAGGGTTTGAGTATGGAGGCTCAAGGATCAAGGGGCAATCATAGATATACCCAAATTTTAGACTCAGATGAAGGGGAATGAAACCCCACGGATGATGTATTTCAAGAGGATACTGATGATCTTAGGATGTGGTGTGTGTTAGGATACCATGTGCTGATGATGATCCTCCAAAAGGCAGGGGAGAGCCCCTCCTTATATGGGCAGGAGGCCCTGTTAGACTATATACAACAGATTCTACAAATAGAGCAGAAAAAGAAAGAATTTTTTTTTTTGATTTTCAGGTGATCAGAAAAATTTGATCACGCAGGCCGGTGGAAATTGGGCCTGCCTGACCAGGGTGGGATCCTTCTCATTCCTTCACCATCTCTTGCGTCTGTCCATGGACGGGCGTGCTCAACAATACTGGAATCACCCACCCCTTGCCCAAAGGCGAAAGAGGTGGGAAAAGAAAATGGATGAGACCGCCCGCGGGTGTCTGAGGGTGGTAGACACCACTCTCCCACCCCCACCCAAAGATGGAAGGGGGTTTGAGTTTGGAAAATGACCGCAATTTCGGGTAGACGGGAATTGATTGGATAAGGCGGGGCTAGCAATCAAAGGCCAAGGAGGATATGATGAGGGGGGGAGATTGATCGGAGACTTTGGGTTGTAGACAGAAATGTTGGAGGTGAATCGGATTGATGGTAACACGGTTGAAGGTAGGTTGAATTGTCTGTCAGTGACAATGATTGTTGGCTTGGTGATGACGTTGGGGGTTGAGGATGATTGATGAAGGTGATTGGGATGAGGTTGGTGTCAAGTCAACGCTGGTGATTGAGGAGATGGGATAGATTGGTTGGAAGGAGGATTGGATGAAGTCAAGAAGATCAAAACGGTGGACTTGGGTGCAAAGCAAGCAAAGGGAGAGTGAAGGTCTGTAGAGGCATCCCAGGAGGCGGGCAGTTGCCTGGATTGAGTACTAGGGGTTGGATGATTGAGATTGGAGTGGGGAGGCATGTTGGAGGATTGGGTTGATGAGAGCTGGGGGGCTGTTGTTAGGATGGATGAGTTAGTGGTTGAGGATGACTGGGGAGGACTGGGTGATGTGACAAATATGGTGCTGAAGATCTTCAATTTGGCAACTAAACCACACCTTCATTCAATTGTCTGAGAGCCAAGATGGACGATTGGTCACTTCAGGATTTGGGGGAGGATGATGATGATGATGAAGTGGGATATCTCGGGCCAAGCTGTTAGAGTTTGAGTTTTCATTTATGTGACTTTCACTGGAGTTCAGAGTACCATTGATGTGATTGATTTGATCTTATTATTGTTAACCTTCAAGTACTAAAAAAACAGGTAAATGTAACTGGGCTGTGTTGTAGTATTGTGATTATCAGACTGTTTAGTCATGGCTATCAAACTCTTTAGTCATAGCATTTCACTTACCATGTCACTTAAACTGCTTATGCTAATTTTACCTTATTCATTTTTTACTCAACCACTTGTCAGCCTATAGTGTATTTATTCTATATAAACACCAGTGCTCTCAAGTGGAATTCATTATCTGTTCAATCACAACATCAACTGGAGTGTCCTTTTCCTCCTTTCCTCAGGTCCGTTACGCTTGATGTTATAAGCTCCTTTTCATTCATTTCTCTTTAACTTTAATTTAACCAGAGCCCAAGCTCTTTTTATTTTTACATGTTTAAAAGCCTTTGCTCAACCTGAGCAAACCATACTCAATGCAAACTGGTTGCCTTCAATAGTCTCATCCAGAAATTGGTCCTCGACTCTTTTGGCGAGGGGGTGAGATGGGGATGAGCCTTGTCATTGACACTCATGCTCATCCTATCCATCTAATTTGATGGCGTCAGCCCTGGTCTCGACTCACTTGGCACTGCAACTTGGTGACCATTGTCTCATTAGATCCATCGTTCCTCAAAACCTCAGACTCGTTGGAATTCTCAATGAGATGCAAACCATCAACCAAACCAACACCCACTGTCATCATCCATGGTCAGGGTCATCCAAGCTCGACTGCTGACAAGTAAAATACAGCCTCGGCGCTGCGAAAAAATCTCCACAACAATTCTCAACCAGTGCAGGCGATCATCTGCAAGCCGATTGGAGGAATCTCCATCCCATTCCGATGCCCAATACCCGTTTGCTTCTAGCTCCTCTTTGGCACATTTACAATCATCCGTCAAAGGAAACAGATCTAGATTGAGAAAGAGAGCAGGTTCACCAGTGTTTGACAATTCAGATAAACAGATTGACCGTGTCCCTCAAGGTAGTTGAGAAGATCCAGAAGAAGAAATGGATCATCAGACCCAACATCAATTCCGACCGATGAAACCTTGGAGTATGAGAGCCAGAACGCAACGCGAGCGCACTCAAATGAACCACAGAGAAAGGTCAATTGCATTGGAACTATTGGAAGACTTGGCCATACCATTAGAAGAGCTTCAGAACTGCTCATCGTTATCATCATCCACTGATCGCGATCCAGGCCCCAAAACTTCGGACTCATCAATCAACAATCTGCTGATTAGACCGGAATTCCAATCAATCTTATCATCTAATCATCCCAAGACTTTGACAAGACACAGACCTAATCGACTCTCACCTGAAGATATTAGACTTGAGGATATCCTCAAGGAATTGACTGACTTGCAAATTAGGCAGATCAATTGACTCGGAAATGATGTCGAATTACTGAATTGGATCAATCGACAAGTATTCTCTCAACCAAGTCCATCCACCCTTGAGTTGTCAATCGAGCCAGCCCATCCCATCCTTGTCATCAACTCAAGCCATTCAAGAGGATCATTGGTTCAAGGATCCATTGCTTCAAGATCCCAAGACGTTAGGAATCCGTCTAGGTGGCCATTGAGCCAGCCCATCCCATCCTCGTCATTGACCCAAGCCATTCAAGAGGATCATCGAGTCAAGGATCCATTGCTTCAAGATCCCAAGACTTTAGGAATCCATTTGGTGGCCATCAAGCCTCGCGTTGGAGCCAATTCAAGCATGATCTTGGTCTTCTACCTACACTTTATTTATTTTTTTGTCAATCAACCATCAATTTTTCACCATTATTTCACTACTCCACTCCGAAAATCAACCAACTCAAACAAGTCTGTTCCACACAATTAAACCCAACCTTGAACAAATTCAACGCATCTTACAAGTAATTCACCATTTGAACTGAAGAATTTTCCAGCAAATAGTAGAAATCATTAAGATAGCAGTTAGAATCAGATATGCCCCAGGAATTTTACCAGTCATTCAGCTCATCTTATTAATCAGTCACTAACCTGTATGTAGAATTATTCCAACAGTTAGTAGAACATTATGTTAATTGAAGAAAAAGAGTTAGATTCCTTTTTAGGACAGTAACTTCCTCCAGTGCAAGTCAAGTGGGTGTGTTAGAGTTTGAGTTTTCATTTATGTGACTTTCACTGGAGTTCAGAGTACCATTGATGTGATTTATTTGATCTTATTATTGTTAACCTTCAAGTACTAAAACAACAGGTAAATGTAACTGGGCTGTGTTGTAGGATTGTGATTATCAGACTGTTTAGTCATGGCTATCAAACTCTTTAGTCATAGCATTTCACTTACCATGTCACTTAAACTGCTTATGCTAATTTTACCTTATTCATTTTGTACTCAACCACTTGTCAGCGTATAGTGTATTTAGTCTATATAAACACCAGTGCTCTCAAGTGGAATTCATTATCTGTTCAATCACAACATCAACTGGAGTGTCCTTTTCCTCCTTTCCTCAGTTCCGTTACGCTTGATGTTATAAGCTCCTTTTCATTCATTTCTCTTTAACGTTAATTTAACCAGAGCCCAAGCTCTTTTTATTTTTACACAAGCGGGTCTTGGCCTGCGCGTTCAGCCAAAAGGAAGGGGGGGAACAATGAGAGAAGGGATTTAACGCAATTCCTAGGGGATGGGACAAAGAGAGGCCTGTCCTAGACCAATGGAACAGAGGGATGTTTGACAGGAAGAGGAAATTGGAGAAGTGATACTAAAAAAGAAATTCTGATTTTTTTTTTTGAATAACACATAAATAAAAGAATTGTAAAAAAAAAATTGAATTTTTCTGCATCTGTTCCAGGGTGTCCAGATTTGGTCACCACATCTCTCCCCAACTTAAAGACTGTCCCTAGTCTGCATCTGTGCTTGATGTCATAAAAAAAAGAAAGGAAGGATGATTGAACACAAGAAATGGCCATTTGATCTTGAGGGTGATTGAAAAGAATATCTTGATACATCCAAAGAAGATCTTCTAGAGTTGACTGCAATAAAATGAAGAAGACGTCCCAGGTGCTCACGTATGTGGCATAAAGTAGAGTTCGCAACAAAAATGCAGCTGATGAACCTGGTGGTACAAAATTGGGAGGACTTACTTCTGATCAAAGTTGCCTCTACAACAATGAAATTTCTTGACCTGATCAGCAGAGAACCTCCTGGCCATCTGAGTACCATCCAGTTTCTCTAAAAGATATGATCCACCTCTGACTTGACGGACCACTCAATAAGGACCATTCCAGCGATTGGAAAAAAGCTTTCCCCACTGAGTTTCCAAGGATTGGTTTTAAGCTAAAACTAGATCACCAGGATTCAAGGGGTCCCTGACTTGATTGGAATGCTTATCCTCCCAATACTGGACTGATTTTTCCCTTGACTCCATCATTTTCTGATAAGCTTTGTCAAAAACATCTTCACTTTGCTCCAGTTGCTTGGATCTGGCAACCAATAGATCAGTGGTGGAAGAAACCTTTTCCCAAGAAATACCTAAGAAATATTCCATTTCCAGATCAAGAGGAAGGACAGCCCTTTGTCCAAAGATAATTTTGTAAGGTGAGTAGCCAGTGGTTTGTTTAGTTGAGATTTGATTGGAGAAGAGGACCAGAGGAATAAATTTGCAGAAATTCTTTCCACTTTCACCGGCAAACTTGACAAGAGCAGCCTTCAGAGGGGCATGGCCTCTTTCCACCATGCCTTTTCCTCCAGGATAATAAGGAGTTGTCACCCTATGTTGACCAGGAAGCAATTGGATCATTTGGGCCAGTTTGCCACCAAACTCAGAGCCACCATTGGTTGAATAAGATTGAGCCAAGCCATAACTCATTGTCCAAGTCTTGTAAAGGAAAGCTGCTACTGATTCAGAGCTGAGGTTCTTAAGAAATTTTGCTTCAACCCATCCAGAAAAATCATCTCTAGCCACAATGAGGTACTTAGCTCCACCAGCCTTAATTTGAACCACATCCATAGCAATCCTTCCAAAGACAGTGGACTCTCCAGTGGGATACCAAATTTCAGCCGGGCGCCTAAGATCACGTTTCTGACATACTTTGCAACTCTTGCACCATTGAGAGACTGATTTCTTCAAAGATGGCCACCAGAATTGTTTGGATATACGCCCATAGGTCTTGGTTTTGCCGAGATTCCCAAGGCCTTCATGGAGACTTTCAAGGATTGAATCTTGCTTAGCGGGGATTGTGACGACAATTAGAGCACAAGTATTGCCTCTTTTCATAAGCCTAGTACCTTGGACAAAGAAATTGGAGGACTTCCTTTTGAGTGATTGGAAATCTTTAGTGGAGAGATCAGGAGGCCTTTGGAGAGTGGAAAGGTACTGCTCTAATTTTAGCCAGAAACCTTGTTGGAAGCCAGAATAATCTTGTAAAGAAAAGGTGAATACTGGACAAATTAAAGGCTCCTCCTCGTCAAAGTCCGCTCCAACATCCAATTCTTCGTCTCCAAGGGGGCGTTGAGATAAACCATCAGGCATGGTGAAGGATTTTCCAGGCCTATGAGCAATATCAAACAAGAAAAGCTGGATAAAGGCCACCCAACGGGTCATAGGAGTATTTGGGAGGCTTGGGGCATTGATAATTTCAATGATGGATTGTGCGTCAACTTGTAACTCAAAGTGTTGACCCCAGAGGACAGTTTGGAGTTTCTTAAAAATCCAAGCCACGCCACAGAGTTCCAGTTTTGGTTGGGAGTACCTGGATTCTACATCTGAAAATAACAGGGATTCATAGAGAGCAGGACGTTCCCAACCATTTTCATCTTCCGGGTGAGGACAGCCCCAACAGATTGATAACTGGAATCAACAGCCAATTTGATCTTGCAAGCTCCCGGTCCATAAGCAATCTTCCTCAAGACTATGTCTTTGCCAACCATCATTTTAAGCCGCTGAAAAGAGTGTTCACAATCTTGGGTCCAGATCCACTCAGCATCTTTTCTGGTCAGGCGAAGTAGGGGAGCACAGATTTTGGATAGAGATGGGATGAAAATTCAAACATAAGTGACAACACCTAGAAAACCCCTGACTTGAGTTGGTTTGATGGGAGTAGGCCAAGAGAGGATTTTGTTGATCTTGGATGGAGCCATCCTTCTTCCTTCCTTGCAGACCACATGACCAACAATTTCCAGAGAAGGGAAACAGGCAGCCAATTTGGATCCGGAGACAGTGAGGCCAGATTCTTTGATTTGGAACAGGACCCTTTCCAAAGTGGTTGCATATTCCCAGATAAATTGATGGATTCCTGAATGCCAGGGTAAGAGCTCATTGTTATAGTCAGAAACTGGTCCTTTAATTCCGCCATTGTAAATAAAGATACCAGCATAATCAGGGATTTCATCCTGGAGGATCCAAACCATCTGAGCCTGATAGACTACAACCAAGTTGGTGGCGCCTTGAGGCAATTGAGTAAGTTGGAAACAACCGAGAGGAGTATTGAATGTGGTGAGAGGGCAAGAAATTGGATGTAAGGACCATTTGTCAAAGCCACACATAATGTCACCTAGACCATAGCAAGCTCTCCCAGAGAAGGATTCAACAAATTCTTCAGTAGAAGGGGGAATACCAGAGTCTTTAATAGTCACCTTATTTAGCGGCTGGAGATCATGAACTATTCTAAGTTTACTGTTACTTTTAAGGACACAGAAAACAGGACTGGAATAGCTAGAAGTTGACTGTTCATATAAACCAGTTTGGACTTGTTCCCGGACCAACTTGATGAATTTGTCAACTTTGGCAGCAGTGATCAGGATCTTTTTCTTTTGCCAGGGATCATGCTCTACTACAGGAATGATATAAGGCAGACCATAGGACTCTTTCAAGAGACCTCTCTCTTCTTCACAGAAAGCAATAGCTTTTTCCCTAAGAGCCAAGACATTTTTGATCAAATACAACTCATCAGGTAGAAGCCATCCATCTGGTCCAAATTTGACTACTCTCAGAAGTTCTTCAGTGACACGGCCAGAGGGGATGAATGGACCAGCAATAGATTGAGGTAAACCACAGTAAGGATTGCGGGATAGAGGAGGATTGAGATTGAGAGGCATTGGTTGGTTGACTTGTTGGATTTTCCTGGCAACTGGTTTATATTTGGAGGCAAAAGAGAGCGGTTCTTGTTTTTGCCAAGAGTTGACCAGAGAGATCTGACTACAAGGATTGAGACCAAGTTCTAATGCCTTCCAAGTTTGATGTTCCGCAATGTTTTCAAAAGGTGCCTTTTCCATAAAAGAAGTCCCAGGGGATAATGCATTGCTCACATTTTTGGCACAAGGTAGGGTTTTGAAAATGATAGTAGTAGGATACCCCGATGGTTCACAATGGGGAGGACTTACTTCTACCCCAATTTGCCTCCACTGAAGCCCATATTCTTCCATACAAAAGCCACCAAAAATAGGATTGAGATCAGGATCTAGTTTAGACTCATTGCAGAGATTCAAACCAGAACTGAGAGAAGGTTGATTAGGAATAAGAGTACAAGGAAAAGAAGAAACAACAGATGAAGAAGAAATATTTTTGGATTTTTCCATTTTGTTTTGTTTTTGACATTTTTTATTTTTGAGATCAGAGGAAATCATTGAAAAGAAAGAGAAATAGGCCTTGGGGATGAGGGTTGACCCTTGAGTTGAATTTTGAGGCTGAAAATAACTACAACTCTTAGTAGGATCAACTACTCCCATAAAAAATGAAAGGAACTGGAATTATCCTTCTGTTTAGGAAAATGACCGGGGAAATCTATTTCCCAGTGACCAGAATCCAAAGAACAAAGAGGAACCTCAATTTTTCTACCATCTGAATTGGAGAGGAGGATTCTCTCCCCAACTTGATTGTAAAACATCAGAGTTGCTCCAAAATTGATTAGGAAAGGTTGACCCAAGATCATAGGTCCATCCAAGCGTGTGATCCAGAAATGACAAGTTCCCACAATTTTTTGGCCAATCCGGACTGGAACGTCTTCAACGATTCCAACCAATTTGCAAGACTGGTTCCCTATTCCATAAACTGAAGAGGTGAAGCTGACCCTAGGGCTGAGTTTAAGTTTGCAGGCCATAGCATCCAAGATCAAGTTGAGCTGAGAGCCAGAGTTGACAAGGAGCAAGACCGTTTTAGCTGATTCACCAAGATGGCAGGGAAGAAAACCAAGAGGACATGAGTAAAGACTAGACTCAGAAGAGGGATCTGTTCCACCAGAGTCCTCTATCAAAGTTCCAGAGGAGACCTTGAGTTCCTCAGGACCAATTTTCACACGTCAACAAGAAACCCATTTCTTCATTCCTTCAGCAACTGATGGAGAGATTGACAGGAGTTCAGCCACAGATAGATCAGGAATTTTAAGATCAGAAATTTTCTTTAATACCCCTTCCACAGCATTGGGGTGATCTTTAGAAATTCCCCTCTCAAACCAAACTTTGGGCTGGGTGGAGGGAGGAAGATTGGGTGAAGCAGGAACCGGATCAGGGGATTGAGGAGGTTTATATGAGGGATGAGGATCAGGGTGATCTTGGGACCTTTCCATGAGTGGCTCTTTTTCCACCTCCATGTCTTCTACATCAGAAGAGGGCTCAGGTGAGGATTGTTGTTTGGGTGGTTTTTGGAGGATCAAGGTTGGCAGGGAAGGAGCTTTACAAGGTTTGGGATCCTCATGTTGCTTCCTTGCTGGATCGGATTGGTAAGTACCAACCAGAGAAGAGGAGGAAATAGCTGGGGGATACCAGGGTTGAAGAGTACCACAAGAAGATTGGAAATCCACAGAAGCCAAGGATGCCTTCATAGGAGGAGGTGGCTGGTAAGAGGCCACCACATGACAAATGGGGCAAGATGAATCAAAGGGGATTAGGGCACCATTAGGAAGAAAAAAGTTATTCCCTTTTTTCTCTACTAATTTCTTGTCTTTGTCCTTCTGGAGCTCGAGACATCAACCGGTTCCATGGCCTTCCCTGTGGCAATAATAGCAGACTATAGTATTTTTAGGAACAGCACTAGAAGGTTTAGGAACAGCAAGAGAGGAAATCTTTTGATCCATTTTGTTTTCAAAGGCTTTGAGCAGTTTAGTGATCTTGTCCATCTTAGTGGTTTCTTGGTTAGGCTGAGGGTTTTTTGGGCCTGCAATCAGATTCCATTTTATTCATAATCTCATTTGACTCTTTGAAAGAGGGAGCATGGACTGGTTCAGTGGTTTTAGATTTCTCAAAAGTGAGGGCTGTTTGACCTTTCATGACTTTATCCACCACTCCCCTAAGGATAAGGAAACCAGGGAGCTTGAATCAATTATCCCTGGTAGTGATCATGGATCCATACTTGACAAGTTTTTCCTTGATCCTTTCCTGCACTCCAAGAGAAAAAGATTGGAAAAATCGGACTCAAATTTTGTCCACTGTTTTGATGTGATTGTTTCAGAAAAGGTAGGATTGTATGGGATCCCAAGATTTCCTAAAAGACTGATAATCAGAAGCTGAAGGCACACCACCATTGGAGATCCACTGGGAGACAAGGTTATCTAGATCCTGTAAATTAAATCGTGCTACATCTATTTTTCCCCAATAGGCCAACATTGCTCCCTGCAGCAGGGTCCAGTTATGCCGTTCAAAACCTTCAAACAACTCAATGATTTCCATAACTTGATCAGAGGAGATAAAAAATTGTAACTGGTAGGCCATATCAAATTTGCTAGCCCCGTCCACCAAAGCAGCCATCTTTTACAAGTCCAAGAAGCGTTCCACATTTGTCCCATTGAATCCTAATTTCTTGTTCTGGGGCTTGATCTTAACCATCTTAGGACGAGTAGAAGAGGTGCAGGTGGATTCCATTTTGAAAAAGTTCCCTAAAAGATCCAAGGCGCAGATTTCCAAAGTGGCTCACAAATGTGGCAAGAGTAGGGTTTCTTGAAAAACAACAAGTATCTTGCCCAGGTGGTGCACAATTGGGAGGACTTACTTCTAGATCAAGTTGCCTCCATGGATCTGAAGATGATATAAAAAAAAAAGAAAGAGATCTGATTTCAAAGTTGATGATTTTTGGGACTGTAAATCCCAAGGTTGCTGGTTTGATCCCAGCCCGGGGGACCAAATGTAAGACTCCAAACGGTGCTAGGCCGTGGCAGTTCTGTGGAGGGGAAAGGTGCTGTTTATGGTGCCCTCCTGAGTGTTACCAAAATATTTAAATGTAACCAAGATCAAAGTCCAGAACCTGGTAAATGGGGACCAAAAGTAAGAGGATAAAGATGATAGTAGTCGGTAGCTGGGGAAACAACACTATCTGAGACAAGATGGTGCCAGGGAAAACTTGAATAGAATAAGTCAAGGTTTGTTCAGAGTTCAACAAGACAAGGCAATTGTAAGTGACAATGCCCAGAAGCTAATAGCTCTGGTCATCAGCAGAAGCTTAGGAAAGATCAACTCAATCCCAAACAACCTCCAGGTTCTCAATGAACCTGCCCAACTCTCCGCAATCAAGCGCTTGAAGGGTACCAGATAACTGTGGGTGGCTGCACAAGACAAATCTAATGGTTTGAAGAAGCTCCAGAAGCAAAACAATAACTGATTCAAACAAGAATAACCCAACACTTATCAAGGGACTCAAGAGTAGCGTGGCGGAATTCAACTTCAAAAGAAACAAAGGAAGGTTTAAAACTCCAGGTTTTAAGCTTAATAAAACCTCTTCAGTCAAACATGACTGGGTCCAGAAAGATAATCAAAGGATGATCAGGACCAGTATGGTTGGATAAAGGGATCAGGAGTGGTGTAACACACTCAAGAATTCAATTAGTCAAATTCTTCTTCAACCAGCAAAGCTATTGGTTGGTGATAAGGATCAAGGATCAAGAGTTTGAGTATGAAGGCTCAAGGATCAAGGGGCAATCATAGATATACCCAAATTTTAGACTCAGATGAAGGGGAATGAAACCCCACGGATGATGTATTTCAAGAGGATACTGATGATCTTAGGATGTGGTGTGTGTTAGGATACCATGTGCTGATGATGATCCTCCAAAAGGCAGGGGAGAGACCCTCCTTATATGGGCAGGAGGCCCTGTTAGACTATGTACAACAGATTCTACAAATAGAGTGGAAAAAGAATTTTTTTTTTGATTTTCAGGTGATTGGAAAAATTTGATCATGCAGGCCGGTGGAAATCTGGCCTGCCTGACTAGGGTGGGATCCTTCTCATCCCTTCACCATCTCTTGCGTTTGTCCGTGGATGGGCGCGCGCAAAAATACCGGAATCACCCACCCCTTGCCCGAAGGCAAAAGAGGTGGGAAAAGAAAATAGATCAGACCACCCGCAGGTGTCCGCGGGCGGTAGAAAACACTCTCCCACCCCCACCCAAAGATGGAAGGGGGTGCAAGTTTGGAAAATGACCGCAATCTTGGGTAGACGGGAATTGATTGGAAAAGGCGGGGCTAGTGATTGAAGGCCAAGGAGGATCTGATGAGGGGGGGAGATCAATTGGAGACTTTGGTTTGTAGACGGCAATGTTGGAGGTGAATCGGATCAATGGTAAAACAGTTCAAGGTAGGTTGAATTGTCTGTTGGTGACAATGATTGTTGGCTTGGTGACAACATTGGGGGTTGAGGATGATTGATGACAGTGATTGGGATGAGGTTGGTGTTGTTCCAACGCTGGTGATTGAGGAGATGGGATAGATTGGCTTGCAAGGAGGATTGGATGAAGTGGAGAAGATCAAAATGGTGGACTTGGGTGCAAAGCAAGCAAAGGGAGAGTGAAGGTCTGTAGAGGCATCCCAGGAGGCGGGCAGTTGCCTGGATTGAGTACTATGGGTTGGATGATTGAGATTGGAGTGGGTAGGCATGTTGGAGGATTGGGTTGATGAGAGCTGGGGGGCTGTTGTTAGGATGGATGAGTTAGTGGTTGAGGATGACTGGGGAGGACTGGGTGATGTGACAAAGATGGTGCTGAAGATCTTTGATTTGGCAACTGAACCACACCTTTGTTTGATTTTCTGAGAGCCAAGATGGACAATTGGTCACTTCAGGATTTGGGGGAGGATGATGATGATGATGAAGTGGGATATGTTGGGCCGAGCAGGTCTTGGCCCGGGCTTTTGGCCAAAAGGAAGGGGGAACAATGAGAGAAGGGATTGAACGCAATGCCTAGGGGATGGGACAAAGAGAGGCCTGTCCTAGACCAATGGAATAGAGGGATGTTTGACAGGACAAGGAAATTGGAGAAGTGATACTAAAAAAGAAATTCCAATTTTTTTTTTTCTTTTGAATAACACATAAATAAAAGAATTGTAAAAAAAAATTGAGTTTTTCCGCATCTG